>JAYKAV010003110.1:2176123-2405367 GCA_035582835.1 Phoebastria nigripes
CGGAAAAGGACCTGGGGGTGCTGGTTGACAGCCGGCTGAATATGAGCCGGCAGTGTGCCCAGGTGGCCAAGAAGGCCAACGGCATCCTGGCCTGTATCAGAAATAGTGTGGCCAGCAGGAATAGGGAAGTGATCGTGCCCCTGTACTCGGCACTGGTGAGGCCCCACCTCGAGTACTGTGTTCAGTTTTGGGCCCCTCGCTACAAGAAGGGCATTGAGGTGCTGGAACGTATCCAGAGAAGGGCAATGAAGCTGGTGAAGGGTCTGGAGAACAAGTCTTACGAGGAACAGCTGAGGGAACTGGGACTGTTTAGCTTGGAGAAGAGGAGGCCGAGGGGAGACCTTATCGCGCTCTACAACTACCTGAAAGGAGGTTGCAGCGAGGTGGGTGTCGGTCTCTTCTCCCAAGTAACTAGCGATAGGAYGAGAGGAAATGGCCTCAAGTTGCACCAGGAGAGGTTTAGATTGGACATTAGGAAAAATTTCTTTACTGAACGAGTGGTTAAACATTGGACCAGGCTGCCCAGGGAAGTGGTTGAGTCACCATCCCTGGAAGTATTTAAAAGACGTGTAGATGAGGTGCTTAGGGAAATGGTTTAGCAGGCATGGTGGTGTTGGGTTGGCGGTTGGACTTGATGATCTTAGAGGTCTTTTCCAACCTTAATGATTCTATGATTCTATGATTCTATGAAAATAGCATGCACAGGTGTTTGCTCGCACATACGTACTTTTCTCATGTGGTAGGCATGATAAGAACAAATCAAACTGCTTCCATAAACTCCAGTTTGTTTCCCAGGTAGGTGAAGGTACAATTCAATATACGTGAAAAAACCAGCCATTAACAACAAATGGGTCTTACCTTAAAAAATGCAGTGGATACCCTATCTGAGTGATGAAGCAGTCATTATTTTCACATAAGCTCTGTGGTTTCAAAAATGTAGTCCTCATAAACTAAGTTAATAGCATAATCAAGAAATCAATATGTCTCAAATCTTTGCAAAAAAGACAATAGAATCTGTCAGAGGAGACAGTGGAGAGGAAAGGTGTAAATGAAGGCTTAAAAAAAAGAAAAAAACCTAAAGTAATCCTTTAAAAAATGGATGAATGTGGTAAATGCACAGCAGTATCCAATGCAGTGGCACCTGAGGGAGTGATGTGGTTAGCATGGGTGTCTGTGACCTTCCAGCCCGCCTGGGGCAGCTAGTGGTGGCCTTTGATTTCAGCCCAGGACCAACCTGAAACTGGGGATCCCACAGAAGGGACACTGTAACTCCTCTGTCATCATCATCTAGACAGCGTCTTTAAACAATTCAAGGTTAGTGTATGATTAAAAAACCTTTCCTCTTGTTGTTCAATAAAATACTTTAGAATGATGGCCGAGCACTCTAATTTGTGGAATAAATAACATATTTCTGCTATAGGTGCACTTCGTCACCAAGATGAAGGATGCTAAGAGAACCCTGAGGCTGGGGACAGCTGTATTGTGTATAACGAGATTTCTGCAAGAGCTAAATGTTGTAGAGATCACAGGGGTGGAAATCCTAGAGAAAAGAGTGAGGTTTGTGCTTTGCCTTGCACAGACTGAAGCATGTATTTACTGGATCTGTGCAGAGGAAGCTTTTCTTTTTGAGGCTGCCTGACACAACAGGAGAACTTGCCTTACATGTGAAATCAGAATTTAGAAAGGTTTTTGTATTATAACAAATACACAAACCTATTAAGCTACAGTGATGTGATCCAGGCCTTCAGCAGCTCAGTCTGAAATGTCATCTGCACATGCCAGCCCAAGATGAAGAAAGACTATATGGTGCACAGGTTTTAGCCATTTCACAGTAAATTAAATAGGACTTCTGAAACCTTTTGAAACAGTATTTTTGAAGTTTTGTGATTTTTAGCTTGCTTTATAAATGTTAAGCCTTGCTGCCCTTTTCCTGGAAAACTATGATACTAAAAGAAAATTTACTTGTTTGGTGTGTTATTACAATTTTTCTTCAAGCCAGCATTGAGCTTTAGTACTTAGTACCATTTAACACTGTATAATCATTTAAATCCACTTTAATGACTTTTGTAATATAAATGTTTTAAGTATAATAACAACTATTTTAACAAGTGTTTCCTGATTCCAGGCATGTGTAAAGAAGATGGGGTATGTAATATGTCTGACCAGATAACTGCTTTTACAAATTATATTCATTCTTCTATATTTAGCTGCAAAATGAAGAGAGTTCAGTGTAGTTCAAGGAAAGCATTGTGGTAAACAGACAGCTTAAATGTGAGCAGTGTAAAGAGCAGCAGCTTGCAGAAATATTGCTATAGATACTAAGACCGTATCCTGCCTCGCTACGGACCACACATAATTGAATCATGTTCAATAGAAGGCCATTACAAAACAGAGCTGATTTGCAATGCTAATGTGGTGAAGACAGCTGTCACTGGGAATTAAATATGATCGTTCAAAGCCTGAATAAATGAGGTGCCCATTATCTTCTGGCTCTGCTGCAGCCTGCTTAAAGAACACAAATAAATGATACTGTCTCAATAACCAGCTCAGTTTTGTCTTCTAGCCATAGAAATATGAAGAAGACAGAGGGAAGAGGGAGGGCACGCAACATCAACAACAAAAAGCAGAGTCAATTTACAGAGACATGCAGAGAACCAGTGCCCTAGGACTCCCATTTTCAACAGAACGGTATTTGTGGAAAAACGGAGAAAAAGCTCTTTAACCAGGCTAACGTGTTTTAGTGTAGAGCAGGCATACTTATTTACAAAGAAACAGTGGAAAAAAACAGGTGTCTAAAAATCACAGGCAGTGATTTTCCAAAAGAAATCAGTCAGCAAATCCAAAATGTCACATGAACTGCCACAGAGCCTGCCAAGAGTGATAAAGGATAGGTTAARGTAAATTTCTTTTCCTTTCACCATGCAGTGCTTTGAATGTCATAAGGTATTTCGATTCAATTTTAAGGTGAACCATAATCTATACACAAGGAAAATGCTGATTAAGGTGGAAGAAATTTGCATTTGTCTGAAGAAGAAATTTCTGGGAAGTTTGTGTCATTTCACAGACAGCATAAAAACCAACAGTGGTAAGAAGAAGGAAAAAGAAAAGCTAATATAAAAACAAAGGGTATTTCTACTTGAGGTAAGACTGTCACACCAACTTACTAGTCGCTGATGTAGCTAGTTTGGCCCTAAGTGGAATCTGCCTGCTTTAAGCTGCAGCTGGGCAGTGCTGTGAAGCAGCCGAGCCCAAGCAAGAGCTGTGCAGTGCTGGGGATCTGCATTCCAGAGGTGGGCATCCTCCGGCTGGCCTGCTCCGTGTCCCGGCCGAGCAGATGCCTGGGCTGCGGTGCTGGGATGCTGGCGGAGGGGAGCACCGACAGCTGTGGTGAYGAGCACTGTCTTCGGTATTTAATTATCAACTCATGCCTATAGAGAATACTGTGTAAAATTTGCACTTTAAAGGAGGAAGGAGAGAGAAGACAGAGAAGTAACTTGCAGAAATCATATTGATACTCTGCATGCATGTGTGCAAATGTTTCTTTAGACCCATGATATCCATGAAGGATTACCATATATGAAGGACTATAGAGCTGCTTTTCTTCATCAAAGTATTTGCCCACCCACTGCCTCTTCACAGTATTTTACATTTTCCAGTATGAAAATCAGCTGGCAGAGCCTGGAAATAGCCAAAATAGGCTGGGCAAAGTGGGAGGAAAGAATAGCTATGCCCCAGGCCCCTATCTCTTGTAATGCCAGGTCCCAGGGCAAGTCTGAGACCTTTGGCAGCCCTTGTACGTGTGCGACAGGCAACAGATTTCCCAGTGGAGTTGGCTGCACACGTGAGAAAACGTGCTAGTCTAGAACAGTGAACTAAATGCAAAGAAAATAGAGGTATGAGCAAGAGATTAATGCACTCACTATGCAAAACCAGAAAAAAAAAGAAGGCTTAGAAGGTATATGACAGTGAAAAATTGCATCTGACATAATATTAAATACCAGCAAGTATAAGGTCGTATATATGGCACAGGAAAGCAAATCAACAGGATGGTTACAAACCGGGGATTAGCTCCTTAGAAGTCATCAGGTTTAGGAATGGGTGGAGTTGTAATGACAACAAAAATAAATGTGAACTGAAGCATGGGCTGGTTTTGGTGGAATGTATTGTAAGTCAGTGCACAAATGAAAAGCAACAGTGTTTGCAAGACACACGGCATTAATGCATCTGCACTTGAAATGCTGTGTTTACTTATGTCTGCACGTGTACTGAAATGCTAACAAAGACAAAAAGAAGGACATTTAACACAGGAAAAAACATAATACAGAGTACATGTGGAATGATAGCACCATATCTCTCTTCTTTAGAAATCAGACGATTTGGGGACACAAATAAGTCAAGCTATACCTGAAGAAGTGGAATTATTTATATTTCGAAAGAAATCATGGATGTAAGAGGCACCAGTGTAAAGCAGGTGTGAGAGGAGTTTCCAGGCCAGAATCCTTTGATACCTAAAAATTTTGTAGGTAAACTTCTCTTGTGAAATAAAACAGAGCAAGGCCAAAGAAATACATATTTGAAATTACTATTTTAAGTTCCTTCATCTATCATTTATTTGATAACTATAGAGTTTGCAAACCCCTTAGCTGTGAGCTGCTAAATAGAAGGCCTATTGTGCCCTACTGTGACAATATCTTTAATGGATTCTCTATTTTCCTAGCTTTGCTTGGGGTTTAGTATTTTTCCTGTTTTAAAACCCAGGGAGAGAAAAACCTTATATTCACCATTATGAAACACTGTGGGTGCAATATAGCACCTGTACATTTAATATCAAAGCCTCTGATTATGTTTAGCTGAGGGGGTTCTTCTTTCCTGCTCTATTCCTTCCAGTGACTCCTGCATTCCTTGTAGATTTATGCATTTTACCACTTCAGGAATT
This sequence comes from Phoebastria nigripes, assembly GCA_035582835.1. Classification (NCBI taxonomy): domain Eukaryota; kingdom Metazoa; phylum Chordata; class Aves; order Procellariiformes; family Diomedeidae; genus Phoebastria; species Phoebastria nigripes. Next base: position 2,181,060 of record JAYKAV010003110.1, read on the forward strand.
TCAAAATACATTTTAATTGCTAGGCAACTTTGTCTGCAAGACTCTGGTTGATGCAGGTTTGTTGCTTTTTTTTAATGTGACTGGCAACGCCACAGGTGATACGCAGCCAGAGAATGAACCAGGGCACGGGCAAATTGTCACGCGCTGCATGATGCCACAGCGCTGTGCACGTGGGTATGACACCTCTCACAGATAGCTTGAACAGGCATGACAAGGCCTTTCAAACACTCTCCTCTGACTCTGGTCGTGTGTATTGTCCGTTCTTGGTGAGACTTGGTGCAGGGTTCTTCTCAGATCCCTTCATCCCTCCCATCTCACAGCCCCCACGGCCACAGCACTATCTTTTCCTTCTTCTCCTTTTTATTAGATGCTTTACTACCAAACAGATTATTATGTCCACGTGATCAGCACTTTTACTGCCAATATTATTGCATTTTTTATGCAGGGGCTACCGTGTTTACTTCACAGCAGGAAATCCRAGGCTCATTGGACAGCTTTCTCCTCAGGAAAGCCCTTCATGCATCACTGCATGAATGAACAATCCTGTTGCTTTACAAAGGAAAGCTAGTATAATTCAACATTTCCCCATCTTTAGTAAAGCACTCAGTGTTTTCACATGTTATAATTGTAGCGTTTAAACCTGTAGTCATGGCAGATTCATATATTTACCAAATGGAAGTATGGTTCATCCACAAGGTATCCTGCTAGCATGGTGAAAGCAAACTTTAGTCTTGCTTAATAAATACCCTCTTGTGGCTAATTCGTCAATTTAGGGTGATATCGCCTTAGCATAGAGAGAAATAAAGAATCACAAAGCACTTTATTAGAGAAAGTAAATTTTAATTGGCTCTGCTATGTATGAGGAATCAAGCATGTAAGGTGCTCGGAATGAAACGGAGCAGTTGTCATTGTACCTGTAAGATATATATTTGATTTGTACTAGGGGAGCTATGAGAAAAATAAAACTATGCATAACCTAGGGACAAAAACCAGGAAGCTACATGGACATGTCCTACAGCAGGCAAAGGTTTTGCCCCCATCCATCTGCTTCCCCTTTGCCATTAATTACAGAGCTAGTGAAGCTTGATTTCACAAATTTTGGGTCTTGTGCTTAGACTGCAATACCCCCAGCTCCCTCCTGTTCCCCTTATACCTCCCTACCCTGCTGAAAGAAAAGGGACAAAGCATGTATATTGACACGGTATTTATCATTTGATTTAAAATCAAAGCACTTGCAGCTAAAGACCAGGGAAAGGGGGAGAGGAATGGAGCAGCGGGGKGTGTGTGTGTGTGTGTGTGTTACCATCAGTAGCTGGAGCGCTTTCTGCATATTTCAATTCTGAGCTAAGCTGCATCCTCTCACATCCTTGCCACTAGCCTCCTTTATTTCAAATTCCTCTTGAATGCTGCTGAAATCCATGGGAAAATTCCTGTTCGTTTCCAGGTGTTCCTGTATTTATTTTTCTGTGTTGTGATATTTAAGTACTGGAGTCTAAATTTTCTAAAATATACTCTTCTTCATGATGTCTAGATCTTACTTAATTTCCTATTTTGTGTAAGTATCTAGAACACTTAAGAAAGAAGAGTACAGCTAATGATGGTGTCGCTTCTAGATAGGAATGGAGTAAAATCCCATTTGGATCGATCTTCTTAATACAGTTAAGGAATGCAGCTTGTGTCCACAATGCAAACATGGTGGGTGTTGGTGTTTGGTTTTTTTTTTAGACTTGCACAACTCAGATTAAACCAGCATTTACCATAGTAAATGGTAAGTAATTGATGGAGACTAATTGCAGTATCTCATAAACAATGATTGTTGTTAAATGTTGGTCTTTGTTGCTTAATTTTTGTACAGCACTGCAGAACTCTCTGAGATTTCACTTTTTATGATAAGACAAGCTTCTGTGTTTCCTAAATTCCTGACTGCATACTGCCTTGCAGCTCTGCATCAGGGCTTCAGGTATTGCCCAGCTCTTACTATCATGGTGATTTCAATTCAGATGTACTGCAAAGGGAGCAGAACTTCATAAAATCTTCGAAACCTTCAAGTCTGAGACCCACATGCTTAGATACCTATATATTCTAGCAATCATTACTTTTTTCCTGCTACATGTAGATGGATGCAATCGGGCTAGTTAAAACCCAGCATCCAAACGTTGAGTAGGTTTGATGTATTTGCTTGAACTTCTGTTGTTAATCCTGTGCATAARCTGTAATTTATTTCCTTTTCTCATTATGCATTAGATTGAATAGAAATAAACGTGGTGCTAAAGTGTTTTTGTCATGTTGATAAGGCTGGATACATAGATAGCTATGATGCTGTTGCACAGCAACAAGCGTATTATCTTTACATTACGAGACCACTGTAATTTTTGTATGTTATACTCAAAATATGAAAATAAACTGTAGTGGAAGGTCTTCAGTAGAGCTTTGTTCTCAGCTTGCATTTTTTCAATCATTTTGTGTCTTTCCCAAATGGTCTAAACTGTATTACATTTCCTGTCAAATTTAATTAAAAAAACTCCCAACTTCACACTAATTAGCTAATTAGGGGGCATAAAATGTTCTTTCTGTCCCTCTCTATTTTTATTCTTGTTTATTTCTGAAGTGTGAATGGGGTGGAAAATCCATCCACTAAAAGGGAGATGGAGATAATTGAACTCTTTTCATATAGTCCCAGGTAGAAATCAAATCCAAGACCTGGAGGTGAAAGGTGAGCTCTGTAACTACTATACCAAACTATTCTTGGTAATTATCAGCATGAGCATAATTATTAACATTTCAATTATACTCACAGTATTACATCTCTCCAAGGGGTTTAACTCCACTGATTTTCAACTTGTCTTGTTTTCTTGGTAGACATCCAGTTGGAACAAAGTTGCTGGATAATATTTTTGACACAAAAGGGTAACATACTTTTCAGAATACGTGATCTATATGTTTTGTCCTCAATGACACTTGTGTGCTTCCAGACTTTGATTGCTTGGTAACACTACTTGGCATAGTGAGGTATCTATTTCAATAGATTTAAATAACTTACTACACAAGGAAGAAAAAACTGCATCCAGACTCTTCTTTCTTAAAATCTAAAGTTTGAAATTGCAACCTAGATTAATAATACTGCATCCTTTGATTTTAAAATACTATTCACTTTGTCTGCTGTCTAATAACTTTTAACATATCTGTTTCCTAAAATTTACTTAGCCAAAGTATGAAGCCAAATAATTTATGTATTTTAAAATATTTTATGTTTATATATCTTGTTAACTGTTTCTGAGTATTCAAACCTAAAATGCTTAATAAAACAAGGATTTATGATAAGTGGGAACCACATGAGGTATTTCTGTGCCTTTATTAATTTTTTATAATCATCTTTAGTGCTTGTACATTATGGCTGAGTTCTAGTTACTTGGTGCCTGAGCATCTCCAAGTAAAGGTGCCATATTATTCTGTATTTATAGGAGTGGTACTTTGAGAAAATGCTTATGAGAGAGACCAGCCTGTCTGGGAGAGGAATGGAGACTTCAGCTTGAAGACTGAGTATGACAGCAAAAGTGACTCACATCCTAAAGACATGTGAACTCAGCACAAAACAAATTAAACAAAACAACGTTAAACAGCAGCAAAGGTAGTCTCCTATATTCCTGCTCCTCATCACATGGGCGTGAAAGAGGCTGAGTTTAACAACTGTAAAATCTTTAAATCTTCATAGGAAAATGGCAAACTTCCAACAGGACTGGAAGAAAGACGACTACAGTAAGCCTGGGAGAGTATTAAAAAAGTGTGTCATTTTTTTTCCTGTTCTTGTGCACTTTCATGGGTATCTGCTTTTGGCCACAGCCAGCTGCATTAGATGAAACTTTGGACTGATACTGTATGGCCATTTTAATGTTTTTTCTGTAAGATTTATCCTTTTAACAGTTATAAGCTATGGCTGCAACGTGGCCTGAGAACACCTGCTATACCAGCAGGATATTGGGTTTAGTGGCAGGATTTATGTGTAATCAAGAATCTAGAGAAAAAAATAGATGGGTATATTGCCAGCATGCGCAAATGGTTGATTCGTGATTAGCACATTTTAAAGGGTGGACCAATTCATTGTACCTTTGTAATGAGCACGAAAGATGTAGGAACCTAATGGGAATGCTCCAAGATCAAACACAAACTCTACCCAACGTTGTAAATATGTGCCTTGCTAGTACAACCATAGCAGAGAAACAGAAAACAAATCACCATTAGTACAAGGGAAGCTTACTGATTCATGGAAAAACACGCAATAGCTTTGGAGGACCCTCCCTGCCTCCACCCCAAAAAAGCAGGATGTCTTTGGATACTATATAAAAAATTGTGTTTATGAAAAGATAAATCTTTGTCAAAAGGCAAGGAGGGAAAAAAAGCACTGTATTGAGGAGTACTGTAGGGACTTAAGCTATTTTGCACATATTAGTGACATGCAAAACTTCAAAACCAACCATATTGTGCAGCTCAGAAAATGAAGGCCAACAGATGAGCTAGGTATGTACAAACATGTAAGGCTACAATGATGTTATCAGCTCTTTGGAAGAAAAGCAATCAAACCCAACCAAATTGCAGTTGTACAATGGAATGATAAAATATCACCAGGAGAAATGTAAATTATATTTACAGCGCCAAGTAAAATTTTCAGCCTGAAATGATCAGATAAGTATCAGAACTTGAAAGAATTTAGGATTTTAACCAAATGACTTTGTATATCAAACAATGAAATGCAAAGCAAAACCATGTCCCAAAATGGTTAGGTACTGTGAATGTCCTCCAACTATTAATATAAAATAGCCAAGATGTAGTTGAGGGACAGAAATGTCTTCTGGGCACATTACACCTAGAAAAACACTGATCACTTCAGCAAGCTAAAACTATCTGCTTTACAGTGTACTTATTCATAGCTTTAAAGAAAAGTGAATGGAACAATTCTGTAAATTGAAAATGACGGGTTAAGTGGCCATGTGATATTGCCAGCATGTTTGGTTAACAGTGTCTTGCCCAAGTCCAGCCCTGCCACATACCCCTGGCAATGGGCTGATTGGCTGGTTCTCATTCTCCACACTAGTAAAAAAAATCCCTTTGTAACAAATGGCTCTGGCACTAGTTTACCATGTTGGCTGTCCTGCTTTGTCAGAGCTTGCTACCCTTGCAGCTGAGAATGATCATGCTCCAAATCACAGCTGCTGCAGCTGACACATGAACATGTCCTGTGTTCTCCACCACCTCTGCCGTGAGAGCAGAAACTTCCTACATAAACTGGAGGTTGCACATATGTTTATAGTAAACTTGCGATTGCACATAGGTTTATAGTAAAGTTGATCCCTCCCTGCCTTGCAAAGTCCTTCTTTTGAATGAAAGCAAGAGTCTCTGATGTGTTTAGATCAACACTTTTGGTTTGTGTTTGGTGTACTCAGGGCTGGGGGCTGAGCCTGGATCTGGAAACAGAGATATCATCTGATTTGTGAGATACAGTGGTACTTCGGAACGAGGAAACTCTGAATATACCATGAAGGCCTCCTTCCTGGACACGCACCAAGTTGAAATGAATCCAGAGTCTTAGAAAACAAGTGGAGAATATTTGGGCTGCTCTGCATCCACTGCCTGCAGGTACAGGGTGCCGTAACTCAGTGGAGACTGCAACCAATAAGGAAAAGGAGAAACGAAGGTCAGAGAGATAAATGTCAACAGTCACAACAGAGACAGATGCTGTGGGGCTGGCTGTAATACAGAAAAAAAAGTTATTTTTTTAAATGGGAGATGAAATTGATAATTGCAGTGTTCTTGGATGTTGCTGAGTAGGAGTAAGCCAGAATATGTTACTTTACTTTATAATACAGATGCAGATGCTAAAGAAAGACCTTGTGAATGAGATGCAGCCACTTTTGTGTCTCACCAGCAAACAGGTGATTCAGGGTCAAATGCTCCAAACCTTCAAGCGATAAATCCATTTCCAAAACCCAGTAATTGTTACTACAAGCACATCTCCAAAGAATTAAGAGATTTTTGACTCAGCTATAAACACATTATTCGCCAGCTGAGTAAGCTTTGTAACAACTGAAGGCAGTAAAAGCCACAGATAAATTTGGTACTTATCAGCATAGTTAAAAAACCTGAGAGTGTCTTTTCTCTCTCCCCAAAACCCAACCAACCAACAGTGTCTTCTCCCAGATAAAACTCACCTGGCGTTAGCCGGAAATACTTCTGAATGCTTTTTGCAGGATATTATCTTCATGCTTATTAGTACAAGATAGCTGATGTCGCATTTTTCTGGCCTCTCTACCATTTTAGCAAACTAGGTGAGCATTTATTGAAAAACATTAAGGTGATAACTTGTAAAATAATTTCAAAAATAAGTTAAATGAAAGAAAAGTTCCGTGAGTAACTGTGAAGGATTAGCAAGTCTATGAGAATGGGTTTAGAATATTTTATATGGACAAATGAACATTAACGTATGCAAAGCTGTTGAGCTGTTGCATCTGCCAAAAACACAGGTCAACTCACAGAAGAGTTCCTGATAATTGCAACAGAAAATTGCAGTCTGGAGCAAACTAATTATACATTTGTTTATGTAAGTTTGAAAAAGATACATGCTAGCATTAGAAAATACTGCAGCTAAGGAAGTGATGATGTACCTCATATCTATTGTCCCTCGTCATCTGTAAGTCTACTGCCTGCTGACAAGTCACACTGTTATGGGCAGGTAGTTGAGCGGTTGGCAGAGCCATGCAGTCTCAGGTATGTATTTGGGGCTCCTGACCATTCTCAGCCTAACTAGCCGGGGAAAACAGCATACAAAATTGCATTTAGAATAGTGGCAAACACAGATTGCCTACTGTGTTTATGTCTGATTAAATTATGGCACATTACCACTACAGCGGCAGTAGATTCATCCTGAACCTAGTGGTAATGGGAGGCAGGAGCTGCAGAACCATTTGACTGTGCCTTTGCCATGAAATTTGGACATATATATGTTGTATGAGCTCATGTTTATGGCTGTAGCCTTCTTTTGCCTCTTCCTGGTAAATGCACACGCACCTCTGGGAACCACTTGAGCCACCATGCATTTGCGAGTGTAATGACTCCATGGTGCCCATGCCTAGGAGGACGTTGTAGAGCTGCTGATGGAGAAACAACGCTGTCCCCAAAACTGACTAATGACATGAAGGATAGCTAGGATCTGYTTTTTTGCCAGATAACACCTCAGGCAGATGATACTGATTGCTGCCTGAAACATAGGAGCCAGAACAAATGCACTGACTATCTCTTAATAGTACTGATGTATGGTGGGGAGGGTTTGAGGGTCGGGTGTCCACACAAGGCACTTCAAAGACTATCCTGAAAGTTGTTAAGAAATTCAGTTGACGGTATAGGTGGCTTATAGTTATTTATATCATACTCATATCTTTTTCTCTAAATGCTTTGTTTTGGTTCAGAAGGGAAGTTGTGACACTGGAAATGCAACTTCAGTTATGCCACAGCTATTGGGGGTAAATGGTGCTGTGGAAGTCTGTTTAGTCACAGCTCACTAGAAATGGTCAAAGAATAAATCAGCTCTTTTGCAAGAACTGTATTAAGAGTCATGACTGAATAGCACAGAAGAAGTTGGAGAAGCGCTGTTATGTGGCCTTCAAGTCRAGACCAGGAGTTTGGATTTTAATGCAGGGCCAAAGGGAGGGAGTGAAGGGCACAGGAGGAATGGTGTCTTAGCTGCTTGCAGCTGGGCAGCATGTAGAGGGGAGATCCAAGAGTAAGACATGCTAGAAGGGAAGATGCTGTATTAATAGTTCAGAGGAAAACAAAATCATGAAATGGGGCTGTAATGACAACAGGCACAGTGGTCTCATTTTCTTTGTACAGAGTGTGGAAATAGATGAAGTATGAATAAGGTCAGTGTTGAATGTATTGCCTTGAGTGAGAGTCTCATGAAAATGAGGAGTCTAATCCCAGGAACAAGCAGTGTAATTGAAGTACAGATGCTTTTACAGTGCACAGAATGGTGAATCTCTCAATCCTCCATAATCATACTTCTGACCTTAAGTGATACATATGCATAGGCGAGCCTATGTGTACAAATGCGCATGCACAGTAGGCATGTGCATTGTCATAACTACTTGTTACTAAGCAAAAATTGTCACCCGATCATTTCACACAATAGGAAACTCCTGTGTCAACAGTAGCTCCTACGGATTTAATTGAGTCAGCAGGTTCTGCCTGTGCTGCCCCTGAGGTGTGATGACAGCCCCTGTCAGCAGASCACCCCAGTCTCATTGCTTCTTACACCCTCTATTGTATCCGACCCTGGAGCGTTCGGTTTTGAAAGGACGCTGTTTTCTGCCACACTTGAGAAATAAGGATTGTACCACTTACATACTCCACCTTTCCTACAAATCCATTTTTGCTCTTAGAATAGTTTGTTTCCTAACTCTTTTTTGTCTAATGGTTACAAGCATGGTGCTAGCATCTAACAGAGGATGCAGAGCTACATCATTACACTCCATTGTATCCAGCAAAACCAGTTCCCAATGCAGGTGAGCATTTGGAAACCTGAAAAACCAAACTACTTTCCCTACCATACCCCAAGCTATTTCCAATGGTCTGTCAAAAAAAGCCAAACACCCAAACAAACAAAACCCAAATAAAATAAATAGGGCCATAGACCTATCTGACATAAGATTGTGTAATTCTACTGCCTTAAGTCAAGCATGTTTTAAAGCATATGATGATCTTGTGCTAGGACTCATAGCCTGAGCATGTAAGGACACCTGCCTTAATCAGACAAACTTCAGTGTTTTCAGTGGGTTTTGCACGGGTGGTAGCTCTAAAAATCTGTCTGTTGGTAGCAGCTGACGTAAAGTTCAAGATTTGCTCTGGTTCTTCAATTCCTTACTTTAAAACCAACCAACCAATCAAAAAAAGGGTATCTCCCTTGATCTGTCATCTTTTTAGTGCATATTTTGATTACATTATATCATTTTTCCTGCACATAAAAAAAATAGTGCAGGGAACTTTTAGAACGCATGTGCTGATGTTAGGTAGACATACGGTATGTCTGTACCTGCTGCTCTAGATGGTTTGGCTATATGTCTGTGTGCAACATGGGCTTTGACAGCACTTATGTATTTATGTGTTATATTTGATCATGAAGCAGTAATATATTAAGGAATGACAACAAGGGATTTACCTGTATAAATAAAAGGATGAAAACAGTATCCCTGGGTGACTGGAGAAACATATAGAGATACTCAGAGGTCTCTGTTCTTCCCATTGTCATTGACAGGAGGTGGTGGTATTCTGGGGATTTGTTCTTAACCACAAAACTGTAAAAAGTGCTACTAAACTTGACATATAGTTATTAAACTAGATAAGAACATTCAGCTAAATTCAATAAATAATAGTCATCTTCAATTTTTTTTCTAGTTTTGACTAATTCTTCTGTACAAATAGGTATTTAAATAACATGGGCTATAAAAGCAGCAGCAACCAGCCAGAGTGTATGTGTACAGAAACTCTCTAATATAAATTAGTGCCTTTTAAAAATCACTGTAAACTCTGTTTTCTGTAATTATAACAAACCCTAGATTTTTACCCATGTAATAGTAATTTTTTAGTGTCTTCACCATTATTTTCCTTTTGATTTATTTAACTACATCTAACTTGAGCAAACAATGTTAAGTGGGGAAACAGATGTGGTTAAATAGCCTATAATTATGCCTTTAGTCATCTGTTACCATCACAAGGCTCTTTCTGCTACTATGACCAGAAAAAGTGACCTAACTGATTTCACCAGCAGCCTTGCCAGTGCCTGATGCAGAATAGATGGCCTTATTAAGCAATCAGAAAAAAATAAATAAAAATCAACYATTACAGTGGAATAGTAATCAACAGTGTTTATACTAGCCCCACAATGCACAATCAGAACCATGAATTCTGCTAATTGGGTACCTTCTGCATCCAGAGGTGCCTGCAATAGGAAACAAAAGGGACTTGAAAATTAGTGTTTGTAGCAATTAGTTTCTGTCTAAAGGCTTAGCCCAGTTCATGGAAGCCATGATTCAAACAGGGATTATTATAGTAACTACGGTATTTAAATGTCCTCTGTCATTATTCAGCATCAAATTTAGCATAGCAAGACTAATTTGGACTTACTTTTTAAGAGTAATTTGGATTTACTCTTTAAAATACGATTGTTGGGAATTTTTAAAGTCCCAAACTGCAAACCATTTATTTTATGCTTTTTTATATTTCCCACATCAGTTGTTTTCTTTTAAAGATTACGAGTCTGTTTCAGACTAACTGTAGAAGTGATTCAATATCTTTGCTATTGAATAGCTGAGATTGAACGAATGGCATGTTGGAGAGTGTTGGACTATTATTTTTCACAGAATGATCTGTACTATATTGGCATGTTGAGGGATTTCATACTTCATATAAATGTAAGGACTGCAAGTTTATTGTTTATAAACACAGCTGCAAATTCACACCAGTGAATACTGGTATACAAACGTTCAAGAAGAGAAATTTAGGTATGCAATTTTCTGAGTAAACTGCTAGTGCATTTACAGATGGGCCTCGGTGAAAGCTCAGTGGATTATATTAAATTGGTTACAAAAAGCCTTTTGCCCTTATCTTTCCTTTGAATCTTTAGCATTTCTGACGTAATAATCTGACAGACAAATCTCCATGCTTCAGTCCTTACCATTATAGACTCCCTGCTGTAGGTGCTTAAAGGACAAATTAACAGTAGTACAATTCGAGTAACCTCTTCACCTTTTCTATCAAAGCATCAGCTGCATGTTCTTACTTTGCTAAAGCTCTCCATATGGTTACAGCAGGGCTGTCACAATAGCATACAAAAAAAGCTTAGAATTCAGGAAAAAAAAACTCAGGAAGAAATAGGAAAAGGGAGGCAAAAAGTCTTTAAGTCAACCCTCAGTCTTAGCTCTGCTCTTTAAAGGTTACACTGAATAACGGAAATGTATAATCTGCAATTTATTAATAAGTTGCCATCCTCATTAGTTAACTGCTGTTTAATCTGTATGTGATTAACTGTGTGACCTTAAAAAGATTGTTATTAATACAAAACATTACATTATGAAACCATTAAGTTATAGGAAAATATTGGTACTTTGAAGACAATCAGAATGATAAGTGTGACAGTTTTTAGAGATACTGTACCAACATTTCCTCTGACTGATTGCATTACATATTGATATTAGCAAGTATCAGTATGTAGTGCAATCAGTCAGTAGAAAATGAGTGAAATGTGAACTAATGAGAGCTAATTGTCTCAYATAATAGCAAGGACACAGAAGTCTATCAATTAAATTAGTCTGAGTTGAAACAACTATCAGTGTAATAATGTTGATAATATCAACCAAATTAGATGTAATGAAATAAATGTTATGCTAAAGATCAAGGATACCCATCGACTTCAACCACCACCTCCTGCTAACTAATAAGAGAGCCTCATGACTTTGGGCTCAGTTTGCTCCAAGTTCTTCCTAATGCACAGCCTGAAACATGCAGTTCTGTACTCAGGGCACAAGTATAGAGGGGKTTTTTTTAATTCTCATAATTTGCATCTGGCAAACGAGGGAAGCCCCCTGGGAGGGTAAGGCAGTGGACAACAAATAGTAGAGATATGCCATTAAAGACTATTGCTAGCTTCAGCACAGCTGTTGGTGAAACCATGAGATGTGGTGGGTGAGAAATGCTGGCTTGAGTGCGCCAGGTGTTGAGGCTTTTGTTTTTTCCTTGGGAACTACTACAACTGAACATCTGTATCGTGTGATCAGTAATGATCTCACGATGCTCAACACTGTTTTCTCTCTCTTTGCTTAGTCCCATTCCTTCCAGTTGCTGTTGGGCAAGGCTTCCAAAGCTGTTCCAAAGTTGTTCACAGACAGGTCCCAGATCCTAAATCCACATGGGGACTGAATGGTGAGGGCTGGGTTTTCAGATGCTTAGCATACAGCAGCTCCCACTGAGGCCGAGGGAAGCATTGGGATCATCATTCTTTCAGCCCTGGTATTCAGGAGTTCAAATGGACCTAGAAGCCTAACTTCACCCACTTCTGAGGTTCCACCCTCTGAAATGTCTTTGCACTGTGCATTGCTCTGTTTCACCTCCTCACTGTCAGTCTTTCTAATTCTGTGATCGCTATGACCAAGAGATGCCCATTAAAAGAACAAGTAAATCTATCAGTCACTCCTGTAACAGGGCTTGGAATTATTAACAATATGAATTCTCAAAAGGAATAGAGAACATTGATCTGGGTTTATGAAATGAGGCAGAAATGCATTTAATGGATTTTAACAGTCCTAATCACCTATTCACTGCAAATCCCTCCTCACTTAACACCATAGAAACGTAACCTGATAAAATAAAAAACAACCAAGGCCAGAAATTGAATGTTCAATGGACAGTGACATTTTTGAGTTTAAGATGAAGACCAGACCATCAGTTTTTGACTCACATAAAATTAGTTTCAAATTCTTAAGCAGAGTCACATCTTCTGGACTTCCTCAGAAACACGTGAGACAACTTGATGTCCAGACTGAGTGTGAGTACTGTGAAGGGTTAGAAGATGAAAAACCCAAACGAACTTTGTGATGCAGTGAAAAATTATCTGTAAAGCCCAGTTTCTGCTGCAAGGCTCTTGGACCATGCTATCATGCAAGTATTTGAGCTGGTGATACATGGTAAAAAGTAACTCACACATAGAGAACAGATATAGGACAGGGACCATAGAAGCAAGTGGGCTGATAAACTCAAAGGTTGGCAAAATAAGAGAGAGCAAATGCATGCAACTTGTGAAGCAAAGAGAGGAGAAATAACGATAAAAAGGTCTGTGTGGCCAGACTTACCACAGCGTTTTTTCTGGCTGAATATAGTAAAAGATGATAGCTGGCACTGATGCAGTGTTCGCTTTGCCAACCTGCATTCCTCCCTAGAACTACTCACAGTATAGCATGGCAGAAACACAGAAAAAAGTCAGGGTCACACAGGCCATCAGTTCTACCAGGGATGTGATGCATGCTAATCTGAAAGTGCAGCTTGGGAAAGCTCTATAGAGAGAGAATGCCCCAGAAAAATTGCAAAATTTGACTGACGACTGTCATATTGATCTTGTTGAAAATCTGCAACTGTGTATGAATGTTTAAAAATTGGCTGTACAACTGGATGAAGTGAATTTTTCTATCCATATCAAAGAAAGTGGACATAAGAGTGTTACAATTGAGCCATCTCAATGATATCCCTTTCAAGTAAAATTCATCTCCTTGTATTACAGGATCACAGGAAGCAAATGCTGAAATATCACTGTGCTACAGAAAGCTTGTGTCAGAGAAGGGTAAGGCACCTAATCCATCCAGAGTCCTGAAACCACATCACTGAAAAAACATGATCACCCACTAATTACGTATTTTGTTTATTATTCAGAAAGCATTTGACACCTTTCCACTGACAGACGTTGAGATTCAACAGTATATCACTGAATCCACCACAGACCTCTACTGTCAATATMAAATCTCAGTGTGAAGAACAAGTGAAAATGAATGGTTTCCGGTGGGCTGGGCATTAAAAAATGCCATTTCAACAGGAATAGTGAATTTATTTTGAAACTGCTGGGAAAGGATTTTGACACGTGGAAGGAGCAGGAGTTTCCACTGGTGGGATTGTCCTACCTGATYTCTGGTATGCTAACAGCATGATGCCCTGTACCGCAGTGACTGATGCAATATGGTGAATTCTGGAGACGAGAGTAGGCAACTAACCAGGGACATGAACTGTCCTGAATATGTTGAAAAGAACAAGCACATACACTAACATAAGTCATAAAGATAAAATGCTTTTCAGTGGTAGAAATACGGTTAGGGAAAAAGTGACTCTGTCAAAAACTAGCTGACAATCTTACTTAAATTTTGTATGGATGGAAAGAAATTCAGGAAAGCAATTACAGAAGCACGAGGGGTGGAATAACATAGGGAAGGCTAGCCAACAGGAAGAGCAGATAGATGATGGATGGACTGGCGAGGCCACAAAGATACCAGTCGAACTAGAGAAGCACCTGGAAGCTCTGCTACGACATCATCACAGGTCACACATGAATACGCAGATGCACTTACTGAAGTTATAATAATCAGTGAGTGAATAAATTTGTTACCTAATTCTCTTAATACATAAGGATAAATGAAATATTTAATGTAGAGTCTTACATGTGATTACCAATGGCTATTTTTAGTGGACCTTCCAGTTCCTTATTGTTCCTTCTACCTTTCATTTAGCAAGACTATTATCTCACCCATTTTTGAGTTGCCATTAATTTCACCCCCCTCATCTGTTAATGGACTTTCTTTCTCTTTAGTATTTACTTTCCTAGCCACAAAAGCCTTTTTAATCCTCCCAAGCCCCTTTTTTATTCATTCTGAGCTTGATTGTAATGCTACACTGCCCCAGGAACAGGCCAGAGAATTAAGTAGGACTTGGAGCTCTGGTCTCTCCCTGTGCTCTGCTCCTGAAGACAGGGCTGGGTTGTGGCTGTGCGACTTCCAGTCTAACCAGTAACTCTGGCCAGCAAACCAGAGGGAAAAGCATTTTGCAGATTGAGTGACTTCTTTCCCTGCTGATCTGCATGCAGGCGATGGGTCCTGCTCTCCATGCCAAAACTTTTGCTGCACAAGAGGGCAACATGCAGCAGGTAACGTAAAATTTTGCTGTCTCTGTTAGTCTCAGCTTCAATTTTTAAATTTTTCATAGCCTTCAGCTAGACGAAGAGGTCTCCATGCTGTGCTGGCCAGCAGGCACACATTTAGTGTCAAAATGTCACAGTCAGGCAGTCTGGGTAGGAAAACAGCATCACGTTCTGGTGCATCATCAGTGGAGTAATGCCTGGGACAGTTTACCCTTCTTCTCTTTGGCTTCCTCTAATTAACTCTGAATATTTTAGACTGGTTTTCTAAGGAAATGGCCCTTATATGATTTTACTGCATGTGTGTGTGTACACTTCTGTCCATCTACCTTTTAGTTATTTCCTTTCTCCCTTTCTCTCCCTCACCCTCCTCTATAATTTTTCAGCCTATTTTCCAAATCCAATCACACAGGAATAGAGCATCCAAAGATGTTAGGGACACAGGTGGTCAGGTAAGGAAAAGAAATCCTGTGAATGCCATCTCTGAGGAAAATGATGCAGCCTGTGCTCAGCCTCCATTAGGCACGAGAGAATCCACTGCTTGGTAAAGTTTTACCTCTCGTACGGGTTCTCTGGTATCTAATCAAGGAAAACTTCTGGTTGAAGCATTTCCCATGGCTGGGCCACCGCTAAGGGTTTGTACATGTGCCTTCTCTAATGTCCAGTAAGCTCATGCTGTATGTTAACGTAACTCGGTCAAAAGAGCAGTCAGCCACGACACAAAAATCCATCAGCTCTGTTAGTTTAGTTTTGCTGTGTGCTGAACAACGGCTGTCTTCTCCACTTCTTTTACATCTCTTTATAATCTCAGGTATATCAGCAATACTTCACAAAGCCAGTGTTTAGGTTTCACTTTTTTCTCCTCATTTTCTTTTTCACAGGAACTATCTGTGGTATGTACATTAATTCAAACTTAATATTCTCCTTTTTTGAGGGCTCCCTTGCCATCTTTAGTGTGTTTGTTTTCATGAAATCAGATACCCTTTAATTTCTGTCTTACAGTTTTGTTTTCAGATAGCTTCTCATTGCTGTTTCTTTATTTTTCTCTAAGAATTAACATGGTTTCTTGTTCTGGGTAATAAAAGTTTGTAACTTGAGAACCTCCTTAATACACGTGTGATCGCATTTGTTATCCAACAGAGAGATGGGAGGTCAGGATTTCTCCATAATGGTTTTTACAGGCTGGAGAAATAATTATCCTTCCTTGGCTCTGTGTGCTTTCTCGTCAGAGCTGTTCTTCCCTCCAGGTTTGCTCAGTGTGTGTCATTCCCCATGCTCAGTGGGGCAGGAGGGTTGACATATGTGGCCAGTAGTCTGCCGTGTATAAAATCCAGCCTGTTGCAATGTATTGCCATAAAAAACCCAAAGCATTGTCGACATAACCGCATGCAACTTCGAGGGGAAAACCAGAGGGAGCAGTTAATCTGTAGAAGGAAAGGGGAGAAACTAGTCCGGTATTTTCTCCATAGTTACTACCAATCAAAAATGATGGTATGAAAATGTTGGTGGGATAGATGAAAATGTAGGCTAAAAAACATTCCAGATAATATTTACTTAGTTATTTCTGCATTTTTGCCTTTCGCCTTCTATCACTGTCAGTCCTGAATACTCTTGTGAAACAAACAGCAGTTATGACATCTGAACATGATGAATTTAATGACCTAAAAAATACGCTGTTTTCCACAACTGTAACTGCTTTCAAGTAACCTTCACATTTGGCTGCTGCTGCTATGTTTTATCATGTATATTGTGGCTCTTTTTTTTCTCCCTTTGCTTTTGTATTGCTTTAAAAAAACAACAGAACATGCTGTGAGTTAATGTTTCACTTGTAAAAGGTTATGGATTAAGCTCAGCTGGTTTCTCAGGCTGACACAGGGTTCATGATTAGAAGAATGAAAACAAACATGAATTGAAAATGTCACTAACCTTTATTGGGCCCTGAAAATCCCTGAGCCTGCATGACAGGAGGCTTTCCTGTTTTCAACAGGATAAAGAAGATTGAAACAAAACAGCACGGATCTTGGCTATTTACATCTTTTAATGAATGCTCTTCACGTTTGGGTCCCTTTGTCAATCTCCCAGTTTTCAAGGGTTTAGCTGTGAAAAGTGCGGATGGTATCACATACTCTTATAAACCATGGAGTAGACATCTGTCTAGGATGCTTTTTCCTCCAAATTATGCTTAGTGTAAAGGACCACATTTTAAGCTTCATTTACGACTATGCATGTATAAGGCAGCCAATTATCCAGTCTGAGTGTTCAATAGCAGGAAAGCTGAATAAAACCATCTCTAAATAATGCAACTGATTTTACTTTATTAAATTAAATCAGCAAAAACATTTTTATAAATTCTAGATGATAGCGTGGTTTGAACTTTAAAACTGTATAATGAAAAAAACCCCTTTCACTTAAAAAAGAATCAGTTCTTGCTCTAGCTTCTGTGGAAGAACATGCACTGTCTTAGCAAAGGCAGGAGGAACTCAAAGCCAACTCAAACTGGCCAGAGTGGAAACCAAAAATGCCACTGATCTGGGATGCTTTTTATCAAAAGCACAGGTTCAGGCCCAATATCTTAGACCTACCTATTGAAGGAGTCTATTGCATGGTATGACTGCACTTCCTCGGCGCTAACTCTTCCCATGCATTAGGAAAGAATTAAGCATCGCACTTGGCCTTACAGACTCAGATATTCCCTGCTTCCTTATTATTTTACACTGCTCAGCTGATTTTTTTCCCAGTCAAACTACTGAAAACACAAAAGAATTATCAAATGTTTTTTCATCTAGGCTGTGAAGGAACAAGGCGTATGTTTTTCTTTGTTTTAAAATTTTTAGCTGCATGTTTTAGTAACAGCTGTGCCATTGCTTCACTGATTTCATAGGTAACCTGAGAAAATACTTTATGGAGGAAGAACACCGGGGGATCCTGCAACCAAATGTATTTCCTTCTCCTGATCTACAAACGTCTGGTGGATATGGAATTTTTGCCTCAGAAAATCACATTTAACTTTTTCACAAAGTGAAGTGAGGCAATATAGACCCACGCTTAGTACATAATTATTTAACATATCCTACTATTTCATAGTGCAACTCTGACCTGTAACTGAGATTTAATGAAGTGCTTTGGCAGAGAATTAATATTAGGGGGAACATAAACCTGCAATTTTTTAGTCTCACTTCATCCAATTATAGTTTGTTCTTACATTACATAATCTATTTTACAGTTTTTGTTGTAGGAGCAGAGTGAGATCTTACAATATTTTAATGAGGAGTAGGTTTTTTATCTCTAGGTATTTTAGTCTTTTGCAAATATTGAGGAATGTCATATTTGATAAAATTTCCTAAGGTTTCTTAATGATATAGGACCCTAAACCACAGCATCAAAATCAGCTGAGGCCTCAGTCTCTAAAGGTATGTGGATATGCGAGTCCTATTTATTGAAAGTGATAAACCAGATTAATTGAATTAACTGAAAATTAAATAAATGGCTATTAGGTGCTCAACAACTAGAGTGTTAGCTCCTTAAACAGTTGGGCTTAGGTTAACAAAGGAGGCTTTGCAAGGCAGCATCCAACTTCCAGGTATCTTGCCACACAGTGAATTCACATCTACATTCCCACGCTCTCTGGATGGAGAAAGTAGGGAGCACAGTGGAGATCTACCCAAATTACCCATGGGAAGAAATACTGAGGAGTATTAAAGACATGACTACATATCTCATACCGTCAGGTGAGTATCCTGCCTTGTCACTTACTGAATTACCTCTCTTTCACCTCTCCAAAGTCAGCTTGGAGAGAAGCAGTGTGACTCTTCTCCATAACCCTGTAAATCCGTAATTGCATATGAAGGGTGAGGCATGCCTCTGATGTGCTTCTACAAAACAGGATAGCTTGATGCAGTTTGGTGGTTAAGATGCTCACATGGAGAACAGAAGCATAAGGGGGATTTGATCCTGCATTGCAAGGAAACACTTCTGATACTACTAATACTTCTACTAATGACTGGGATGAGAAGGGCTGGAATTAGGGGATGGATGGCTTCTCCTCCTGGCTGTGATTTGTCTGAGGTTAGACTTCCTCAGGGTATATCTGACAMGTCAGCTCTTGAAGATAAGGCAGGTGGTAGAAAGCCTTGTCTGGGAACGTCAGTGGGTTTAGGTGTGGGATAGACACCAAATTGCTGAGTGCTTTCAGAACGCAAGCACTTCTGCTCATTCCTCGTGCAGAAACTTAGTCTCCTAGGAGATTTCTCTTGTGGAAACTTGAGGAAGTTTTGAGGATCTGAATTTTTGATTTGGATGCCTAAAGTGGTATTAAGATGCCTGCATTCTCCTCTTGAATCTAATTCACAGAAGCAACTCTTTTAAAGATACATAGTGCATGAAAGTACACATAAGTGCTTTGTTTTGATTTGTCAAAGGTGCATGGGCAATTCGCTTTATTTTGGTGCTATTTKTCTGGGACACATAGGGATTTTTCAGTAGAAATAAGTTAGAATTAGACTCTTGGGTTCTTCAATACCTCTGTCTATCTATCTATCTATCTATCTGCCTTAGTATATGTTTAGGCAGTAAATAAATTTGTGAAATTAGTGATAAAAGCCCAATTGGCCGGGCTCCAAAGGCACTTGTGTGTCCTTGGAAATGTTTTTTAGGGCATTTTACTGCTGCATTATCTGTTCTGAGGTAATAGAAGATGCGGAAAAGAAAAGAGTAAGTGCTGGCTTTTTCATTTTGTCTCCAGCTATAATAGTTTGTCCTGGTTTTGGCTGGGATAGAGTTAATTTTCTTCCTAGTAGCTGGTATAGTGCTGTGTTTTGGATTTAGCATGAGAATAATGTTGATAACACACTGATGTTGTAGTTGTTGCTAAGCRGTGCTTACACTAAGTCAAGGACTTTTCAGCTTCCCGTGCTCTACCGACTGAGAAGGCTGGAGGTGCACAAGAAGCTGGGAGGGGCCACAGCCAGGACAGCTGACGCAAACTGGCTAAAGGGATATCCCATACCATATGATGTCATGCTCAGTATATAAACTAGGGGAAAGCTAGCTGGGGGGCCGCCGCTCGGGGACTGGTTGGGCATCGGTTGGCGGGTGGTGAGCAATTGCATTGTGCATCATTTGCTTTGTATATTCTTTTATCATTATTACTATTTTATTTTATTTCAATTATTAAACCGTTCTTATCTCAACCCACGAGGTTTTTTCCACTTTTACTCTTCCAATTACTCTCCCCCATCCCACCGGGGGAGGGGAGCGAGCGAGCGGCTGTGTGGTGCTCAGTTGGCAGCTGGGATTAAACCATGACATAGTTAAAATCCCATGTTATTTCTCTGGAAAAAAAGAAAAGAACCATGCTGAGAGCATTTGGAGCCATGTAACATTGTTTAGTTTAATTTGTTAAGCTCTTGAGAGCAGTTTCACTTAATATATGGTGCTATATAATGTCTTGGCTTAGTCTGGACTGTGTGAGAGTGAAGCATGAATTTAGGCATAACTCAGTGACCATTGGTTTTAGTTTTGAAAATACATGGGCACACCTGATTTATAATCAAAGTGAGGAGCTAGTGATACTTGGCACGTTGAAATTACTGTTTAGCTCAGTGCCCATTTCTGCTAAACTCTCCCAATGTCCTTTTGTCTTGGCCTGAGTACTTTTGACTGTTCAAGCAGAAAGGCTCCCTTCAGTGGAGAACTGAGCCAACTGTTTAAAGGGTGTTTTTTTCCCTAATAAAACTTTACAGCACTTTTATGTGAATGTAGTGTTTGTGAAAGGCCCTGCACTGACAGCCCAGGGAACAGAGGCCCTAAGTTCATTCACAGACCATGCGCAGTGCAGCAGGGGTGGCAGCGGTGCTCCTGCCCTGCTGTACTCACACGTGTTCTTCACAGCCCAAACACGATCACGCATGGTGGATAAAAGACTGATTTGGTCTCTGATGCTCTTCAGTCATTTGATTTTTCATCTGAGACTGTCACAGGACTGCAGTCTGATTCCAGCTGTGGCGAGGTTTTGTGGTGTGCATGCTTGCACATTACCTCCCTCTTCACAACGTATACAATAATTTTTACCGGGTAGTCTTTTTTTACTGTAGTACTGAAACCAGCTGGATTTGTACCAATAATTTGCAGTGGGTGAAACTTCTTTCATTTAATAATCCAGCTCTTTAGCTCAGCTGAAATGTGATGATTAAAACAGTAGCGGAAGTGTCCTTACATACTAGAATTAAAATAGAAATACTTATGTAGGCATCACCAACACTAGTTCTAACACAAAGTGTAGGGGTAAATTTGTATTAAAATGTATTAAAATCAGTATGCACCTCAGAAGCTGCATATGGTGTATTCAAAGACTATAACTCAAGCCAGCAAAGATGCTAGAGACAAGGAGCCCTATCAGGATTAGTTGTACTGCACATACACTGAAGATTTGTGCTTGACATACATACACCCATTGCATTAGCTGGACAGGCTGCCCCACTGAAGCTCCATCTTTTCCTCTAAAATGAGAGGAGGATGCCTGCTGTTCATTGAGCAGCCCAGCGCTGGGAGCGATGCCCAGGAACAGGGGGAGAAAGGCATTGCTACCACCACCAGTGAGGGAGGCAGTAGGGGACCGAGCAGACCCAACACCCTGGGCGCTGCAGGGAAAGAGGCTCAAGCATCTCAGGCAGCCTTGGGCAGGAAAATCAGTACGCAGGTGGTTCAGCAAAGACATGGTACCTTTAAGTATAAGTAGCAGCACAGCTCTGAGTATCTAGGACACTTTTTTACAGATATCTTGAAGGTTTAAGCATTGAGAACTGATGCAAATTATGGCTGAGTTTCATGGACTGCTCTTAGGAAGTTAAGAGGAGAAATTCTGCCATTTTAGGCTCTGTTCTGTCTTCTCTTTGAGCATTTTTGAAATTACCCAAATTATGGTCTGTGAAACAGTTATAGTGAAGTAATTAACGTTTTCACTGGGGCTTTAAAACACAGAAGAAATGAAACGGGAATGGAAAATGTGCTTCTCCCGGTCTGGCATGGGCATTTACTGGAGCTTGCGGGAATACTTTCTAAGGGAAAAAAAGAAAATATAGAAAAAAATCTTGTTATTTGAGAAAGTAATATCAAGATGACTGGTTCTCTTGGGGAACTGTCTCATAGTGATCTGAGATTAAATGCCCCACTTTGTATTTCCCTGGTGATTCAACTCTGAGGGACTTGTGTCTTCATTGCTAATTTCCCTTAAAGAATCATTTAAAACTATTAAACCTCAATCAATTTGAGGCTGAATTCACTACAAGTGACTGTGTTTAAAATTAAATGCAACAATTCAAAGATGAAGAAGTTATCTCACAACAGTGTGGTAATTTGTGATGATGCTATTTCAAAATACACACAAAAATATGGCTGAATATTTCCTTATTTTTTCTATGCTCTGTTTGTACTTCTTAAAGACCTACTGGAATCTTGTATTAATTTTTATGCTTAATTTTGCATATATTGAGAAATGGGAAGCAGAAGAGTTTGACAGAATTAATGTGATGTGCCTCATCCACCTGGCCACCAAAATCCCACCCATAAAGCATTCTTCCTAGATGGCACTGAAATCTCTATAAGTTTCCAAGTTGCAGCTTGTCCTAGACAAGCTTATTTCATTGCATTTCATTTCATGGTTCCCTCCAAATGCCTTGTACACAGTACTCCTATATGTTTTCTCATTTAGAAAGACTTGCTGGGGAATTTAAGATATTTCAAGCAATTCTGTTCGTGATCCACAGCAGGATTATTATAGATTGATGCGTGACGGTATCTTAGATTCCTGATGGAACAACGTCCTTAGGATATGAACCTGCATACACACACAGTACTGGGAGGCTAATTGTATTTGGTATAACAACACTAATTTATTGAAACAGGGTTATTATCTGGCCCATAATTTACAATCTGAGTTTAATGAGTCCTTTTTTATTTCTCTTTTCTCTCTCTCCTTTTTCTCCCTCTACCTTGCTCCCTTATTTTCTCTTTCTCCCTCTTTCTCTCTTTCTCATCCCCTCGCCCCTGCCTTCTCTCTGTCTCTGTCTCCCCCTGAAAGCGTGGACAAGTAGCAGAAGCCTAAGCTACCATCATCGGTACAGTTTGAAAGATGAGCATGTGCAGATAACACTCCCTTAGAGCTGTGTAGCATCATCAGTGGCTTTTGAGGCCTCTGTGGCATGCATTGTCCTTGGGACACTGTCACTGAGATGACGGAGAACTCCCATAAATCTGGGCCACCTAAAAATAGGGCAGCTACTCGGTGACTAAGCGCTCACTGTGCTTTGCTCCCCATAAGGGAAGATGCTTACGTGCATTAGGGCCAGCAAAAAGTCCCTGTGCACTACTTACCAGCCTCAAAATAGAGCTTACGCCTCACGTAAGTGGCTCCAAAGACTTATTCTGGCCCTCTGTGCGGGAACGAGTGTCGTGCAGCACACGTGTAATGACTGCCTCCTGATGAGGAGTGGTGTCATCTGATGCTAAATGACAAGGGAGCAAACCAAACACAGGAAGGTCTTTGCTTGCTGCAACAGCTGCTCCTGCTGCTAATTGATGCTGTGTATCTGTGGCATCATCCCAGTGCCTATTTTAGGTTGTTTCCAGCTGTGAAGGTTTTTGTCTCACAGCTAGTGGTATCTGTGCAGCTGGCAGAGCGAGGTAAAAATAAACACAACTAATTCAGCAAAGCAATGAGAAAAATGTACAAAGAAATGTAAAAATAATATAAGTCAAGGTTATTTGGGAGAGACATCTGAGTTTGTGTGGAGAAAGGCTGATCTGGCATGGAAAAAGGTTGATCACATGCCTATGACTGCCAAGAAAAGGGAAATATTTTAATGTGAATTTTGGGCTCATGAAATGTGTCGGATGCTGAAAATTTCCAAAGACCAAGCTCTGATGGCACTATTGACTGTTCTTCTACAATGTCCTATACATATGTTTAAATATTTACTGTGAGGGAGGTGTCTTGAAGAATGAGAATATATTTATTCATTTATCATTTTTTTGTAAGGTCCTTGCCTCTTTCCTGAGCAATAGTTAAGTACTTACTCTTAGTTAGAGGGCTTTTTGTTCCTCTTTTAGTTTGGATATTTCTCTTTCAGAAACAAAACTTGTACCACCAAACTCATTTCTCCTGTTTCCCCACATCTCTTCCAGTAATACCCACGTTAACCCTGCTTAAACTGCTACCAGCATTAGGGATGGCTGCACAGATATTAGGTAGCACCATCCCCACTGAGACCCTAACCATGAGCTTCTCTTATCTGCAAGGGAAGACAAAAACAACTGGTTTTGTTCTGCAGTTTAATATATAACCTGTTTGAATCCAGCTTATATTCAGGCAATTTTAGAGGAAAAAGATCAAAGTGCATTTCCTACTAATCCTTCATAATATTTAGAGTTTCTGGTTATTGTAGGAACCTTGACTTTGGAAAATTGTCATGAAAAGAGAAAATCTGAGGCACCAATAACCTAATCCTTGGGTACTGTGTTTATGTACTTTTAAGTGTCTTACCTGTTGGTCAAAACAGCTATAAATATGTGTAACCAGAATTATCTTAGACTTCATTAAACACTTTAATGTATGTACTTCTGGCAATTTTTCTTGAATTTTAGTGACAAGAAACATAAATACTTACACAGATATTCCAACAATATCTGTCCTGGTTTAGGTCTCAGTTAAATCTAGGGGGTTTTCCTCTTTAAAATACAATTTGATCTATTTTATTTCAGTAAGTTTTTCCAGAGGTATTTGTATTTTTTTAAATCGTTGTAGTTGGCTACAGTTCTGTGAAAAATGTAGGTCATGTGTTTGTTAATGCCAAAAACACCATGTACTTTCATTAACTTAGGAAATTAATTTTAGGTTTTCAGAAGGAAAAATTTGACTACAGCACAAAGAAAATATTTTTAATTCTCTGCTGATGATCTGTTTTTCTTTCCTTTGCTTCCATGTTTCTAAATGTTTATTTTTACTGTTTTGCTTCAGAGTTTTGGATACAACACCATGAGCTGTGCATCGGTACCGCGGGTGGGGAGCCTGCTAGAACAGTGCCACATTCTAGCCTGGAAATACTGACCTCTGCTCATTTTAAATAAGTAATAAATTTCTTTCTGCCTGAACTTAGGAACCTGGCATTCACGAGTCAGTCACATTACCTAGAATGCAAATACACGCTACTTGTAGCAGCGAGGCATGAACTAACAGAAAGTTAAAATAAATTAACCTTACTTGCTTTTATCAAATTGGCCTTGCTCAACTATTCTATTTACAATGTCGTTAAGTGTTTTCTTAATACATTCTGATCTGTTCTGTTTTGTATGGAGAAAGGGTACCTAGAAACACAGAAACAAACATTGCAACAGAAATGAAGCAAGTTCATAAAATAATATTTGGTTAATCTGCAATTATAGAGCAGTCTCTACTTTGTTTCTTTGTTTCAGGATATCAATTTCTTAGTTTCCTGTAAGACTGGATCCTACACTGGTGTGGAGCTATATTAATATTGTTACATGTCAGTAGAATATGATATGAAGCCATGTCTATTTATATGAGGTGCAAATCTGGGCAACTTGTCCATCATCACCATGTTAGGTGAATTTTAATATAAAATAAAATCTTAAAAAGTTGCTAAAAATGGGTGAGTTTAATATTCTACCACAGTGTCCACTCTGAAATAGTATTGAGTAGGAGGGAAATTTGTCACACTTCACTCAAAAGAACATTTTAATGTGCTCATTTAGGAACAGTTCAATTATAGGTATGTGACTAAATAGCTAGAAGCCTTATATCCACTCTTATCTCACATTCAAACACCTTCAGTTTAAAAAAAAAAWATATCCATTTTAGTTTTACAGAAAAGTATATGACTGAAGGTCGTTATGAACAGATTTAGGTTGAATGAGCCCTAAACTGGTAAATGGGACTTTGTCTCTTGGGGAAAGTGTGTGCAGTGGTTACGTTTTCAAAGACAACTGTTAAAATCACTTATATTGCTCTGGAATCTTACTTTTTTCAGTGCATCTTTTGAAATGTGTTCATTTTTTTAAAAATCTGGATGATGTTCTACCTGTTAATGAAGCTTTCCGAAATACTTGTTTGCATAGCCAGAGGACAGATGAAGTCTTCGATCTACTGCTAGAGGAAGTTTTGTCATTAACTCCACCGAGACCAGGGTTTCATTCAGTGAGTTTGCATTTTGCTTTAGGCTGGGGGAGTAGAGCCGAGGCCTCACATAAGGATGCAGCTCCTGGAAGTCACTTGCTGCCTGCCAGGCTGCCGTTTTGTAGCCTGCGAGAAACGCCACCACCAATATGAACAGAAAAGCATCGAAGTGTAATTTACACAACTCCTTACATTCTGACTTCTGTTCTACAGTGCTTTCCATGTCCTGCATCTGATGGGGCTGCATCTCACCTGCTTGTGCCAACGGGCCAAAATCCAATGGAGAGATATCTGCAGTCTTTGCCCACAAGCCTGAAATTGCTGCAGGGGAATGAGTGCTGCTGAATGAGAGGTCCTCCATTGCTAAAACACTATCCTTAATGCATCCCTCTCAAATAAATCACTCTGGATGATTTCCACGGATGTCCTACCTAAAGGGACAGTGACCCAAGGAGAAAAAAAGCCTGAGAGCTGGGGAGATGAAAAACTTTCTGGGATAAATAAGAATCAATTATTTTTATTCTTATTTTTTTTAATCTTTCTCAGAGCATCCCATTCCTTTTATCAAGCTACCTAGCTAGGTTCTTGAATCCACCTCCTGGAAAGGAGGCATAAACCTGCTGTCTGAGCTGTCTTAAGAGCTTGATCAAGCAGTGAGGTAAGTGCCTTTTACTACATGGAAACTACAAGGTCAGAAGGGGAAAAAGTACTGAGGAGATGGTGATTATCAGCATTAATCATAATAATATCGAGGTCTTATATAGCACTTTTCATCAGGAGATTTTAAAGCGCTGTACAAAAGAGATGAGTCTCATTATCTCCATATTTTAGATCTAAAATGTGACCTCCAATACCTTAAGGCTGTTCTCTGAAGGGAAAAAAAAAGACTTCTGGAATCAACAATACGTATTCTCTGTTAAATTTCTAATCATCACAATGAAGATTTTTTAAATCTACTTGTTCTGTGGACTCTGTAATGGAATTTTAATTGCTTTACTAGCAGCTCGAGATATAATGAATGAATAAATGTAATTCTTATCAGGATGCTACCATCAGTTGATTGAACCGGTACATCGGCATTCGCAGGGCATATTCAGACAATTACATTAGCATGTTCAATTATGTTGCTGGTTATTGCCTCGTTTGTTGGGCAATGGTAATTGAATATATAGGTGTTACGATGCACAGTAAAATGGATCAACTTAAACCACTTTCAGCAAGGGTTTAAGCCAACCCTTCTCCTTTGCCTTTGCAAAGGACTAATGTATAGATCTTTCAGAGCATCCTAGCTAAGATCTTGCACACTAACTAGCAACCAAGAGGTGTTTTTTTAATTAAAACAGGCTAACACTACCACAAACAACTAACTATGCCTTGAATGCCCCACAAAACAGTTATGCTGAGCAAAACAGGAATATTACTGTAAACTGTTACTGAAGGGCCAATTTTTACCTTCTGCTGTTAGGAAAATATTTATGTTTTATTGTGTTAGAAGATGGACCTTGACATCTATCAGCAGAATTTTATCGTAGAAAAAAAGACTTATGTTTGCAGAACAGCAGAGAGCAAAACTCGGTGCTCACCTTACTGCAATGTCCCTGGTGCRGAGAGGCTCAAGCATTTGCTTGGGATTTTGTTCCTCTCTGGGGCCAAGGTTGATCTGCACAAGTGAGTCTTGATGAGAAGAGAGATTTTTCAGAGTTGTGAAGAGTTTTAAATATCAGGGAGGAAAGTCAGAAAAATAAATAAAAATACACATTTGTCTGTGTTCAGACAAATGGCATTAGTGAGGTAGTATTTGGGAAGGTTTAAAAGCCACCCTACGGAAAATGCAGTTTTGAGACGCTGCTCCTTGGAAACTATTTTGTGAAATGGTGTTGCTTTCAGAAGGAGGTCAGTTTTGAACAATGATGTGGACACTGACTGCTGCTGCTTCTAGTGTAGGGCTTGTCCCATTTTCATTTAAGCAAAGACGATCTGAGATGTGAAGTACAGATAGAAAAAAAAGCAAAACTACTGGAATATGCTACATTTCAGGGAATTACCTGTCTTTGTAGAAAGGGTGAGACCTTTTTGTCTAGGAACTGAAAACATTTTTATCTAATAGCAAACTATTGTGTATTCTTCTTTTGGCTAAAAATAACACTAATGCCAGACACAAGGCCTGAAGTACCATCTGCTCATTTTTATTTAGAATTTCTCTTTTCATTTGATCTTTTTTTGTTTGCAATAATGATAAGGAATAAATAAGACTGATCACTTAAAGCTGTATTCATCAGACTTGTCAGCTCCGTTGGAGCTGGTGATAGACCTTATAGATCCTGCACCAGCTGAACTTAATGCTGTTCATGAACTTTACGTTTCCTAGCACTGATGAAATRAGATTGTTTTTCTTTGGACTTTAGCTCAAAAAGGTCTTGCCTATGTGAAAGATRAAAGATACTCAAAACCCCATGCCAAAATGCCTCCTAACACTGGACCAATATTGGCTCCAGTTGCATAAAGTTTAATGGTATAAAAAAGAAAACTCAAGCTAGTACTTCAAACATCTATCATGCCAAACCAAATTTGAATTTGCTACAGAATTCAATACAAGTTATTTAACATATTTGTTTTCCTTCTATTTTTGGTCATATACTGTTTGCCAACAATCTTTCAAATACACTCGTTCTTCTAAAGCATTTGCAGAACATCTAATAATTTTTGTTCTGCAATTTCTTCAGGTGAGATTTTTGGTATTACAGGTCTGAACTATTTTGACAAAATCTACTGATTACTTATTTGGATTCCCAGCTGGATAATTGCAATTTTAAAAAATCAAGTTTCTCATTAATATTCTCATTATTTTTGTCATTGTACTGTGGCTATACCATATAAGGAATTAATTTGCTAAGATCTTTGCAAGAACGTTAATACTGGATATATAACATCAAAGTGAATGTCTTTTAAAGTTTTTAGAAAATCCTTCAGGGATTTTTTGGCATATTCTGTCCCTATGATAATAACTATATATAAGATGGGTTTTGCTTAATATGTGTGATTTCATTTCCAAGTAGAAAGAGTATGGGGACAAAGAACTCACCGAAGCAGCTTTCCATTCCTAGAGTAAATAGGTAGTACATTTATATCAAAAGACTTGGAGAAATATAACAGTTTATGGCTCACTCAAGTGATGTGCTGACTACTGTCAGCTTTCAGGAGTCAAAGTGAACTGAGTAAGTCAGCATTTCCTAGGATCCAGCTCCAGATGAATGCCACTAATCTGATTATTTCCTTCTAACCTCTCCCAAATGTTTGCGAACTTGCTGTTCATCAAAATAAAGAAGCAAAAAATATTAACCTCTGTATAGCAACAAGGTGAACAGGAGCCGATGCGCATAGGGAAGACACACTGCTTTGTACCATGTCCAAAAAAAAAAAAATCATCCAGCAGTCTTCAACAGTCCCTTCAAGTAAGAATCTGGAGATTTTGAACTAGCCGTGGAGTCAAGAGGCCTATTGAGGTTTCTCCGGGCTGTTGCACAGCCCGTGTTTCTGTGAACAGACAGCCCTGTTTCAGAGAGGGGATTAGACTGATTGCACGCAAGGCAAAAGGAAGGCTGCAGAAGATGCAAGAAAACTGCAGAAGACGTAGTGAGGATGGAAGGACTGAATGCAAGAAACAAGAGCCAAAAAGGGTGAGGCAAATGCGGTGCTAGTTTTTTTGTTAGCAAGGCAAATGGAGTGCTAGCGTTTTAGCATCTTTTGTTTTGGTTAATAAAATAGGTAAGGACTGCATTATCGATGGGAACTGGGATGTTCTCCAGGTGGGCAAGCCAGAAATTACTTAGCTGCAATTCTTGTTTTGAAACCTGTTTTTGTT
Source organism: Phoebastria nigripes (assembly GCA_035582835.1). NCBI lineage: Eukaryota > Metazoa > Chordata > Aves > Procellariiformes > Diomedeidae > Phoebastria > Phoebastria nigripes. The sequence continues at coordinate 2,210,823 of JAYKAV010003110.1, forward strand.
TAAGAAACCATGAAAACAAACCCCGAACATCCAAATGTAGCAGAAATTTTGGTTTTCAGAGGAAGAATTGAAGAAAACACTGATTTGATTATTAGCACATTGCCTGCAGATTTCATGCTGTTATTCTCCCTTGAGGGCCAGGGTACCATATCCCGTGGCAGTAAAATGACTCTAGAGAGGCATAAATCACAGCCTGTTACACCGCAGGGTGACAAATGAATGATGTCAGACTTCCTGCGCTGACGTAGGTGCACAACACTAAGTGCAGCTGCCAGCTTTAACCGCTGAGGATAAGGACTTACCCTTGGTGGAGGCTGGCACTTTCCTATTGATGCTAAAGCCCAGCCTCTTTGAGCACTCCTTGAAGGATGACAGATATTTTATCTCTTCTTATATTACCTGTAGCTTGCTCTTTACCACCTCTGGGAGAGCAAAATCCCTCTCGAGCAGCCTCTCTATTATTCCTTCTGTTCTCCTGGCTGTCTCTTGGGAGAGCAAGTTTTGGGGACAGCCGCTGGTTCCTCCTTCTATTACTATTCCACTTCTCTGCAAATTCTTACAATGCACCATCAGTTACAGTTCATAAGTGAATACATATGAAAATATTATATCTACCCTGGGAGGTCTCCATGCTATTTATTTAAGCACAACCAGTATTGACTTTGCCCTCATTTCAATATGGTATTATCTTTCACTCAAACTGTGAGAATTAACAGCTGTGAATATTTAACAACCGATTTTCCAAGTTGGTGATCTTGGTCATAAGGTCAGGATGCCATGGTGTCTTGATTAGTTTAGTGTGTCCCCCCTTTTGTTGTCTGATCTGAATGACAATTACAGGGCAAGTACTCTGTTTTGCCACTGTCCCAGTACAGCAAATTACGTTCTTGTTATTTGTCACATCGCTAATTTTTGTGAATGGATAGCATTGATGAAAAGCTACTTAGCAAATAAGACTTAATTTGTGAATGCAATAAGCTTATTCTGGAGGGAATCTACTTTTTTTTTTCCTGATCATTGGATAAAATATGTTAAAGAAGATTAATTCTGCTGTGGTGCAATACTTTGACAAGACGTTGAAATCCTTGCATCTAAGACAAAGGTACAGCTAGATTTGCACAAGTGAAGAAAAAATGAAGATGTGCTTAGAGTATTAGGTCTTAAGGCCAGGTTATTCACTTTCTAGACTCATATTCTGTTTGCTCAACCTATTTAATTACAGATTTAAAACATTGAACAAATGTGCAGTGCAAATGCACCCCAGGTCAGACTCGGCTCATTAATAATAACTCTGAAAAAAATTAAATTTAGCTTAATATCTTCAAGGCTGAAAATGTAGGTTGGTCTCTTTCAGACCAGTGGGTTTGGAAATCTCCATTGTTGTGCAGCCAGAGACCTCTAGATCTAGTCAAGACTAGACATACTTAACTTGGTGACCTACGGGCTGAAGATGTTAAGGGAAGATGTCCTGGTTTCGGCTGGAATAAGTTAATTTTCTTCATAGTAGCTAGTATGGGGCTATGTTTTGGATTTGTGCCGAAAACAGTGCTGATAATACAGGGATGTTTTCGTTATTGCTGAGCAGTGCTTACACAGAGTCAAGGCCTTTTCTGATTCTCACACCACCCCACCAGCAAGGAGGCTGCGGGTGCACAAGAAGCTGGGAGGGGGCACAGCCGGGACAGCTGACCCCAACTGACCAAAGGGTTATCCCACACCATATGACGTCATGCTCAGCATATAAAGCTGGGGGAAGAAGGAGGAAGGGGGGACGTTCGGAGTGATGGCGTTTGTCTTCCCAAGTAACCGTTATGCGTGATGGAGCCCTGCTTTCCTGGAGATGGCTGAACACCTGCCTGCCRATGGGAAGYAGTGAATGAATTCCTTGGTTTGCTTTGCTTGCGTGCATGGCTTTTGCTTTACCTATTAAACTCTCTTAACTTATTGCTATTAAACTCTCTCAGCCCATGAGTTTTCTCACTTTTACTCTTCTAATTCTCTCCCCCATCCCACCGGGGGGGAGTGAGCGAGCGGCTGTGTGGGGCTTAGTTGYTGACTGGGGTTAAACCATGACAGAAGGTATTGAAGCGACTGTAAATAATACAGCAACAGGTTGTGAGTATAAGAGAAAAAAAACCTGAAATTGTTAGTGCATGTGTTGGAATTTCCTGAGTTGAAGTTTGCATTTCCATTTAACAACAGCTTTTAAATGGCTGAAATAGTTGGATAAAGTTTAGGAAAAAAACACTCTAACAGAAACTCAGTCCGAGTCCCCTGCAGCATACAAAATGGCTTTTCTACTACTTTTCCCTTTCTTTGTCAAGTAAGCTAATTAACAATTAGGGCTACATGTTCTTCCAAAAGTGTTTTGGAAAATTCATTTTTAAGACAAAATTTATAAGAAATAAGTATATTTCTTGATAATGTACTGGTGCACGTTAAAGATTTTCTGGGKTTTTTTCCTCCTCTTTCTGTGCTTTCCATGGTTCCCCATCTCTCTTAGCGGGCAATAGACTGGTAAAACACCTGATTGCTTTGCTACTTTTGGGAAAATCAGGTAGATTACTTTTCTGTGTGCTGAAGAAACGCAATGCAAGTTTTCACACCACTAAAACTCCTTCTGCAAGTCAATCCATTTCTTGAGAGTGTGCCTGAGCACCCCAGTTAATTCACTCCAATTGCTACTACTAGCATTTTGCCTTTCTACATCTTCTCTCCAATTGTAATCTGCTGCTCTGTAATCATTTGTTTCAAAGTGAAATGGATGTAGAGTTATTTTTTTTCCTTTTTTATTACTGTTTATTTATTTAATTATTTATTTGTCTCTGTGTGCTACCATTCCAAACACTAGCAAAACGCATGCCAGGGTCACAGAGGCATTTTGGCAGTTCTTTAAAGGAGGAAAGAAGATGCTAGGCTTTAGAAAATATGTTATTATAAGTCTCACTAAAGGAGAAAACCCCCAAACTTTCTTCTATTGACATTTTTCATCAATACATTTACAACCTAAAACAAATAACAGAAACCTACTTTATTGCACAGCTGACCATATAAAAATAAAATATGTATAAAATTGTTTCAAAAACTTAAGCATTCAGAAGGAAGTGTAGTGTAGTGTGGAAAAACTGTATGGGAACAGATGTTTCTCCGTACTCCAGCTGCACCAGAAAACATTGTGTATTGAAGGGGTAAAACCAGACCAGGCAGCCCTACCACACCAGGGATATTTTATCATGTAACACCAAAGGCATTACACTGCTATGTTTCAAGAGCTTATATGGAGGATCAAGACATCCCATCATCTTTGGTTCCATGGAACAATGGAACAGCACCTGAAATAGAAAGCAATCTTATACGTGGGGGACTTGACAAGTTTGTTTCTGTGGTAGTCAGCCAATTTTCTGTCATTCTCCAGTATATCTCTTGAATTCATTCAATCTCTGACAGCATGAGAGACTCTTTATTCACTGAGGAAATGTTGATTAACCAAATTATGCCAGGAGTTGTCTGAATTGTCGTCTTACAATTCAAATACTCCGATGCAATTATTCTGTGAAAAAAATACACATTTTCTCTGTCACTGATCACTGCTGTGGTTGACATGCTCTGGTAAAGTCCAGTGTTTCTAGGAATATACTTGGGTCTAAAGTAATAGCTTTTTAAATGATCAGTGAAGACTTGGAAACTCATAGTCCTAATACCAAGATTATTTTGAAGAGGAACCTAAAATAACTTACGCTGTAATCATGTTAACTCTTCTAGTATTTTTTATGTCTTATATTGTTTTGGAGTTTGCACTCCAAAGTGCTAAGCCAGCCAGAAACATGGAGTTGAGCTAACCGAAGTGGTGCTACCTTTGGCTAGAGCTTGGCAGACCTGGAGAGATATGGTGAGGGTCAGTTGACTGAAGAGTCTTGTAGCCCTGGAAGAGGTGCTGAGGGTCTGGCTATGCCAGAAGGTGCAGGCACCTCCTACAGTCCCATCTGCCTGCCCTGGGATGCCTGGACCTTCTGATGGTCTCTCAATTAGCACTGGGCTCCTACGTTTAGGGAACTGGCTGGTGCCCTCAGTGCACAGCAAGACTCGTGGTCAGACCTTTGAATGTGTGTATCCACTTAAAAGAAGAGAGCAGTGGGAGATGGCCAAAATCTTCATTTGACAGCAGTTCTGCTTTGGTTAATCAGAGAAAATGAGTGAAAAGCAAAAATATAGAAAGTGGAGTGCATGCAGTGCTTACTCTCTATATGCTGCTTTGTTTTTAAAAGAGAGAAACCAAGTTCTCACAGGTTTCCATTTTGCTGTTCTTATGAATGATGACGCCATTCTGAAATGTTTCAATGCCAGAGAAAGGAATGTATCTAAAGTATTTTTGTTAGGGTCCAGTCCCAGTAGAAAGAAAATATAATACAAAAGTTTTGAATAATATTTGAATGCTACATGTTTTAAGGAGCAACTTGCTTTCTTCTTTTTGGTGAGGTTTCTTACATTCATCTCTTTAATGCAATGTCAATAACTGAACCTCTTTTTCTTTTTAACCTCCACAGTATGATTTCCTTAAGTGTTCTGTTAAGTCTATGAGGTTAAAAAACAAATAAAAAACCTTATCAATCTAGGTCTAAGAATAGAGCTAGCCAAAAATGGGGAATTTCCACTCCATAAGAAATTCTGATACTTTGAAATTTGTTTTTGTTTATGAAAATACCCAACACACTAATACTCCAAAATTGATGTTTGTTTCTTTTGGATTAAATATTACTCTATATTTTTCTGAGGTTTTCAAATGCTCCTGCCCTGTTCACTTCGATTGGGTGGGTTACTCACGGAATTGTGCTTCTCTGGGCATCTTGTGAAATGCGACCCAACAGCTGGGAGTTCCCTCTGCATAGGGATGTGGGGGCTGCAAGCAACTGATCCATACTTCCTGCAAAGCACAATGGTAACTTAAATAGATGCATAGATGCATATTTTACATGAAACATGATGTTTGTTTGCAAAAAAAMCCTATATATTTTGACTGGAACCAGCTTAAGCTTCAGAGAAATCCTKTCCAGTGGAAAACTGAAAATGACAACAGGATTGAAGTAATTAAGCTAATTCCAGTTCTGCAAAAAAGATGTTTTCAAAAAGAATACTATGTATAGGAAAGCATCTGACCAGCTCTTCTTTGATTGTCTTCATGACATGACATGTCTAAACTTCACAAAAGAATGGAACGTTTCCCCCCAAAACTGTGGGTTTTTTGTTCTATAAATAATCCATGGTCCTGAGAGGTGAGAAGCAATGGAGGGAAACAAAATACAAGGATGGAGCTGGAGACCTGAATCTTACAGTAAGTTTATGCACAGTGCAGGGTCATGCAGAAAACACCCAAATACAGTGGGCACAGTATGAATCTCTTTGTTTAAATTTTGATCCAAAGGCCACAAGAATCTCTATTGGATTTTGGCTCAGGCAAAACTGACATTATAACTTTAAATAAGGGTAAGTCACTTGAGTGTGTATATATATCTATATATACCTATATCTATATATATCTCTCCAAATACACAGAATGAAATTTGGGTGGGAGATCGAAAGAGAGAGAGACTGCGAACATGCATATGAAGAGTTTGCCTACTATCAGGTGGAATTCAAAGTTATAATTGTTTGACTTGGGAAATGTGATCTTTCTCTTTAAGTTCATCCTTAAATTTTAAAGCATAATTTGTTTTGATTGAATTTCTAATGTTAATTAGTGAGGCTTGCACAATTAAAGACATCAAGAACATATAATTATGTTCCTTATAATTATACCATAATTGTTTTAGCACGTTAAATGATCTAATAGATTTTTTCCTGTTTCAACAGCAGCATTACAACCATCTCTGTTCTATGAAATAACTGGCAAACATTCAGTAGGTACTTTCAAGCATTTCAAGTAAAGTTTTGATGGGTATTCATCTACTAATGAAATATTCATGCATTATATTTTTCTCTATTACAAGTGACTTTCACTGAAGCGCCTAATGCTTGGTTTGCTTAGACAGATATAACATTCAATCAAACTAATGGAAACTGTGGAGTACTGTTATACTGGATATTATTAAATCAAATGCTCTTGATAAATATTGAGTCTCTGATGTTAAAAAGCATTTCTAGCATGATGCATGGATACTAAAACAATACTCTGGCCCCTTGTTAATAATGTTAATATTACAGCTGTCATCATTTGACAACTAATATGATTTCCCATGTGCATAAATGCCTTAGTCTTAAGGCATTTTAAAAATACTTTAAAAAATACTCTCCGTATGCTGTTCAAGATTTTCCATATTGTGTATGCATTCGCTCCCAATGCAGAACAATTGGACAAATTTGTACTACCAGTAAAGTATGTATACTTTGCTTTAAATTTAATATTTCCTTCAAGTAGCATAACTTGTACCCATGTCAATACAAAGAGATCAATTTTGGTAATTTCACAGGCAGGAAGCTAATGATCCTCTTACAAAGCAATTGCTAAAGGCCTTTGGAGAATTGTCTGGGCATATTGATGCTGTTTCTCCTACTTGTTCTCTGGATGCTAAATTTCATTAAATGAAACTAAAATAGATCAAATGTTTTCCTGCAATACTTTTCCACATGAGTTCTTTTGATAGTTTTTGCAAGAAAAACAGGGTGCAAATGTGAAGTGGTTGACAAAACAATGAATAAAACATGCTTCATACCAGGTTTTTAATGAATAAAATTAAAGTTCAGAGCTTAATATTATGCTTAGTTTTACCACTTCTGCATATATGAAAGTTGTGACTCCATCAACTTAATATGTCCCCAGTCAACATGAACTGTGAGTTCATTTCTTTTTAGATGACACTGTATTGGCTTCTTCCAGGGATCAGAAGGGACTCGATAAAGTCAGAGTAAGAGCCAGCACAGCAGGGAAAGTGCCAAAGGAATACTGGGAAGGAAGATGCAGAGAAGATCCGTAATGAAATTGCACTGTTTGATACCAATTAAAGGAGTGACTGGACATGTAAAAATATTTCACCAAATATTTCACCTGTTCTGAGTGACCCAGAAAATAGACACCTTAAGTCACACTCGCTATAAATGTGTACAATTCACAGGCCCTAGTGAAAAAATTGTCCTTTCTCATCGTGTGCCATGAAGGCACGTGATTCTCTGCCTTCACAAAAGAGTTTATGATATGTGGATGCTGTGTGTATGCAATGCACGATACTCTGGGATCAGGTAACCCCTGCTCAAAGTTAAAAATGAGATCCAGATGTATTCTGAGGTCTGTATGAATGAGTTTGGAAAACTGCCTAAAATCTAAGCTAACCTACTGAGTTACCAGCATGTAGTAGCCTCCTCTGCCACCCTGCAGGCTGTTGAAACAGTGAAAAGGTGTCGACACCAGGACTGAACCTTATTCCTTCTTTTGGGCCCAATTCTGCCACTTTTACATTGAGTTATTTGATTTAAAATACTATTATACAGTATTCAGGGACCAGYTGAATAGTTCTTTTGAGATTGCTGTTTTATTTTATTTTTTTACATTTAATTTTAGAAGGGCAAATCATGGTGCTAGGAAAATTAGGAAATGTGTATAAAATTACGGAGCAGTGACTCTGTAGGGAAAATGTTTACTCTGCAGGCTTTTCTCTTTAAAACGCAACTGCCTTAAAGTATCACATTAGATTCTGATGTGTGTGTATTTAAAGAAGGTACAATATGTGTGAGAAAAAAGCATATGAAGTGTGTAAGGTGGGGCTGCTGTGGCCAAGCACTCCTTCTAGCAGAATACTACAGTGGTGCCATGAAATCCTACGTAAGTGGTCAGAACACAAGTAAGAGCTGCCTGTGGGTAGTCCCAACCTATTCACAAGCCCTTTTGAACAATTTTCCTACTTTTTTAAATACTGTTTTTGGCAAACATTTGATACTTGAAATACAAAATGCATGAGTCACCTACTGGGATAGGCACAGTATGTGGTTTATTGAATTTAGCTAAATTGTGAGTCATCTATCAATAGCCCTCATAGTGAACATACTTGTAATAATTTCACACATTACAAACAAGAGTCGGTACGATTTTTCAAGATTTTTTTTCAAGTATTTTTCACTTGGAGTTTTTACTCTTTTTGTTGTGCTCCATTTGATGTTGTAGGAAATTGTTAACTTTTTAATGACGGAGGATAAAAAGAAAAGGTAGTTTATTGCTCATCAGTTTAAACAACAAAGACCAGAAACGCAAAACCTGACATATTATAAAACACTGTCTTACAAAGCAAAGGCCTCAACATGAGGTTGAATGAATACAAATTCTTCTTATACAGCTATTGAGATTTATTCTTCTACCAGCACACCAATTTCTGTTGAGATAAGTAGTTTTAAAATTCAGAGGCAGCAGTTCTGAAGGAGAGAGCTGCAAATTATCATGGATTCTGACTTGCCAAAAACATATGGTAATTTTTTGCGTTTTTTTTTTTTTTTTGGGTGTAGGGTGCTTTTTTTAAGGGGAAAACTAGTGAGCAGAAGAAAAAGAGGTGAAAAGTACGTATGTATATTTTTAGCGTCATAACTGTGGTCTGTTGGATACAGGGGATATCATTTCTTTGCTACAGAAAAACATGAACATTCAGGCATAAAAGCATTGACGAGCTTTCCAAGCAAATTCCTTAGAGGAACAGGAATTCAGCATCCCTACGATGAATGGGATTGAGCGGTCAGCCCCCCCCCAAATCCTTCACGTAGAGCCGGCCTCTGATAAGAACCTTTCCCCGACTGTTTTTCATGAGCTTGAATGATTACACGGGCATTTAAATTTGCATCTGAAGTAGTTATCTCAGTAGCTATTTGAGAATTGGAAGCTGTGAACCCCCATACTCACAGCACAGAAACTGGCTCCTGCTTGATTTTCTCTTCTTGCCCTCCCTGTGTTTTGTTCCTAGGAAGACCAGGCGTCCGCCGGAGCTCGCCTGGGACTTAGGGTTCTGCTTCCCATGCACGACCCTCAGGGAAGGTGTTTGCCCTGACGATGGGATAACTGGTCTGTCATGATAAACTGGTATCTAGTGATAAACTCCCTCCCGGAATTACGTTTTCCCCTGGCAAAAAAAAAAAAAAAAAAAAAAAAAAGATTTTTCTCTTGCCTTTGCCCTTGCATTTCCGACAAGGCTCTGCCGAATTAACCCCTCACCTTTAGTGCCATTGCTATTCGTTTTGCTCGCAGGTTGCTGGGCACCGCTCTTCCGCGGGCAGGAGGCGGCGGTGCTCCCAGCGGAGCCGGGGCCGCGGGGCTCCCCGGCTCCCGGGGCGCTCGGCGGGAAGGGAGGGAAGTGCCGGCGGCGCCGCCCGCCGTAGCCGGCAGATGGCGCCCTTGCACCAGCGACACCCGCGGGGCTCCCCGGGGCCGGGGGCGCGGGGCGGGGGGGCGCGGAGCGGGGCCTCCCTGCCGCTCCCAGGTGGGCGGCGGTGCCGCTCTAAGCCAGCGGCGGAGCGGACCCGCCGTTTCTCTTACGCGACTTCAGCATCGCCCGAAGCCTGCGCCTCCGCCTTTTGCTCCGGCCCCGCCTGTCCGGGCTGCGCTAGGGTCGGCGCAGCGGGCTTTAGAGAGCTCGGCTTTCATACGCCGCTTTGCACCCGTTTTTTCCTTACAAAATTACGGGGTACTTGTCAATGTGGAGGAGGAGCGATTAGTCAGTGGGGGGGTTGAGGCTGAAAATGAGGACGTGCGTCTAAATTAAGCAAAGAGCGCTGGTGATTCATAGAAGAGAAATGTAGGGAGGAAAAGGAGGGGCAAACCACGCCAGAGGTATGCGGTGTAGTCACCAGGGTAGCACCTCTGCGCACACCCTCTGTCACATTGGTCATGCAGACCTGCTTGTTTCATTAAGTTTAATTAAAATGTATATATATGTTTCTTGTACTCACTGTTAAAGAAGGTGTTATTATCTATTCATGCGATTTCCTGCCCAGAGTGTTACTGCTGAACTGCTAGTGTTTTATATTGTTTCTCTTTTTAACTCATCAGAAGCAACTTCTGGTTATAATATCAGCCAAATAAATCCGCATGTGAGTTTTCAATTTTTTTTTAAGAATGAATAACTATTGGGTTATTAGAGTGAAAGAAGGGGCTAGTAGAATGGCTTGTATGTACACATAAATATCTGTGCAATCAAATGATAGAGAAACTCAAGCAAATGTGGCTGGTCCTGCCGGCCCTGTAGCCATCAGCACTGAAACTTGAATGTAGTGTGAGTAGATGGAAGAAAAGCAACACGAACTTTTTCCCTTTTTTCTTATTTAGCCTCATCTTTGACTCTCGTTAAATTTCATTCATTTTTAGGCACAAATTGTCATCTGGATAAAGCACTTTACCTTCTTTGTTAAGCAGTGTGGAGATCTCAGAGGAGGTGAAGGTAGCAGAGGGACCTGGAAGACCATAGTTAGACAGGCTGTTCGAAAAACTGAATTTTAAGAATTAGGTGAAGCTGGCTTTTATGTTTGTAAGCTTTACTCTTTGTATGTCTTTCTTATTTCATGCTGTTTATGAGTTGCAATGAAGTAATGCTTTAGGAGACAGAAAATTGTTTTCTGTTAAATCTTAGAAAATGGCTCAGTCAAAACATAAAATACAAATATTGTGGCGTTAAAGGTACAGGTCTCTGGTTAACTTAGGTGGACTTATGTCAGTAATTAAAATCCTGGCAGACAAAAGTTTTGGATTGTATATTGTGGAAAGCAGGAGAGGACAGACATGGAAACATTTAAGGAAACCATGGCAACAAATGGCTCAGTAGCTCTAGTACAGGTAAGAAACGCAGGAAATGTATTCATAAGAGAAAGAGGATTAGGAAAAGAAAACTCTGCAGCCATAGGGAACCAGGGAAGCAGTTAATGCCTGGCAGATAAGACCAAGAGAAAAAAGACCACCTCCACTTAGGGTATTTCCGAAGAAAACTTCACACACCATCTCTTTTCCAATCAGGGTTTATATCTGCAGTGTCTTGGGTGTGTTGTGAAAGCTGTAATGAATCAGTGCTTACTTACATTGCTCATCAGAACATCAGAGCAAAGAGGCTATGGAGTCAGTACCAATGCTCCAGCCTTTCCCAGATCTATGGGACAAGAGGAGTCTGGAGGCGAAGTTATACTGGGGTTTATTGGGCAAACAGGTGATTCATCCTCCTGGACAAAATGTCCATTCTGAAGGACTCCTACAATTATCCCTTGACCTTTAACTTCTTTGTTAGCTGCGCTTAAGGGAACTTTTTAGCTTGGCAGTCCTTAAAATTGTCAACGTTTTAAATCAGAATATTCATGGCTTCATGGCATAGATTTCAGGTTGTCTGGTGTGAATTGTTTTTGGACTCTATTTTCTGTTTTGAGGAATGTATTGTCTTCTTTGAGTACTTATCAGTGTGGATCCAGAGGCACATGTATGCTTTGTGTATGAGAAATCAGACTTCTGAATAGCAGGGTCTTTCGAGAACATGTATGTAATCCCTGACTTTCATGCCTCCACATGAGGCTATAAAGAACACAGAATTCATGGCTCTTCCCCAGCACTTTTAAGATGCAACCCAATGACTGCTCAACTCATCCTTTTTGAGAACTTTAAAACCTGTTAAAACCTTTTTAGAAAGCTGTGAAGAGCTTTTTTTCTTTCCTTATTTGAAATGGATATTTTTTTAAAAGGCTATATGTGGCAGCCCTGTCCAATAGGATTTGGTGTTTTGCATCCATGACGGCTTCTACACCAAATTCTGAACCTTTGGGATTCACGTATAGGTATGGWCTGTCCTACTTGGAGAAAGTCAGGCCCCAGAGAAGTGTTCAGCATGTTTGTCTTCTGTCTGAGAATACAAAAATTTGGGTATTCTTGGCTTAACATCCTTAACACTAGTCATCTCAGTATTTTTAAAATGTAATTCTAACAACTGCTGTGCTGGTAATGTCAGACAAATACCCAAGCTCATGACATTGAAGTCTCCATGAGGGAGCCTCTGATGAAAAATAAACATAGTTCCAAAAATCTTTGTGGGATTCTTCAAAAAGAGGACTAAGAACATCATATTGCTCTGAAGCTAAAGACTCAATGTCCTCTCTTGCCCCTTGCTTGGAGATACAGAATACACCACTACATGATGGATGTGAAGGGAACCTTGGTACTAATCCCAACATCACTGTCCATACTGATAAACAAATTAAGGAACAGTGGTGCGTCCAAATAGAGGATTTAAAACCTTGCCCAACAAGTGTCCTCTACAGGGAATTAGCAGTTAACACTGATGTTTGTGACAGTGATGTCACTTCATAAGCCCATACCTCATCAACCCCACTCAACCAATTGTTTTCATTGGTTTCAATTGAAAAATCTTCCTCCCTCTTTTCCTCAAGGTGGAAAGGAACCTTGAGGAAAATTCTGTTGGATCCCACGGGAGTGATACCGCAGATGACCATTCTGGCTACCAAGGATTCATAACCATTACTGCACACCAAGGAAGCGATCCTACTGTCCACCAGCATCTTCAGCCAGATGATCTATGCTAAAGCCAAGCACCATCCTCCTTTGCCTGAGCTGGTAGAATTGTGTTTGTCAGTCATCTGCAGTGGGATCTACTCTGGCACACACTTGGAGTAATCATTTATCCTATGGTGGTGCTATGGCAGCCAGCCTGGACACCCACCCACACCACCGTAAGTTTTGAAGGGTTTTCAGGAACTTCGCGTACGACAACGGAGACCCAGGGTGCGTCACCACCCCAGTGAATATGAGCCCTGGAAAGACCCCATTATCCTACACACCTACAAGGCTGTGAGAGTCCAAGGAGTGCCTGTTACAGCTGGGTAACTTACTGCTCTCCCAGTGCTTTACACCAGCTGCCTCTGTACTGCCTAACCCATGTTTAGGAACTGAAAAGGAGGGAAGAAATGGAAGGTGTTCATCAGTTGCAATTGTGCCAGCAGAGGCTGATAGCTGTTGTCACAAATGCTGTGTGTAGGTCAGAAACATGGCCTGAAACCACAGAAAATGCCCGTGACGCAATTGAAAACTTGGGAAGAAGAAAACAAGCTTAAACAAGCTAAAGGCTGCAAAACCACAGGGAAAAGAAAACATTACTTCTTGTCACTGGATTCTAATCTGAATAAAAAACAGAGTTCAAGGCTTGCTACAAAGGATCAAAGAGATCAGATGACTAACTGGCAAGAATGAAAATGAGGATTAGAAGTGGCAGACGGGAACCTGAACTGGAAAGCAAACCAAAGCTTTCTGCAGCTGAAGAGGCTTGGCAAAAAGGATCAAACCATCATGGAGAACGAAAGCTTCAGGCACAATGAAGATGAAATAATGCTTGCAAAACCCCAGGTTGTGATAAAGGAGGCCGATTGCCTAAAAACATACCTAAAGTGCCTGTCTCTGCTACTTGGCTCTTTTGTGGAGTATTTTTGATGAATTAAGGTTTGGTTAGTATACAGCATTGAAATTTAGATGATGAACTAGATAATACATTTTCTTGGAATTTAAATGATTTAAATCATGCATATGTTAGAAGCAATTCCATCTGTTACAGGTACAACATCTCCAGGGGGCTGGTGGTGTTTGAGGGGATGGAAATTGGGCAGCAAGGTTAAGTGGGTCTAATGCACACCTTCATGAATAGGACACGTGCCCCTCTTTTTTCACAGTCAATATAATCCAGGTAGTGTGGGGGAACTGAACTCTTGTCGGCCTTGTTAATTCAGTTCCTTGTTAGCCAGTTGGTGCTGCTGAATTAGTACTCACCCTTTACCAGAAAAGCTGCTAATGTATTTATCTTTGCAGAGTTGTATACGTATCCAATGAAGCCGGTCAGGGAGGGATCTGTATCTTGGCTGCTGACTGCTCAGCTGCTCCTACCCAAATTGTCACGTTGACCACAGCTAATATATTTATCTCAGGACTCGAATAGACCACCATAGATTCAGTGGAGAGCTTCCCTGCTTCTGGGGTCATTAATAGGCATAAAGTCCGTGGGACCACCAAAATGTTTGCAAGGTGTTTGAATTATGGCTTTCTTCAGCTTTGAGCCCTCCTTCTGGCTGTGGAGGCAATCAGCCCTATCTCCAGGTTGCTGAGTTTTGACAGCTCTGTGGTGCGCTGTGATCTGCAGCGCTGCTGGGCTCTTTAGAGCTCTTTTGCAAGTGCTAGTGGCTGCTTCGTCTTTCTGGTGTCGTCCCCTCATGCTTTCTGGGATCTTGTAGGAAGCTTCCACTGTTAGCTGGGGTCACAAATAAGCAGGAGAATGTGCTGTTACCAGGGACAGCAAGGAAGAAACTCAAGAGATCCCAGCACAGGCTGGGAATCATGGAAACACTCACAGTAACATCATGAGAGGGCTTGGGGGCATCTCTAGTTGCACAGAAAATTTCAGTAGTAGCTGGACCTGCAGATACCTGTTTCCCTGCAGAAATAGCTAAGTCCTGCTGTTTATCCTCAAGATACCATTGTAGTGATCTGAGGATCAGAAGTCATAACAGATAGCCCATTACAGAGAGAAACAGGAGTTTGATCTTCTCTGATGTTCCAGGCACACCTTTGACCCTTTCTGCAGGATTTTATAACATTTCTGGTCCCAGCTGTAGTTACCTTGCACAGGTCTTGTTCTTCCCTGCTTCCTTCTGCATTTGGTATGCCGCGGTGGGGAGAGGTGAGCTCAGATCGCTGCTTCGCTTCGGTTGCCTGCCATTGATGGGACAGCCTTCTGAGGCTCGTTGTAGATAAGTAATTCAGAAAAACTTCTCTAAATTGTCCTGACGACTGAATTAGCTCCTTGCTTTTTACTGTGTGAGAGATGTGGATGGATAACAAGGGTGACAGAAAATTACCTTTTTCTTATCCCTCGATCTGGTCCTGAGTACAGCTTGGCTGTAACTGTGCAATAAAACTGGAATTGGGATTGATTGCAAGTTATTACATGATCTTTCTGTAAAAAGATTTCTGAGGTGAGCCAGGTGTGTTTCAGCAGGAAGGGAGGGAATGGAAGAAAGAGGTGCTGTTTCTCGGGGGGTTCTTTTTTATATTTAAAGTATCTCTAAATGCAGTTGCAGAAGCTGCTCCATGAATTCTGCAATCAGGTGCAAATATAAACCAGTGTGAATAACAGAGTGAGTGGAAATAAATATTCTTTACAAGGCTGGTTGAAAATTTTTGCCTGAAACAATTCTTCAATGTCAGATAAAACAGTCAATGATAAAATTATGATTTTTTTTTTCCTTTTCATAATATGTGCTTTCCTTAAAAATGTTGAGATTTCTTGGAAAACCTGAACATGTCAAAACCCAAACCAGGGATTTGGAGTGGCGCCTTTTTGGTGATTGAAGTTGTTGAGGCTGGGGTTGAACAAAACTTCAAAATAACTAGAGAATTGTAGTTTTGGTTGGACCAAAACCTTAGCTGACTACCAAAATTATGCATCTAGGAATTCCCACTTGGAAATTGTGGCTTGTTTGTCTACTTTTCTCTCTGAGCTGGACTCCCCTATCTGGCTGACTTTTGTAGGGCACACATTATCAAGGCCAAGAGCGGACATTTCAGCTGGAAGGGAAACCACCTTGTACTGAGCCCGGGAAGCCTCGTCCCCAGTGGTGAGTGGCAACACAAGTCACAGTAGCAACATTTCCAAATCTGAATTTTCTGCATTTGGCCAAAAGTATTTAACTAAAATTTCTTTTACTCTTCCATTGAAAATGAAAAAATGCTCCAGGGAAAGTGCAGTTACACAAGTTGCTTTTTTTCTTCCCAGTATTCCAGTGGATCTTCTCCCCTTCCAGTCTCTATCAAGGATTTCTGTATTCCTTGCAGCTAAAGTGTCTGTCCTCTTCCATTAAAAAGCAGAGTAATGTGTGGAAATGCTGCCAAATGCTTGTGGTGTGCTCTGCTCTGGCTGCACGCTGCCACTGTTATGTGCCAATTACCTGGGAGCTGCAGGACCAGCAAGTCCTCCTGGGCCAGCGGGATGCTGCAGCTGGGACCAGCAGGTACCACTGACCCAGTGCAAGGTTCCACAACCTGAGAGCAGCTCTCTGGTGGCACAGTTAAAAATGACATAGGACTGCAGAGAAATTTTGGAGAATTCAGCTTATATTATCGTATTACTCCATTACCAAAGTTGTGAGGTGCCTCTTTCTCCTTACTGTTTGTTGCTCAGCCTGTTTTTGAGGCTGGTTGGTCTTGGTCTTTGCTCTGAACACTAGCTGAACTTTGTGGCAGTATCAGCGCCTCCTTGGATCTGGGAACCTCCTTTTATGAAAGCACCTTTTTGTCTTCCTCCAAACATCAATGCGAGGGTACTCTCTTCTGCTTGAGGTATCTTTGGCCGTCTCATCCTTTGATATTTTTCAGTGACTTCTTGGGTCCTTGACTTGACCTCTTAGGTTTTGTTTGATTTTGGTTTGTGTGTATACACACTGTATTATCCCAGATAAAATATATGTAGCATGGGAAGGGCTAAACTTACGGTTTATGTTGTGATATATGGAAAGAATATCTGTGCTTTTCAGAATGTCTGATTATGTTCAGATGGTTCAGTTGACTTATAAACTAAATAGTGACAGGGACATGCAAAAGGAGAAGGATAAGGAAGAAGTGTTTGTGGGTAAACAGAGCCATACAGGCTTACATGTTTCACGATTTGAATAGAGACAGTAGAGACAGTGTGGTCTGATAGCACTAAGACTGGGGGGTTTTTTTGTTTGTTTTGGTTTTTTTTTTTTCCGCAGTTCTGACAATGACTTACTATGTGCCCTTGGGTAAGTCACTTTCTGAATTTCTTTCCCTTTCTACTTTGCATTTGCTATTTGGATTGCAGACTTACCAGGGAAATGGAGCTTCTCCCCTGGCATATTTGTACAGCACTGAACTCAGTAGAACTGTGTTCTTAATTAGAGTGTTCAAATATGGATGTAATACAAATAATAATAATAATTAATTAGGCATTTAATCATCATCAGTATTTACATAACATTGCCAGCATTTCATGTGAATATTTTATCCAAATATTTTGTGGGAGTTTTCCCATGTACCCTTATCACAGTAGTGCTACACATCTTCATAAGGGAGAAACAATATTTAGTTTTTTATGTTTTTGAATCTTTACCTCTCTCTCTTAACTAGAATGTAATATTCTCTCTTGCAGCTAACAAAATTTTTCCAACCATTTAAAAAGGCTCTCTTTGCTTGAAGGACATTGCACATTAGACCATAACTAGGCTGCCCCTCATGAAAGTCACTGTCCTTGTGAAAGCTCTTTAAGTAACCTACAATGTAGATTCCCAAAAAGAGTATCTTGTAGATGCTGGAATGCACAGATTTATTTAATTGTTTTTGTTATAGTTTAGCCAGTTGATTCTGTATAGCATGAACTTTATTTTAACAAGCTGAGTATGGTGTTATCCCAAAAATTTAGTTGAGTGCTGCACATACTGTGGCTAACACTGGTGAAAAGAGTGCACAAAAGTGCCAGATCTCAGGTTGGTGGTCAAACCTGAGAATTATTCATGTATACAACATCCCTCTGTAGCAGTTGAGAGAAAAAAGAAGGCTTACAAGATGAGAAGAAATAAAACCAATACTATAAATGACAAATTCTTATGAAATGGCAAAGATATATATGGCATATTGCCAGGGCAAAAGCAGTTTTGACTGTATTGATTTAACACTGATGGCAGTGTTATGGCTCTATGCCTTGGCTTGAGTTCTACACTACTGCTGGATAGCAAACCTAGATTCTGTTATTGCCATCACAACACAGAAGAAATATTGTCTAGGGCAGAAAAGCAACAACAGGTTTAATTATTGCAATTTGCGTTTGAACCTGGAAACCGCCTAGGTGCCCAGCCACCGGAGCAGCGTGGCAAGAGAGCACGCACAGGGAGGCCCAGTGCTCTTTGCCCTCTCTCTGCAGCAAACCTATGTCTAGTCTGTAGGTAGTTCCCAACACACTGGCACGCTATGAATGGTCAAGGCCATCTTATCTGAAGGGCTGGATCAAGGACTCCTTTTAAAAACACTGGTTGCAAAGAGATTGCTGTGGCCTTCAAGCTGCCCTCTTCTGATGGAGGTGTCATTCTTAGCACTACTGCCCACCAGAAAACATTGTCCTTTTCTGAGGCCTGGTTGGGTCTTTCATTTGGAGCTAACACAGGGTTTGTTAGCAAAGCCTAGATGGAAATGTAGAAAAGACAAATATGCTTCTTAATTTGCATAATATCAAATCAGGGATTAATGAGATCACATCTGCTGTTTGCTCTGTGATAGCTGGTATATGATTTCCTATTTCATATGGTGGTTTGGGGGTTTGCTGGAAATGGTTATTTTCTTTAAATTTGCTTCACTGGTCCCTATCACTCAGAAGGATGGTGGGGCAGTGCCTCCCCCTAGCAGACCCATTAATCTGCCTCCGCATCTCCCATACATTTTTTCCTTCTCTGCAGACTAGACCAATTTCCAGAATAAAAACCCCTGCACATTGGTTGCAGTTTTAACTACTGCATAGGAGTGACATTCATGATGAAGGGGGGAGAAAGGACATCTCTTTCCTGTTCCTTCTCCCTTTTTTAGGTGAGAAGCTGTTGAGAGAAAGCTCCATACTGCTACAATCCAAGGCAGAGTTTCACAAAGAATCTGAAAACATTGTAGTCACTAAAATATTGCCCTTTTCTCATTTTTCCGACACTTGCCAGCAGGGCTTTGGCAAACTTGGACAACAATGTTTTGTTCTCTGCAAACCTAGGATTCAGTTCTTGCAGGAGCGTTGCACATGTTCTTGGAAATGTATGCACTCTCCAAGTGAATGAGGCACCCTGTGCTCCTGGGTGGTCCTGCTTTACCACAACATTTAAGTTAAAAAAAGTAATTTTACTTCATTCTATTAAGATGAGGGGTAAATAACATGGGATCTGCAACCATGGGAACAAATACAAAAGACAGTAGAACACAATTTTAGATTGTTTATTAAACAAGCTCTTTTTTTCATTGCTTTAGCACCTCAACCAGCTTCAAAGACTGGCTATTAGCTTCTCCATCCTGCCCCAGAGGGGTGCTAGGCCTTATTAGGGCTACATCTTTCCTGTTCCTATTTTCACTCTGCCAGGGCATCTTTTTACCTTCCCTGCACTGGAATATCTGACTTCCAAAACCCCTCATAGTAACTGGTGCTTAGGGACGTGGTTTAGTGGTGGACTTGGCAGTGCTAGGTTTACGGTTGGACTTGATGATCTTAAAGGTCTTTTCCAACCTAAATGATTCTATGATTCTATGATTGACCTTTTATCTTCCTCAAGCTTTCTGAAAGAAAGCTGCTATTCTGCTGCTTAATTTGTATGTCTTTCCTTGCCCGGCTGGCTTTTCTTTTTATAATTTCCTACAAGCAATGGTAAAACTTCCTGAATTGTGTATCTTGAAAAACATATATTTTTTTAGACTTATTCACTTTGGTATGGGCATCATTAGAAGACGAAATATGATTCAAGGCATAATGGCATGGAGAAGTGGATATTTGGGCTAAGAAAAAACTATGTACTGTTAATTTAGCGAGGATAAATCAGAGATTTGTTCTACAAGGGATCTCTATTCCATATCCTACTTGGACAATGAACAGGTCTGTGGCATTGAAGGGGATGGTTTCTAGCAAGCTTATCTTTGGCAATCATAGCCAAGCTATTTGGCACGCTGGTTCTCTTAATTTCAATTGAACAGAAAATGCAGTCAAGCTCCTTTATGAAAGCAAATAATGAAATAAGAGATGTCTGTGCCCAAAGCAGAAAACAGTTAGAAATATTGCAGAAAAACTATGTTTGAAAGACTAAGGTGGTGATTTTTTTTTGAAGGGGGGGATTACCATTGTTTGGTAATGCAGAGCAAGGGCAGTGGGTGGAACACAGCTGTGGATGTTTGCTGTGGAAGCAGAAAGGCAAGAGCTGCAGCAGGAGAGGCAGGAGCACTTGGAGCAGCATTGGCCCTGAGAAGAAGCCAAGACCGAGCTTCTTTTGAGCAGATTGGTGTTTGAAAAGACAAGCTTGGAAGTGTGCCCAGATGAACCGTCTCTTCTCTGTTCCTATTGTGCTTGGGGAAGCAAAATGATATGTACATTCTTTGTGTATAAAAAGAGTTGTAGCAAAGAAATATCTGACTTGAATTACAAGCTTCACCACCTAATGGAAACAATTCAGCAGATTGCAAACATTGGCTTATTACGACTAGAAGGGGAAATAATAAAATAAATAGATGTAGGTAGGTATGGCTTTTCCATTGGAATGCTCTACTGCTGGAAAACACCATTTCTACAACATGAATGATTTTCATTAGAAATTCCTTCTTTGTGGATGTTTTTAATTTAACTAAATGTTTTAACTAGAAGTGGTTTGACCCTAGGTAGAATGTTCTGTTTCATGTTGATTCAAGAAGATATAAACCTAAATTTCCATAGCAGTAACTTGCCTTTAGGAGCAAATGTTCAGGTCCCCACTAGCTCTCTATTGCATCAGCTTGCTGGAAGACTACATCTCTCCTCAGTTCATCTCCCTGTGAGTTGCATGACTTTGGGGGCACCCATTCCTCCTGCTCCCTCCTTGCATCCCATGAGAAAAAATCTTTGCAAAGTCTCTTTCCCAGAGAACATTGTGTTCAAAGCAATTTAGGTTAAGCTGATGCACGGAAGTGCTTTTTAGGCATTTATAATGGATTTTCAAGGCAGTGGAAATATTTTCCTTCAATTAGAAATTTCAAAGCTTTTGGCATTTCAAATCAGGTATTTTTGAGTTTCAACTTTGGAGAAAAAATAATCATTCAACATGGGTTGTCCTAAGTTTGGATAAAATCTGTCTCTTCCTTCAGGATGGACATTTCAAGTTGCAATCAAAGTACTTAAATCCTAATGATCCCCACGTCTGGTCTTCTCAATGCATCTTCTATATTCTCGGCTGGTTTGTCTGTAAACCCTTCAGGAAAGGAAGCATAATTTTTCTTTAGCATCTTCTGAGGCACTGTTAAAGCTCAGACAACAACAGTAGCAGTAAGAACAGTGCCATTATTAATCTCTCTGCTACCTTCTCTCCCTTTTCCTCAGGCATTTTGTGTCATTTGACTTCTCTTTTAACCATGTTGGAAGGAGAGATCTGCAAGTTTAAAGCTGATGTAGAAGGCTGGAAAGGGAGTCCGTCAGTGTTGTCCAGCATTAAAAAAACCTGAATACCAGGGAAGCAGAGGGCTTTTCTTCTTCACACATAGACACTGACACTCATTCTAGATGGCAGGGACAGTTGCCTATATTACCTATTAAAAATAGAGTTTCAAATCCTGATGGAAATACCTAAAAAAGAATCAATAGCTGAGTTGTCTTAAAATCTGCTAGTGGTTCAGAGTATCATTTAGATGCCCCTCAGGCTGAGGATGGAAATGCTCGACTCCCATCTCCTAGGACAGCGACCTAACCACTGAGAACCGTGGGGCTCTCCTTTTCCTTTTGTTGGAAGCTGGTCCACCGTGCTGAAATAAATGCAGGATTCACGGCATCCGAGAAAGCAGTGGCCAGAAGCTTGACGGGCAAACAGTGAGGGAAGCAGGGAAGTGGCCAGTTCTTACCAGTATCAGTTTGGTGTAAATTGCTACCATGCAAAATTGTCTATGCTGGATTTTTGACCTCTAGCCAGTCTGTCTGTTTAGATGAGACTGCTGTTCATTTAAACTAAAACAACACTGCAACGGCATAAGGAAAATCACAGTTCTGAGAATCCCTCTTTTCACCTATCCTGTACACAGTTGTCTTTTGTATTAGCCTTTACTAGATCATTAAAATCGTTCAAGAAGGCATTTTTTGTGGAGGAGGAAAAGCCACAATGCTAAAAAAAAGTAGATCAGATCAAATCTAGCGAAGATTTTGGAGGAAAAAAAATGGTGAACAGCTGAAATACTCTAGTATTTTCCAAGAAAGATTGTGACTTACCATTTTGAAATGGCTTTTGGATTTTGAAATTGGCACATTTCTAGAAATTCATTAAAAGGCATTGAATAGTCCAAAAGATTAAAATAAAACTACTTTTTCATATGTGGCATCTTTGAATATCTTATTTTATAACTTCTTTGCTCTTTGTCAAGAATATGTAACGTGTATTGAGACTTATTTCTTCTTCATATCCAGAACAGCAATCCCTGTTCCCACAAAATCCTGCCTACCCAAATCAGTCTCAAACACATCTCACCTTTTTTGTGGGAATTGCAGCCAGGCAGAATTTTTTTAGTGAACATTAATTTGCTGAAAACAGAACAGTAGGGATAGGAATCCAAACTTTCTGTAAAATTTGGTCAAATTTAGTGATGAGTTTGGACAAAAAGAAATTGGAAAAGAAGTTGAAATTCTTTCAATATTTTCAAAAGCAAATCATTTGATGTCTCATTTTGAAACTGATTTCAGAGTCAAGATGCTGAACCTGGAAGTGGTTTTTAAAAATAGGCTAGAAAAGGCAAGTTTTTAAAAACCAAGATGGAACCATTTTCCCCCCATTATTCCATTCAGCCATTGAACTGGTAAACCAAGAATTCATTTCAATGGTCTGACTCCGTTTCCCCTGTCCCTGGAAGAGGTAGGCAGCCTTAGGAGGCATTTCTTACGGTCTGAAACGGTGAGTCTAACAATTTTAGATGTAGAATATTATTCTTTTTGACATTCATCCCTCTAAACTCAATAGCAAAGCTGTACCTACACGGGGCTCAGCCTCTGCCTTCTTCACCAGGCTGGCAGGAGCTTAGTTGGCATAGGTGAGGTCTCATTTTCCCTGTTCCCCAGCGCCCAGGTGGGCATCGCTGTGCCCAGATCACTAAGCACAGAGGAACCACCCCAGGCTTGGGCCAGGGGTCCCCTTCCTTATCCTGACACCTGCCTTCTGCTGTGGCCTGGGACCCTTAATTTCCCCCTACCGATGGCTTTAGTTAATGAAGTGTTTCCTCCAGCTCCTTTCTTTAAAATAAAGCTGAAGCTGTTTCTGATGCTGCTTCTTTAAGTGTTTCCAGCTATTACAAGGACATCTCCAGAATGATCTCGGTGATATAGTGTAAGCACTTGCTCTGGGGAGGCAGGTGGAGTTAAATTAGATCTTTTGTGTTGTTCAGATTAAAGATTTTGTTGTTTTGATGGGTTTAATATTCTCAGCAGCTGATGAAAAAGCTGTAAGCAATTAAAAACTGTTTCTATTAAAACCTTTTGTATGGCTGTTAATGTTAAGTTGCTATTTCAGAGCAAGGTGAAAAGAACTTTGTGATGAAGTTCAGTTTTTACGCTGTTTACTGTAAAGCGGGCTTTGCTGACGGTGATACTTTTTACTGATGACACTGCCAGTCACTCCTTATGGTCCAGAGTGATTGGTTTGTTCTAAAATGAACTAGAGATTACAAATATCTAATTTTTTCCTAATGGTTAACCTATGAAATTTGACCCGAGAAAAATCCATTTACAAGTAAGAGTCAGACTAGCTTTATCCATCGCATCAGAGGAGATCCCAGAGGTGGTCTTGGGAAAGATTGTAAACAGCAGTAGAACTGGCAATGATTTGGAGGAATCGTTGCAGAAAAAGAGGCAGATTTCATTCAGAAAGGTGTTAATGGGAGCATCAGGTCATGGATGTGAGAGGTGGTTATTCCTGTTGAGTACTGACTGTGTCCCGTTTTGGACATGGTACTTCCAGAACAAAGCAGGTAACTGGAGAGAGAGGCCACAGGAATGATAAAGAAGTCATATTTGCTAAACTGTGTGAAAAGCATAATGTGTCTGGGTCAGTTTATGCTAAAAAAAGGGAAACACAAAAGGGAACAAGACACAGTTCTTTCAGTATGTCACAGATGGTTATGAAGAGGATGACGATCAGTTATTCTTTATGTCCGCTACAGGGAGGACAAGGAATTTAATGGGTTTTCTTCAGATGGGTCAGTGATAGTCTCTGCATAAACCCAGAAGGCTGAAGCATAACCACAACACTAATTGCAATTGATTTACCTGCTTTTTCAGCTTCTGTGTATTGCTTTAATCATGTTACTTGATGGTCTTACCGTTTAATCTTCCTTACTTTTGTAACAACCAGTTTTATTAATAATTTCATTAATTATTTGTATTGTTATTCGTAATATGAATATTCATCCTCACCCAAGACTTGCTGGAAAGTTTGCTTAGACTCACCCAGATAACTGACAACTGTGCCATCATTCTCATTTTAGGGTGGCACTCATGGAGCTACTAAAAATGGCCACTACCACTGCATGGTAGGTGGTGGTTTGTACCATCTGAACCAGAGCATCGTGGCACCATCGATCCTCCTCCTGGGACTCAGGTGGGCAGAGGGTGCTTGATATCCTGCTGTGCAGAGCAGGGGTGTTCAAGATGTACAGAGGAACTGTGACATTCAGCAAGGTTTTTGGTTGTGCAGGGAGCCCCCAAATTGCTCAGATGCTCTCAGTATCAGCTGCTGAGCAGGGATAATTTTTAATTGCAGTTTTGGAGTTTGACACCTGAAGTTTGCCTGAGTTTTGTATTGTGTCATAAGCCTGGTACTAAACATTGGGCAATGAGAGATTTGGTAAGGAAAAGGCTGTAATAGAATCAGAGATGGAGCTTTTGGGGACATCCATGTGACGAGCATTACAAGCATTTATCCCAAGAGTAAGATTTTATGTACCTTTGTATTTTATATAGAGGATCAGTCACATTTAACGTTTCACAGAGTAACATTCCACATGGTAATTCCATGCATTATGCCCATCTTAATTAAAATGTAAAAAAAGGGAACATTTTATTCACAAAATGAATATGAGAAAATTGAATTACAACTGATACTCTAGCTGATCTTTTTTTTTCAGATGATTAATTCTATGTGAGCAGGCTGAACACAGACTGTGCAAATAATACTGAACGTTAAAGAACTCTGTTAAAAAGGCAAGTATTTTTGCAAAAACCACTGAAAAAATGACACACGGCATAAACCCCCCGGAACAAAATGACTCTATTCATGTCGATGAAAATCTTGTCATTCACATCAGTGAAGCCAGGTTTTATCTGGCATTTCACCTCACATTGTCTTATAATATGAAAATAAGTTTCTGCTACCTGTATAACTAGAGAATTAGAGTACAAGATAATCTCCTTTGTACGATGGCAGGCTTTTGTTCAAAATGTCTACATTCATTGGTTTTTATCTGCCTTATCATCTCTTTTCCTCTCTGATGAATGCAAACTGTTTGGGTAATTTGCTTTGACCAGATCTGTGTCTGTGAGATCTTAAGTGGAAAAACTATTTGCATACTTAAGAATCCTGAGAACAGAGAGTGGCATTATAGTTTGGGATTTGGTTGGGGGTTTTTATCCCCTGTGCTGGGCCAAGAGAGACACTTTACATTTATATGTAGCAATTACCATTCCTGATTTTTGTAATTAAACTGTCTTGTGAAAAATTTAACATATAAAATGGAGGCTGCCAGGCTAAGCTCCCTCGCTGTTTGCTTTATTCTTTTTTAACATACCAGTCCATAAAAGTTTGGATGTCTGTTTCTCTCTTCTCCTCTGACTTTTGTGCAAAGTTGTTTTGGAAAGTATCTTCTCCCAAAAAATGTGGTCTCCATAGAAATGGTAGTTCACTGGAACTGATATGCAGAAATACTTCCATTAGTTTTTCTAAATTAGTAATAGAAATTAAGTGTCACACACAGACAAAAAAAAATTGTAATAGAATGGGAATCGCAGCTGATAGCTTGTGTCATTTTTTGATTGAAAATGTCAGTGCCACTAAAGAAGACTGTGAAAGAAGTTACTGACAAAAAATAAATCTACACAAAAATACGTGCCTTAACAGAACTTGCTGAACTGGCCAGAAATGTGAGTGTGTTTGACAAAATGCACAAATCCACTTGCAGGCAGGACCTTCGTTCCAATGGGAAGAGCAATGTGCTGAATAAAGCCCACCACTGTGGCTGCACTAATACAGAGAAGTCCATGGAAAATGACCACCCTCCTTTTGCCTATGAAAATTTTTATTTAAAAAACAAAATCCAAACAAGAATGTACTATTAGCATTTTTTTTTCCATTTTTATTTAATCATCCAAGTGCAATTCAGAGGCTGAAAGAGCAGCAATGTTAATTGGAAGTATTCTCTCTGCAAAAACTGCAAAGCAGAGAGTAATAAACTCAAACTGGAAGTGGCAGGATGTTTTTGCTGATCATATTTGTGCACATTTCATTATGCTTTTTGACCCTGGTAGTTGGTAAAATGTAAAGCCTATGATTAAAAATATAGATTTTTCATATTAAACAAATTTTATGGCTGTTGCTGATAAGAGCTGAAACAGATGCATCAGCTTCCACTAACAGGTTCTCACTTTTTCACAGGGTTGCAGTGGTCTTTAAAGAGTATGGGAATAAAAATCACATTTCTTTCTATCTCCTATGGTTGGGTTTCAGATTATTTATGAACAAAGGTATTTTAAATAATGTTTTGAACTTGTGTTGCTACTCTTACTCAGGAGTGAGATACTGTAGTTCTACGAATTTTGCTTCAGGATGTTTCAATGTAATTGCCAAATTATTACATTTTAGACTATAGTTACATTTAGTTAGAAACTCACATAACATTTCCACGATGTATAATTATTTTATAATTAATTCCCATTATCGGTTATGTAGCATGTGTAACCCCTTATGTGGATTTATGATGTTGATAATTTTACAGATATCAATTTCACAGTCCTTTGATTTTGTGAATTTCAGTAGAAGTGCTGTATTCTGCATGAATTTTCAGGAGCATTAATTTTTTCATGTTGCTCAGACTCACAGGAAAGAATTTGCTTTCTGGTCCTATAAAATAGAACTGGCTGTATTGGCGAGAAAACAAGATCTTATGTCCAGATGCTTTATAATTTATATCTGTTTTTTAAACTATTGAAAAAGTGCAGCCTGTGGGCAGAGAAATCTCATTACTTAAAATCTGCACTTCAAGAGAATTTAAAGTTGTACAAATAGATCTTAAGTTTGATAAGAAAATTGATTGGAGATTCTACATTGTGAATACATTAGGTTTATAAAGACAAAACATGCATGAAGTGCAATTACTGCTAGTGTTGCTATATTAGTATGAATGTTAATAGCATGTTTGTTTTTGAAATGGGTTATGCATTCTGGTAAATGTCTGCTTGAATCTAGTCATCTGTGTATCACTTGTCTAAGTACTCTCATTTAAGATGCCATATCCCTTCTTGTAGCAATAAAGGGGTAAAGCAACATTAATATTAAATAATTAGAAAAACAAAAGGGGAATGATTAAACATATTTACATAATTGAAATAACACTGAGTCGCAGTGGGAAATCGGGACAATGTTGTCTCCTTTCAAAGTAATTCATAATTCAGATTTTTAATTATGGCATATTCATTCATTTAAAGATGATTCTGGATGAGAGGGCCACTAATGAAATACAATCATTAGCATCTAAACAAAGTAATTTAGAAAGTCTCCTTTCGGGGAAAAGATTTCTAGAACATCATCAATCACACAAGATATGCAAAAACAAGCAATTAAACCACACACAAGAACTACAACAACCTTATATATTAGTAATGTACACATGAAAACATAACTGATTACAATGATTAGAGTAGGGTAGTGTGGTTAATTTGTATGTTATGTAGCAATTTCATGGAAGAATGTACCAGGACAGACACATCACACAACAAATGAATGCCTTGTCATTGATATATGTTTTAAATATATTAACATCGCTGCAGTCAGTGCCAAGTTATCAATAAAAAATCCAGTGATAAGAATCTGGAACCATGTTCTTCAAAGAAGCATAACTCCCCTAGTATGAACCCTGGGCTACAGTTTTGTTTTGGGGTTTTATTTGTTTGTTTCTTTTATTATTATTATTATTTGTATTGTATTTGGTTTTGTTAAATTGGCAAAATACAGGCTTAGGAAGATATTTCACGAGAGAAGCAGGTGCTGCATTAGTTTCTCATTAACTACTCAAATCCTGCTTTGGGCTTATAGCAACAAAGTGCTCATAGACCTAAATGGATCAGTGATTTACAGGGTCTTTCCATATACACAATTACAATTCATTAAACATGCAGCAGCATTAAATGGATGGAGTAATTCTGCACGACTTTCTATGTCTGTGTGCAGTGTCCTGTTAAAGGGACACAAAAAGGCTGGCTTTAAACACCTTCTTCTTTGGGTTAAATTACAATCTTGTTGGAAACCCGTACCGTTTCTTCCTCTCGTGTAAAGAAAAGGCAGAAACAGTGGTGTGTGCGTGCAGGGAGCATCCTGCCGCAATGAGGCGGGAGCAGCTGCCTTTGATAACCACCAGGCTTAGAAGCCAAAATACGTTCTATTGGGTACTCAAAGGATAAAAATACTGGTTAATTTTCAACAGTGCTCCTTCATTTGACTTTACAATTTATAGCAGTGAACATTAATGCAAGAATAGCTTGGTTGAGGAGGAGTTTAAAATTAGAGCACCTCTTCTCATTAGCCCCAGCAGCCTGACCCAGGGTGAACTGAGAAGTAATTTGCCGCCAGATCCTCATTTTGCTTCTGTTATCACTCCTTGTAAATGAAGCGCAGCAATTTATTGTAGCACCTCAAGGAGTCAAGAACATAATGTGTAAAACACATACAAAAAAAATCTTTCTTCACATTCATTAACACCCAGCACATAGAGGCTGTTCACTTTTCACTCTAATGAAGGAGGGGGATCTTAAATCTAAAGCTTTCCAGCCTGTGAAGAAGGCCTCTTCAGGTCATTAGACAGAAGCTGAGTTGGACTGAAGAAAGGTCATTGACAAAAAAGGGAGAATGGCAATATGATGAAAAATAGAAAATGGATAAAAGAAGAGACTTTAGAAAGCTCGGAGAATGGAGAGTACATTTTTGGCATCAGTGATCAACCCTTCTTGTCTCTATGTTCATTTTCTGTTGTCAGTGAAGAAAAGAATATCTGGCTTTTTATTTAGCCGGGAATTGCTCTCGTGTTTGGTCAATTCTCATTTCATCACCCTTGATCTGACCTTGCAGGAAGCATTAATAGGCTTATTTTTAAGGAATCTTTGTCTGCTGGCTATAAATTCAGCCCTTCATTTTTCTCTTTTTTATTAAAAACATGTAGTCCACTAGATTTTAATGTATTCTGATTATGTAACTAACAATTTCTCCTTAGGAAGATCTTTTGTCTCACTAGTCCTGATTAACACTTTGGGTTTATAGCTGTATATTAACACCATATTCAGGAATATTAGGAAGCTCCTATATGCAAATTAATTTATATTGGTAATAGAAATAGAGGAACTTAAAGAGGAGTTAGGATCACTCCCTGAACATGTGCTGAACGCAGAACGTAACATGTACTTAGCGGTGGAGGGTACCTAAGCCAAGAGGCATAGAAACTCATAGAAAATACCCTTTTGTTTATTTACCCAGTCTCCAATGGCAAAAGGGTTGAATCCTGCAGTTCTGTAGCAATCACAGCCATTTTTTTCCCCCACAGGTGCATATAATTTGCACTGATATAACCAATTACTGACATGTACATGTATTGTGAGAATAAAGATACAACAAAGTAGTCTTTTTTTGTGTGTTACCATTTTTGTTGTTATGGACAAGCAAATAGTCTTTTTCTCATAATATATTTTCTTATGTTTGCCCACATCCCATTGCTGGACCTTCCCCTTGTACAAGCTAGTCTCATAAATTAGAGTGTATATATTTTACAGTAAATGCTTTCTCATTTAGTTAACAGCATGAGACCATTATCTTGTGACAAAACTCTGTTCCAGTGAAGTCTCTTCATTAAATAAGTAATCATCATTTACATACAATGGAGACTGGCATTAGTAGTATATAAATATACCTTGTTGAAAAGCCATCATTTGACAGCAACATGACCTACATCAAATTATGCCTTATTCTCCTAATCCTTCCGGAAACTGGTAGGCAGTTATACCCCTTGGATAATCTTAGACCAAAAAAACCCAATACAAGTGAGCTGCCAATGTATTCAGAGTATCAAAGAGAAGGTAGAGATTATTTTGGAACTCCACGAAGGTTTGGTTTTACTTTTCTCTAAGAAGCACCCTTGTAAATTATGCATGTAAATAATGCTGCAAACTGCTTTATTTGCTGCTGAGCTGGAACAGCGGGTTGCCCAAAACTAATTCTTCACTGTACCCCCAGTTCTGTCAGCTTTGTTGTTCAGCTGCTGTCTTGGTATTAGGCTGCACTATTCTTTTTAACCCAGATAGTTTGGCAGATAGATGTTAGGGAATGGTCACAAGAATGGTCAGACAGGCAGGGCCTCTGGATTGCCAGCACTGAAAACCATGTTTAGGTGAAGAAGGCACTAACCCTCCCAAATCAGTTCATTAGCAGTTAGAACAATTTGTCCGCTTGTTTAAGCCATTGATTTCACCTTCCTGCTGATTATCAAACAGAGTAAAACCAAAGGGGGTAGACAGGTGGTCTTCCAAAAGCCTTGCACACTGAGCAGATTTAAATAGTGTGGTGTAGCTCACACTGACACTTCTCCTGTGCATCCCCCAGGTCCACAAGCATTCTAGCACAGGTGTTCATTGGCAGAGGCATTGTGACACCAGTTTGGCCAAGGCTTTCAACAAAGTTATGTCCATGCACAAATATTTTGTGGAGTCAAATAAAGTACTCCTGGGGTACCATTTTTTTCTTCTTTGACAATATTTTCCATGGAATATATCCATTTTGTGCCTTTTCCAGGCAGCACTGGAATTATAATTGTTGCTGGAATTATGGTTTTCTCTGGAAAACCTGCTACATCCCTTTGCTTGTCTGGGACTCAGCTGAGCACGTAGCTCTTTTGCTGAGCCCGAAAGGGTATGTCCTGGAGCACCAGAGGACAGAGCTCAGCTGGCTGGAGGGAAGAGAGGGGACGTTATCTGTATTGTATCTAAATGTCCAGAATGGCCAGCTCTAATTTGGAAACCGTTGTTGTTCCAAATGCTGTTTATATGGCTCTGTATGTTTATATCACATTCTATAAGAAGAGAATGATAACATGACAGCAGCAGTACTGATATCTGTTCGGTGGTGTAACAGTACATTTACAAGGTCATATGGCACAGAGCCATTACAGACAATCCCAGGGGTTTGTAGAGCGAATTTGAAGTTGGGGTATTTGGTGAAATACCCACATATGCAGTCCCTCATGTTGGCTAGCTAACATTTAGCCTGAAAAAAAGCAGGGCTTCCCTCCATGACTGGAGGTGCCATTTGGTACATGGGTAACTGGGGGATGGAGGAAAGAGGTCACATCGCACCCTCACGCCAGGAGCCTGAAGGCATCGCGAATGGGTCTTTCACTCTGAAGGAAAGTGCTTGTGCCTGATGTCATAAATACCATGCAAGTTATGAGGCTAAGTTATTAAAAAACACTCCAAACTAAAATATCTTTTTTTTTCCCCCTACTAAAAGGTACAAAAGTGAATTGATGTTATCCAGAGAACAGTACATAGCTACTGTCTGTGTTTATCTTTTTTTTTTTTAAATACCTAGTGAACAATGTGATCTGAGAGACCTTTAAATGGATGTAATATTTATTCATAACTCAGTAGGACAAGGCTGCAGCATTCTTTTACCTGATATCCAAACCCAGTCATTGTACTTCCTTCAACCACTTCTTACTTTCCTAAAAAATGATAAGACATCTCATGTAACTTCTATCTGAGGCATACACCTCATTTCTATAGGTACAGGTGGACTATAGCAACTCAGACAATAATTAACAATGTTGAATCAGGAACAACAACATCTCACAGAAATATCTGCACTTATTGAATAGTACCTTAAAACCAAGAAAACAAAATGTTTGAGAAAGGAGGGACTGACTAGTTTCAAAATCCTGAAACATTTGTTCAACAGGTATCCAAATGAAAGATTTTTGCATTTTTTTGAAAATACTCAAGAAAATATCTCAAAATTTCACTTGGGAAATTCCTTGGTGACGTTTTGGTCTTTCTTTTCCTGTCCTTTTATTTGAAATTGATGATGAAAAAGGAAAAAGGGAGATGGAAGGGAAAAACAAGACAAAACTCACCAACCATAACCTCTATTTTTTCATAGTCCAGTTATATAAAAAGACAGCATTTCCAGAGGCCAAATTATTTTCATGTAACAGTCCTGGTCTTTTTAAGGTCCAAAATACTTTTTATTGAAAACTGCCAGTGAAGTCCTAGAGACAGATCTCTCTCTTATCATCAAATCATTTTGGGGGACTGGGTGGTTGCAGGTATAAAAGTATTTAATTTGACAGTGTGTATTCTAACCATGTGTATGTATGTTCATTAAAACAAGTATGTATATACTTGCTTTAATTTTCTCGTACGATCCTTTCTGATCCTTGCCTCCATTCAAGCCTCCCCTTCCTCTGCTTCCTTTTCATCCAGCTCTGTTTTTCTATATTTTTAGCTCACCTTGAGGTTTAAAACAGTGAAGGCTGTCTTCTTTTTTTCCCAGAGAGCAGGATATAAAGAGCTTTTATGCTGATTGTCACCCCGTGTGGTGGGGAAGGAAGAGCGAGCTGGGAGAGGTGAGCCAGGCGAGGCGCAGAATGGGGAAATGGTCCAGCTCCTGCCCTCTGTAATTCGCAGACTATTTTAAACACTAAAATTGTGACAGCTTGCTCTTGTGATAAAGATGTTAACAAGAAGAGAAAATGACATTAATTTAATCTATTCTTACAGGCCATGCTGAAATGAGACTGTGATGATACAAAATTATAATAATAAATATGGTAGTAATTTCACAATTCTTTATAGATACTGTTCACAATCCTTTCACATGCAAATGTCCTATACCGTCCTTCATGACAGTGATTTTTGGTGCCATCCAGACTCTAATTCAGCATCTTCTAATAGTTGATTCCATAATTACTTTATATTGCAAGAACAATATAAAATACTATCCCAGATTAGGGTCTCAAGATGGCTTTACTTTTATTACTCTTTCTCCTGGGCCTCTAGGAACATTTCCGATTTAGACATTTTCCATGTTTTCAGAAGCAAATTAGATCATCAGCATTCTCAGCCCGTAGTACATTAATAACCAGAGACAGTGTACGAAACACAAAGTATTGTGAAAAAAAGAGATTTAAAGATACTTTCGTATGAATGAAAGTGGTGATTTTGATTTGTTGATATTTTCAGTAGCCAGACAAATCTGACATATTAATTCCCAAATCCCAAGTTTGTGGGCAAATGATTATTTAAATCTGAAAGTGATTTAGTTGTTTAAAATTCAGCATTTTTATAAGTGCCTCATTCAGTCAGCAAAATACCATCTCTTCTAAGGAGTAATTCAAACAGCAGTATTAAAATTATTGGAAAAAAAATTCTAATATAATCTAAAATTCTAATTCTTATCTAATTCTAATCTAATTCTAAAAATGAGAATTGTGTCATCACAGTGTCTCTCTCTTTTCTGGATTAGTTTATGCCAGAGTGATTTTTACTAATCAGTGTTTGCGCTCTACGCTGGGAATGGCAGCGTCTCTACTGAACAAAGATGCTGAGCTGCACCTTCCAGGCAGGAGGAGTGTTACTCTGACCAGAGATGAGCCCTTGTAGTGTAACTTCAGCAGCAGCATCCCCAACATGTGTTTTGTTGAGTTTACACCTTCTGTGTAATCTGGTAGATACAGAGGGTGGAGCTCAGCCTCTGCATTCTGCTTAATAGCCTCAATTACAGGTGGAAAAGCATACGGTATGTAAATCAGTACACACTAGATGTGCTATAATTGCAAGGTCAGTGTGGACAGTGTTTTGCTGAAGTGCTGCTTTAAGTGAATAATTTCAATGATGAAAGTGTGTTTTTTCATATTTGAGAGCTAATGTACTGAACTGGTCTTTCAGAAACATTGCTCCAATTGCACTGTAATGTTAGACAGGAAGAAATATTAACAGCCAGATTTCCCCAACTTCAGCACTAAGCGCCTATCTTAGTAGGTAATGTGACATGTAGCTACCCATAATTGTACCAGGATTTGAAATACAGTGCTCTTAAATTTAGGATGGGGAGTCATAGGAGAGGACGCTGGAGAGATTTCATAGTCGTAAGCAAAGAAGGCAAGGGAACAGCGTCTGTTCACCTGGGATACTGAAAGTATTGTAGGAGAGCACTGAAGCATAGTGCAGTCGGTGGGCCTTGGTGCATGTTCCTCCTTCAAGAGCAAAGTTTCAGGATGCCTATATAGGTTTCAAAAAAGAAAACTATGCTTTCCTGTAAACAATGTTAAATTGATTTCAACTATTAATATAAACTATACGTAATGCATTCAATTTTGCTTTTGGCTTATGTCAGGAGTTACTTCAGTTAACAACTTCCACTGACTTTTAAGAGTGAGATCTCACCTGACGTATTCAGGCAGAAATTGCCAAGATATTGAATTTAAAATGCTTTTAAACAAGTTTTACAGGAGAGTTGCAGAAAGGTCCCCTGCTTTCCTTTGAAGCACCAATTATTCCCATAGAATGATTAAGCATCAATTTGTTCTTTCATGTAAGTGTACAATAGGTGATTCAGTGAACTGTTGCTTACCAACTCGTATGCAGAAGTACTAACGATTTTAGCGGGATTATTCTTGTGGGGGAAATACATATAATAATGAAGAACAGTAGCAGTCAAGAGTCATGATACAAAAAGAAAATCTGGCAAGATCATAACAAAAGCATAAACAAAGAACATAAACTGTACCTAAACAAATCTGTTATCATGTGGCATATTTGAGAGCAACACATTTCATTATCTGCAGCTATCTGTCTTTCTCATCATTGCGATTTGTGGTGTGAAGACTCTGAGATAACCATTTAAATTAATTTACTCTATTTTCATAATAGTGATTTATTAAGTTATGTTTAATTAAGCTGATTATTACCCAGTAACTTCTGCTGAACACCGCAGTTACTCTTTTGCTTAAGTTAATTTCGCATCCTGTTCCACCTAGATTATTTCTGATTTATTATGAAATTCAAGAAAGTAAGCATCTGGGTAAAAAGGATGTTTATCAGCAAGGGCCTAATTTACTACACATAAGTACCATTATTCATTATTACTGTCATTATAGTGCAAAAGACTTGAGTTAGCCTTTCAAGTAACACAATTTGTAACTAGATGGAGAAGGTTAGGAAGAAATACAACTAATTTCTCTATTCAAACCAATGGTAGCAGGAACCATTCCTGGAGGGAAGCAGCAAATGGGACCTGGGATGGTTACATTTTTTCTCTCCCTCCTCCCCATTTGCTCTTTGCTGTAATGTAATGACTTTTCCTTACGCTTACCTGTCTGGGAGAGCAGAAGACCGAGTCCCGTAGGAAGCTCTATCAGACCTTGTGGTGTAGCTGCTGTCAGGTATGTGTTATGTATGCTGTGATGAATGTCCTGAAACTAAATGAATTAAATGTCATAAAACTAAATGAATTAGTTTCAGTTACAAAAAGTCTGTGGAAAGTTTCTACTTTTACAGGAAATGTTGGTGGGGGGATTTTTTTTATTTTCTTAAAGTAAGTCTCCCTGTTTTTTAAAACAAGACCAAATTTTTTGAGATTAAGAAGAAACCCTTCTTCAATCAAAAGAGAAAAAAGTACATCATAAATTGCCGTGGCTTTCAGATTAACTTACTTTCTGCTTCAACTGTTTGGTCAGGAAATGAGTATATTATGTGCCGTGATTACAAACAAAAGCAGTGACACTGACGAAAGATAAAGCTAATTGAGCCAGGGTTTTTTTACCCTATGGCCCAAGCAGTGCAAACAGCCACCCCCTGGAAAACATCCTGCTGGCATCAGTATTCCTCCCTGCGTGGCAGCAAAACCCACACTCTTCCCAGCTCAAGGAAGGTGACGTTCTCTCTTAAACCCATGCACCATTTTTTGTGCTATTGATATTTAAATGACAATCATTTATGCAAAATAAAATTTATTTTCATCATCTTTTGTAGATAATGGGAATCACTCGAAGAGACAGAGATACAGCTAGAGACACTGGAAGCCCTATGCTGGCCATCTAGCAGACACGTTATAGCTGCACGGGCACAAAGGATGCGCCCAAGGCTAGAAGACAATGTTTAAAAGTAGCCACTTGCATACTGCTACGGTGTTAAAAAGAGGAATACATCTGGGTGCTTGTTTTATTAATGCATTTGGGTGAACAAATTTCAAAAGATGTCTATTCCCTTGTTGATACCAGCCTCCTCCAGACAGGAGAAAAAATTTGCTTAAAATAACAGCCAGTATTAGAACAAGAGTAAAACACATTTGCCACATAAATGAAATAATTGTAATCAGAAGAGTGGCGTTATCACACTAAGAGGATTTCAGTGAATAGATGAATTCTGTGTACAACATAATCAAATTGTCAACATTGTTTAGTCTAGTTCTACTTTTATTCATTTCCTGAATCTTCTGATTAATTTAAATAATGGTTAATGGAGTAATGAAACATTCAGGAAAGTTCAGCTAGAAGAACAATTTGCTCAAGACAATTTCCACTTGTTCTTGTTAATACACAGTTCACTAGATTCAATACATTAGTAAAAAGTCTGAAAGACTATTAGAAGAAAACGGGTATTTTTGACTGAGGGGTGCTTACATTGTGAAGCTACTCTAAAGGGCTCGGCAACACCAAAGCCCCAAAGCGCCAGTAAGATTTGTTTTATATGTTATACAAGAAATAGAAACCTGGGGAATTCCCAAGGGGGAATATCCAGGGACTAGGAGAAAGAGGAACCTCTTTTATAAAACACCTTTCCTTCTGATCTTTTTATTTGCTGATAGTGCTGAGTGACAGCGAGGAAAAGCCAGTAGCAAAGAAAAGTTTATTATATTGTCCTTGTCCATCAGCTTTTGTCTTCTCCAAGTTCAGCGATCTCGTTTGGGGCCAGGGAATCTATTCATGTTCAATTAGGCTCAGCCCAGACTCGGGAAAAGAAGCAATTCTTGCAGGCGGGGAAAGCGGCTCGTCGTGGTGGGGAGGGCAGCAACAAATATTGCAAAATGAGACAAAGAACATCTGTTTGCACAGGGTGGGCAGGCACGTGCGCCCAGAAAGCTAATGGCATGTGCACGGCAATTGTAAATGGACCCTGCAGTTCAGCAGGTTGATTAAGTTAACTCTTTGCTGGAAATATTCTTTGTCATTAACCGTGATCTTACTTCTTGTCCAGACTTTTTTTTTGTGAGAACTTAATCAAGCTTAAAGAATAGCCTTTCCAACTATGCAGCTGCTTTTCCTTTATCTTACTATATATTCACACACTGGTCTTAACAATGCCGGCTATAAAGCGGATAGTATGAGACAATACATTTAAGCTGACATTCTGATAAAAGATACCATTGAAAAAATTATAATTCTTTGAAATGGAAGCTGATGAGGCAAAAATGGACAATCTAAATACCACCGCTCCAAATGGTAGAGGTGGACAAACGACGCTAGAGTACATTATTCCACTCCACTGGATGAAGTGACTTTCAAGGACTGATTAGCTCCATGTCTGAGAGGGTTAGCCCCCTGCCTGTTGTAACAAGTGCCTATGAAAGGGAGAGCTGATCTGACAACTAGCTATGCCAACCATGAAGTTATTTCAATACTTTCTCTGCTAACAAGTTGATTAATCCCATCATCATTTTGAAAACCTATTTTATATTGAATAGATCATTTTCTAATAAAGAGCAGTTAGGAGGTGTAAAACTTTGACTTCTTCTCAACGATGCTATCAGCTTCTCTGCAGATTTTACCATTTCTGGCTCTCTGCAAGTCCTCTGGGCAGAACATTATTTTTTTCACGCTGACTGAAAAGCTTTATTTTAAAAATGCAACCTTTAATATCCTAATGACAACATCACGTCATGCATCTTCTGCAGTGAAAACATGTACAGATTTTACTGTAAACACCAATGTTAAATGTCTCTGTCATTTGTATTCCTTCTCCTCATTTTTTCCCTTGCTACTACTATTAAGGCAAACATGATACAAACAAATGACTGCTGTCTCTGGGGCCACATGACAAATACATCACTACGCACAAGGGAAAGCTCCAAGGTCTTGCATTTGCGACACCACGTAATTGTTTGGAGCATTTAAGAGATTGTAGACAGCCTGTGAGGAAGAAAAAGGGCTCCAATTAGCTAGGGAAAGTGCTCATTTATGTACTTGGAAATGCAAAGATTTGAAAAATATGGAGCTTAACATTCAGTGGAATTGCAATAAGGCAAATTATAAACATCACAAGAAGCATTTTATTTTCGTAGAGCAGTTCCTATAATGACATAACATTAAAAACCATCCTGAAACCCAGGGTAAAAAAAAACCCAAACAAAAAGACGAACCTATATTTTTTATAATGTAAGTCCAGGATTTCACAAATGTTTAAGTACAAATTGCTTTTTAGGGCAAGGCTATTTTGTACTGAGAAACTGTAAGCTTAATAATTTAGAGGAGATAAAACCAGACAAAATTAATAAGTAGCATCTCAGAGAGAAAAAGGTACATTAGTAACAATCAGAAAGGTTGAGATCCCTATATTGTACATAATTGATAAAACTATATAAATCAAGTATGTCCCTGGGAGTTGGGAAGCGGAGATGTTCTTCCTTTAGCTTTTGGATGGAGTCCCTTTGCCTGCACTAAAAGAGAGGTCCTTTAGCTGACAGTAGTTGTGAAGCCTTGAAAAACGTCCTGTGGATATCCAGTTAAACAATTCTCCCCACTCACAAGTGAGTTGTCTGCCCACGTATTGAGACAAAGGTTGGTTGGTGAAGAGGTGAATGGCCAGTCAGGCTGGGAAAGTACAGTCCACCTGGAATATGAGGCTCCATCTACACAAAGGCTTCAGTTAGTTGTGCAGAGCCCTTCTCCCAGTAGGAATGAGAGTTTCATTCCTTGTGGGTTATTTATTGTTTTCTAATATTTTCCCCAAGCACAGAAGGCATTTTTAGAGTAGTCAATCGGGAGAGCAGTTTGGATGACAGTATTGCAACTGCCCGTTGAGTATGTGAGGGGAACAAGTGGGGAAAGGGGAGATCTGAATTTTGAAGAACTCCCAAGCACAACACAAAGGCGTAGCTATAAAAGATGTCCCTCTCGGAGAGAAGGGCCTTTTCTCACACGTGCAGTGGAATGATAGGGAATGTGCCCTTGGACCAGAGTGGTTAAGTAAGTCCACACCACTTATCAGCCAGCTAGAGAGAGAAGTATCTTTTTGGTGGAGGAAAGGGGATAGGAAAAGTGGAATAAGTGCATTTCTAACTTCCTTGCTTCCCCCTGCACTTTTACAAATCTTTGTGTTGTCTATTTTGGAGTTTATAAATAAATAATTGTATTGCTTGTATTAACAGTGGTTTCGGGGTGACTGGTGCCCCATTTCTGGTCGTGCTGAGCCTTAAGATTGTGGTCCTGAGGCAACTCCAAAGCACATTGCTCCAAGCAATGTACAAAGTAATTGAAGACACTTTCCCTAAGCCACAAGTCAGCAGTAGTGCTATAGGGGTGACTGTGGAGGAACAATCTTC
The DNA here is from genome assembly GCA_035582835.1 of Phoebastria nigripes. Lineage (NCBI taxonomy): Eukaryota > Metazoa > Chordata > Aves > Procellariiformes > Diomedeidae > Phoebastria > Phoebastria nigripes. Next base: position 2,250,411 of record JAYKAV010003110.1, read on the forward strand.
TGGTGACCATTAAGAGCCAGGAGAAGGTGTCCTGGCTGAGAGGAGGTCATGATGTGCATTTGTGAACCTCAGGGGCTTGAGGTGTTCCTCTGCAGTGATTTCAGCCTTGCCTTAGTCTGGGTGGGAGAGGTGTTGCTGAATTTCTCTTTTACAGAACCAGAAAAGATTTTTTCTCTGCCTTGCCTTCAAGAAGCTACCACTCCAATATTGCCTGGTGTGAAATTCTGAATCTATGCCATGCTTTATTGTAAAGTCCACGCAACAACCCAGTCTCTGTCTGCAATAACCTTGGAACAAGGCTGGTGTCCTTTTTCCTCCCTCGTTTCTTGTAATTATCAAAAAAAGCCTCCTACACACAGGCGTCACAAGCCACAGCCTGGACTCAGGTCTGTCCTCTGCCCAAGGGAAGTCAAACGCAGGTTTCTGATGTGCAGTTACCAGTCCGTACAAGGGGTGGGGGACAGCACAAACTTTCTGTTTCTTCTGAGACATTCAGTTCTGTAGGAAGATCTAAAGGTTCCCTGGGCTGGGGAGGGAAGAACAGAGAGAAAGGACAGCTCTTCAGCCCAGCGCTTGGGATGTCCACCTGCTAAAGATGGGCTTCCCGATTTCATCCCTTGGTTCAGGACTGTTTCAGGATTTTACCCAGTGACTGTTTAATGTGTCCTTTGCATGCTGATGAAAACAGCACGTGCCGCTGCAGTTTTTTGCAGTAATCCTTGCAAATAAGAAAACCGCAACTCCCTTAGCTCTTCCCAGTGAATCAGGGCCTGCCTCACGCAGCATGGCGACAGGGCAGGCTTTGCATTGGGAATATAAAAAATTAGACATTTGTAACAGAGACTGAAACGTACACATTTTTGACTGACACAGTGCATGGTATTGTGAAAATTGTTTCATCCATTTAGATTATTTAATTTGTTTCTTTCCAGTTTTTTATGATAAGGATATCACTAATGCACAGTAAAGCATCTTTTTAATTGTTTGTATTAAATAAGTGAATCGTAACACTGAATACTAAAATAGTAGAATAAATTTACAAATGTTTCTAAAAAATGAATATTCCTCTTCAAATATTGGATTTTTTTTTCTTCTACAGAAATCTGTGTGTAGGGTATTTTTAAGGTATCTGATTATTTAAGCAAGATATTATTTACCTGGGACTCTGAAAATTTTTATGGTATGAATGTGGAGATGTTCCATTAAGGGCTATTTTGCATTTTTAAGATCTCATATTCTTAGCTAGCCTTTTTCAGGGCATGAGCACACCTAGTTAAATACATATCCGGAATTACAAATTTGTTTCATTTGCCCTATCTTATTCCTCTTAAACTAGAGGAAAGAAGCACTATCACAGTAATAGCAATGACTAGAAAAGAAGAAATAAAAGCTGAAAGTTCTAATCAAAACTGTAATCAGAAAGATGACAAATGCTGAAGATTATTAAATTTTCTTTGCTCCCTTGATGAATTTAATAAAGAACTAATCAAAGATCATTAGAAGGCTTTTGTGCTTCGTGTGCATTGTAACCGGATTGCAATCGGAATTTATGTTTTAGTGGTTATCTAGGGTTGCATTGGACATGTAAATATAAAAAAGAAGTATTTTTAGCATTTTTCTTTGAAAATATTTATTTTAAAAATGTCAAACCATTGTATGTTGCTTCTACGCTTTACACAATAAAAGCAGAGCATCTTTCACTGTGGTTAGAAATTTTAAAATTAATGTCAGTGTTCAGTTTGAATTTTCTAATGATCTTTGACTATTTCTTCCTTTAATTTTGCAGGAAAATTAGAAAAGAGACATTTATTTCCCAGGCAATTATGTAAGTATTCCAATTGCTAGGACTACTGACAACTCGTAGAGTGCCATAATAATATGGAAATTTACCTTCTGCAAACCTTCAGGGTTAATTTAGCATTCTTGAATTTTAAAGGGTGCTTTTTAATTTCCTTTTCATATCCCCTACTTGGTGCTGGAGTAATAATACTTATTAGATGCAGTAAGTGAAGGTGTTATAGTATGAGCCATCTTTATTTTTTTTATTCTGACTCTCAATATTTGCAGTCTCAGGCTGGATGATGAAAGAGAGATTTTACTTCTCTCCTTTGGGTGAAGTATGATTAAAAGGATAACTAATGCTTGAATATGCTGGAAGAATAGGTACACTTCAAATACCTAATTTATAGGTAGCGAGAATAATGGTATGAAAAAAAAATAATCTTCAAGCTCTTTTTAAAGCAACTTTGGAGAGTCTAGTTAGCTGGTGATTTATAGCCACCTGGTTGGTTATGACAGCGTAGAGGAGATGACTATTGATTTCATTTCCACTCCCCCTTCATGTCACCTGGGCAGTTTCTGTCTCCCTAGTTGGAAAGCGCTTACAATAGTGTGCTTACAATACCTGACCTCAACATCTGATCTATTTGTCTGCCACTGAATAGAGTTTTGCTCTTACTATTGCTTTAGCATTTGGGGAGATTTCTTGCAGTAATGTGTAAATATTAAATTAATTAAAGAATTAAGAGTTGTGGATCTGGTGTTACACAATAGTGTGGGATCTAAAGTGGCCTAATATGACACTTCATCATTTCTGTGGGAACAACATAGATATTTAAAGTAAAATTATTAAGACTGTGAAGGACACATTAAAATGTATTGCAGCACTCTGGCAAGAAATAGCAGAAGGCTATACCAAAAGAGGAAAGCGTGTCTACTCCAGTGGAAGCTACCCCAAATCTAGGCGTTACATATCACCACATTAGAAATCCTTATTGTTACTACTAAATGGGATGCTACAGCTTGTGTTGGGGTTTTTTTGAGTTAGAATGTAAGAATATCTGTATGTGAAAGGATAATTTTAAAAAACCATCAATTTGCTACCCAAAACAACAAAGGCTACTTTAAGTCTTACCCAACTCCACTGAAAGGAATGGGAGACTCCCCTTGATAGTGGTGATGTGCACAAGATTCTTAAGGTATTTATTATGACATGATTATAGTAATTTTGGAGTTACCCACCTTGTCTCTCATGCAGTGAGACCTATAGATATACATGCAGAAACAGATCAGCTGTTCAGGTGCTCAGAAAGAAATAACATTATCACCCAATATCTAATATAGATGCACCTAAATCCTATTGTTTGAATGTGCAGTGTCCAAAAGTATGAATAGGCTTTTCAATAGAAAAATTGTTAAAGAAAAATGGATATTAGCCTCCAAAATAAGTGCATGATAGTTTCAGGAATAACTCTTTCTAGCACTAGTAAGACATGGGATCAGGATCAGAAGGTAAAGTTATCTTTGGCTTCATTCCATATTATTGAGAAATTGAAAGTGAGAGAAAGCTTGGCCTCTGTGAATTAGCAGGGGATGTAAATTACTACCTGTGTAATGAGCAGGTCAATAATTTCAAAGCTAAAGTAACTCAACCACATCATCAAATCTACAGACATTGGAAAATGTCAGATAATGGTGAAATCCTAGCAGAAACACCTTCCGGCGTTCAATCTGCATAAACTGTAATTGTCTGCCAAGCAATAAATCATTTCAGTCTTTTTAACAGTGAAAGAGCAGATTTTCAAGTATTACAGACTTATCTTCTTTGGATGTGAAGGACTGTCCAAGGACAGTGGCCCTTCAGCCACGGCTGCAGAGACGCTTGCGCCCGCGCTCCCTCCTCTGCCTCCCACTGGGAGCAGCCCCAGGCTTAGTCTGTGCAGGGCACAGACCACAGAGCTACCCATGCCATGAGCACTGCTGGGATTTCTTCTTGGAAGGACCTAGGAGGTTTGCTGCAGAGGGATCCGTGAGCAAGCGAGGATGGCTGCAGGGTGGTTAGCTGGAGGCACAGGAGGGACACAGGGAACAGGAGAGGAGAGGGAAAGACCCCAAGCTAAGTACCTCACTTGCCTTCATCATCTACAGATGTTTTAAATAATTTTTGTGGTCTGTAGTGTGGAACATATACGTGATTAACAACTGCTCTATAATTCTAAGCTTGGCCACTCTCTCTTTAAGGCTGTGGAACAAGCTAAAAAAAAGGGGTTTACATCCCAAAGCTAGGAATCTACTGATAGAGATCTACGCAGCTAAAAAATGTGAGGCCAGGTACCTTGAGGGTGGAGAAATGATTTAAAATTACTTAAGCCTCTGCATGGCCATATGGTTTCCCAGGACCAACCACAGAAAATGAGATATTGATGAACAGGAAGACAGAGGATGGAAGGAGCATTTTTCTTGGGAACCTGCTTGAAATAGCTCTGGTAATCTTCTTAAACAGTAAGAAACAGGAACCATACAACTTTGAGAAATTTCCAAGGCTTGCCTGCCAAACTTTGGAGAATAATTAGGCAGTATCAGGAGCTTCTAAGATGCCAGAGCAGGTAAGAAAAATGATCATAAATTTTCTGAAAGTGTAGTTTGTTTAGTTTTTGCAAATCTATTGTGTTTTTGTCATTCTGTGTTAAAACAATAAATTATTTGATTGCTAAATCATAGTTGGTGATAAACCCAGTTCTGGGTGATCTGCTACAAGAAGACATTTTATTTCTTTAGATTGGCAAGCCCTAAATACAGCAAAGTGGGGAAATCTTGTAGTGCCTGGTATTTCCACGTATTTCCATAGGACATTCACCGGGTTACAGAGGTAATAGCACTTCATGAGTAGGTTTAAAATCTGGTAAAGCATGAATCTGTGTGTAACAAATGTCAGCCCTGGACCATAAATAGCCAGGAAAGATCCTGCACGTCATTAATGTAAATGGGAAAGGTACTTGATGTCAGGGGTCTCAGAGGACATTGAAATGGTGAATGAAAATTGTTGCTTCTTCTAGGTAGCGATAGTTCATGGAAAGGGGTAAAAGAAACTGATCCAATATTGACAATGGGAAAATAATGCCAGGAAAACTGGGGTTTGGGTGGTTTCTAGAAATACTATAAAATTCAGTACCTAAGCACCAGCATTTTTCCAAGTGCCCTCCAAAAACATGTAGTGTGGACATGATCCGATTCATGTAGACAGCATTCAGCACAGTATGTGACCACTTATGCTTGTTTGCAAATTATTTGCATGACTGCATTCACCACGTGGCACAGTACTACAAAAAAGGTTTTAGCGAGGCAGCTTCTTTTAGGTTTTTTTTCCCATGTAGAAGGAATCCTCAACTGGAGACATGGTTCCTTCTGGTTTATAGTCCATGAATCTAGGAGACATGGAGTGAAGCGGTGTGCAGAGGCATCGTGGCCCTGTGTCCTCCTATAATGTGCCAAGTGAAAAGAAGGGCTGTGGCGAGGATGAGCCAGGTTGTTGTAGCAGGACCTACAATGTGAAATCCTGCCTGAATAGCACAGAGCTGCTCTGAATGACACCTAGTTGGAAACTGAGCATGTACCCAAGAAAGCACAGTTAAACTTGCTTTTATAATTCCCAGAGAGCCACCGCTATCCTCAGCAAAGTGTTTCAGTGACTAATTAGCATCATTACAAAAGCGCCATACCTCATTTCAAGCTTGAATTTGCCTTGGTCCAACTTCCAGCAGTTGGAGCTTGTTGTACCTTTTCTTGGCAGACTGCAGAGGTCTTTATTACATTTTTGATTCCCACACAGACACTTGTAGACTGTGATGAAGTCACCCCTTAGTATCTACCCCCTGTAGTTAGCTAAATAAATACAATATATTTACTCTTTTGCTCTAGGACATATTTACCATCCTTTTTTTATTGCCATGCATCCACCCTTGAATCAGGTGAATGCAAATCTTTTATTTAAGTCCCAGGTCTTGTGTCCACTCCTTTTCAGTTTGACTAGAAAATCCCATAAGAAACGATAGACCCACATCTATTATTCACTTTCATTTGATTGAGGGATTTTCTAAGTGCATCTGAGTGTGCAGGCACTGTGGAGGCCAAGGACTGAATATACCCTGAATCTGAGACATTAATAGACTGATTGTTTTTTTTATAACTGTCATTACTTTAAACCTATTGGGTCTCCTTTCCTCTTCAAGAGGAACAAAGGACATTCCAACTCTCCCCAAGAAATGGAGGGCTTCCAAAGGAAACAAAGAGATAGGCCATGTAAAATAAAAAATCCTCACCTTGCAGCAGCGGGAGAGGCTCAGTGTGTTTGTGTGGGGGGTTGCGCCCTCGTGAATTGTGTGCGTGGCTCCTGCGGTAGCGCCCGTGCCACTCGCGTTCCCAGAGCCGGGCGGAAGCAGAGGAACAGGGGACAGGAGCCAGTGTCAGAGGAGGGGTAAAGCCTCTCCCTGCGGCTGTGGCAGGGAAGAATAAAACCACTGCCTTGGATCTGCGCTCGGTGTCAGGTTTGCTTTTGCTGTGTCAGAGCTGGAGGCTGCACGCTGCTTTGAGCTCAGGCTGCTGTGTGAAACCTGTCCTCTCAGCGGGGATACATCCCCTGGCTGTGGAAAGCATCCCGCACCCCTGTCGTGGTACCCGTATATGAGGTCCCCATCCCATTCCCCTGTTCGCATCAGGGCTTTGTCTTCCCTTGGCGAGATCCGGAAAATAGCCCTGTAGCAGCAACAGTATGGGGTCGTGCCTGGCTCTGTTATAGTGCTTTCTGCCTGTAATCTCAGGGTGCCTTACCCGGATCACCCTCCCAGGGCAAACCTTGATTTAACTGGCAACAAAACCCCAGTTCTGCCTTACTGTTACTTTTATGATTGATGATGTTTATTTAATTTCTCATCTATCGCTGGCCTGGGATTGTATAGCAGTACAGTAAGTATGAGCACAGCTATTTATAGATACAGCAGTAAGGGGATTTGTACCCACTCGGTATTTATTTCTAATTACTGCAACATTTTGAATTAGAGTAAATGGGGAAAAAATATTAAAATGAGTTCTCTAGGCCCGTGTCATTACATCTAGGTAAAATAAGCCATGGCTGGGGAGAAAAGTCTATGTTCAGATTTCCCCCAAAGCACAGAGAAAGCGAAGAGGTGTGAGCCAAGAGAGAGGCGGCGGCTGTGGTGTGGTAGCTTTCTGCCCACGCTTGGGAAACTGCCGCTGCAGAAGGTAGGTCTGTGCTGGAGTTGAAGGTGTGATGGCAGCAGGAGATCGAACACAGACTTCCGCAGGGGTTGCTGCTCAGATCGCTGGGGTCTGGGATGTGCTCTGGTTGCTGGATTGCATACTTGCACTGCTTTCGTTGCCAGAGCTAGTTGGATTAAAGCTGGAGTGGTGTATTTCCAGACACTACAACGCTCCCTTCGTGCTGCTCTGCAGACACACACATGCCTATGCACATGCACGCATGCACGCACACATACATAGGCAGAACTTGGAATCACCCAGCCCTGCCTGCTCATCTCCTTCCTTCCTGCAGCCAGGGCTCTTTGCTTTTGCTGACAGCATTGCACATACAGCCTGACTGTCATACCCTGGCTGCCTCTTGTACCCAGGCTGATCTTATGGTGCAAGAATAGTTAACGACACAATGTGGAGTGTACTGTTAAAAAACACCCCAATACTAAAAATCATCAAGAACTCATTCAGACGCAAATCTACCCTGAACTCAACTGTGGGTTTGGCAGACTGTTGCCTTGCATTGTTTGCAACTGAGCAGAATTAGTGCAAGATGCTACTTTTTCTGGTTTGTTTTTTTTTTTTTTTTTTTTTTTAAATATATATGTGCATGGAGCAGTGCCTTCCTCTCTCAGTTCCTCTCCAGCCTATGTGCCTCCTGGTACTACACAGCAGTAAATAAGTGTCTGTTGTTCAGATGTTATTCACCTTTCCTTTTTGTTCTAGCCAATTTTGTTGATACAGTGTGAGAAAACAAGTCAAGAGAGAGGGTTATAATGTTCGTTTCTAAGAGCCATAGCGAGTGTTACATTTGTACTTCTGACTTGTTATCTTTTATTGCATAACAAAAAGTGAAGAAGCCAAATACTTTGTCATATGACTAGAAAATACTTGTGCCCACAATTTAACCCTTCAAGTAATATATAGGAATCAAAGCATAATCCATAAAGTTTTTCAAATTATTGAAGGCATTATAGTGCAATACTTCCTATAGTTCTACAGTCCCAGCAAGCTGGTTGTAAAATGTATCTTACTGCTTTTATACTTTTAACTGACATTTCTTTACACAACGATTTACGGAGGTGTAGCATGCTCAGCCTGCTTGTAAGTTAGGCAGTATAACTATAATAGAAACCATGAAGAAACTTGAGTCTTGGACTGAATGTTATCACTCCATGTGTCAATAATGATTTTAATGTGTTGATAATGACTTTAATTGAGCAGACATTACTAGTGAGCATCTTACGGCCATTGAAGGCATTTTTTCTTACTCGTCTCCTTAAATTACACAGACAAAATTATGTCCTAGCCCATTACATAAAATTCGAAGACATAATTAAGGAGTTAAATGAAATATTCCTGTTAAGAACAGAAGGAGTTGTGGCTGCTTTTAATGTAAAATATCTTCTCATTTACAAATCTGGTGGAAAAAAATAGAAAGCATTTTTTGAACTTCTATCCTGTTGGTACATTTTTAGCATTGGGTACAACTTTAAAACAGCTCATCAGAGTAATTAGCTATTTACCATTTAAATCGTGGTGAAAGTGTCCTAAAACTTCTTTTGTGCTCTTATCGCTTTTTAAGGAGCACATTTATATACAAATTACTTGGCATCTCTGTATCAAGGCTTTGATCTCCTGCACTATCAATTGTTGGCTCAGGTACAAGAGACTGTAAAATATACAAAGCTGTCTGCTCTAGACTCCAGTTGAAATAAAAAAGGAGGCTGTTTATAGACAGCCACTCATTAGCTAAGTCAGTCAATATTTACATGTTGCAAGTATAATGCCTTCTTTAAGTTACATAAATTATTTAATTCAACCTCTATGAAACTTCCTTTCAAGAGACTAACATTTACAAATAAATAACTTTTTAGTTCCTTAACTATAATCATAACTGAATACGATCCTTTTCTGCCTTTTCTTTTTTATCCCAACTACTTGATCAGCTTTGGTAAAACATGATGGTGTGTTTTATGATTGATACATAAAGCCATTTATGGTTTTGTTGCCATATAATGTATTTTTTTTAAGATGTCATCAAACTGGGCAGCTAGCTTTTGTGTTATGTTACATATATTTTCCAAGTTTGCTGTTAATGCTGTATGCATTAGTATACCATCATCTTACAATTAAAGTTCAAGCCTATAGGATCTGGAGGTTGCTAGCATAGCCAGTGTCTTGCTGACAGAAATGCATGTAATGCATTAGATGACATACATCTGCTGGTGATTTGTTTCTTGATTAATGCTTTCCAACAAATTAGGGCTAGAATCAACAGTGCCTTTCTCCATTTGCGCCTCTCTCTCTGTTAGGACTTTCTGTTGATCTCCAGCCTGACTCCTTTCTGGCCCGCCAAGTCAGCTGTAGGCAGAGGAAGAGCTCAGAGCTTGGCGTCTTCTTGTTATTTTAGTACTTGAAATGGCACACAAATGTCATGATTGCAGATGATTATAACAATAAACAAGACAGTAGCAGCATCTCTCGGAAAGAACAGGGAATGAGGGGAAAGGATTTCTGGCCTTATGTACATACAAGAAAATACAGATGTGTGCTCACGCGTTTTCAGATACAGAGGGTGTTAAATCCTGAGCTCAAGTTAGGTTTCCAGTATTCTAAAAAGCAGTGTGGGATTTGGGTTTTGGTTTCTTTTTTTGCATTAAGATACATTCAGACTGCTTTCAACATGTGGCTCAAGCTTGGGGGTTTTTTTTGGCATTTGTATATGCACATAAAGAAAAATATTTTCCTGCTATTATGTATTTCTAGCTGGTTTTTGTATAGTCCTATCAACCTTGTTACATTTTTGTGGTGAATTTTGTTAGTGGCATTTTTGTGTAAGTGTTTCAAAATACGTTTCAGAGATGCAAGAATGCAGGTGACATTATTTGCAGATGTCACCTCTGACAGTTTTAGAATTTTTATGTGTTTCTTCAGTGGCTCTAGTAATGACTGTTATCTTCAGCATTATTATACCCAATAGTTGATTATATATAGCCATTATTTCCTTAGTGAAAATCCTTAGCAGTATGACACTAAAGCTGTGTATGTCCTAAACAGATAAACAAGGAGTGATTTATATAGGGAACACAGATATAGGTTAGGTTTATTCCACAGAGAAGAGTAGAACATAAAGCAGTATTTTCCATTTTGTAGTCCTTGAAGAGGGGAGAAACAAATGGTTTTATTCTTGCTCCACCCTGAATCTTCTATTTGCAGATATTCCTAGAAATTCCACAGGTGCCAGTGATTTATTAACACCTGAAAGATTTATGACCCACCTACTTTTCATTTTCTGTTGCAATTCATCCGCTTACTGATACTGCAGCCCACGAGAGCCTTATAAAATTAAACGTACGCAGATGAATTGTTAGAAGAAGGGATGTGACCGAAAGAGCATGGTCCAACTGAATTGGTGTGCTCCTAAGCTATCTGAGGGGCCGAGGCAAACCTCCCTTGCAAAGCTTTGCTGGTTCCTAGCAAGCTGAAGGGATCACTCGAGTGGCCTGCAAACACAGTGAGTCCTAAGGGCACCCTGGTCCCCTGGGGGGGGTCACCTCTCTGCTCTGGGTCCCCCCTCCGCCAGCCTGCTGTCACCTCCCACAGAGCCCAGCCGCAGCAGGCAATGAATGGCTGTGGTTAAATGCCCTTCGCTCCTAACTCGGCTTGCATGGGTGAAATCAGGCTGGGTGAAGGAGGTTTGGGAGATCAAATGAAACAGGATAGGCAAAAAAATCTCATGCGTATAGTGAGGGGAAAGGAGGGAGGGAGGAAGGGATGGGGGAAAGGAGGATTATTTCCAGGCTATCTGTAAATCTGCAGTGATTTGGTGTTTGAGACTTATCTCCTATCAGAATTGTTGCTTGAAAAAAGAAGGATACAAACTTTGTGTTGGTGCGAGCAGTTACCCTTCTCACTAGAGCACACGGCTTTCCCCAGCTCGGATCACAACGCCATGAGCATCTCGTCCCGCACCTGCATCGCGTGTAGGCGGGGGTCCTTCTTCAACCACCCCTTCCTTTTGTTTTCTTTGTGGATACCTAGTGCCAATATTTCATTTCTGACCAGCCTCGGTGTCGAGTGAGCCTCACGGAGGCTGAGTGCAGGAAGCCTGAGCCAGCATGGGGTACTAAACCGGGACATGCCTCTCTGCCACTTGAGAGGTCGGAGCGGTGGAGCTGACTCATACCTTGTAGCCATCAGGCTCCTGGGGGCTGGAGATACTGTGGAGCCAATGTACTTGATTTTAAAGTGGGAGAGAGCTACAAGATCCTCTCTTCACACAGCATTTCCTTCTTGAAGTGGTATTACTGTTGGCTCTAAAGAAAGCATGTTCTCGTACTAAAGATTACACTAAAACCACCATGTATTATTTATAAAGTAGCTCCCAGGGAATATTTCCTAATTTGAAGGAAAAGCTTGTGGATTTTTGATGGCCAAAAGATTTTCTACTCATTTGACCACTCATTTTCTACTCATATTTGACTACTGTGAAATGATTTTCTGTTATTAGCATAAAAGAGATCTTTTGTGCTATTGCTCCTTCTGCCTTAAAGATGTGAAAATACAGGTTTAAGATGTCTCTTGAAGGAAAGCAAAGTCATCCATTAAGGTCCTTACTATGATCCTGTGCAATTCAGACCTGTGCTGTATGATGAAATGTAATAATGTCCTTTATATTTTATTTATGTGAAAAAATGTCATTACATTTCATGCATGACAACTGATTGGTATCTGGTAGGTTTGGGTTATTTCTCACTAGCCGTATGTACCGCATATGGTCTGTGAAAGCACAGGAGCATACTTTTAAGTTGTGTAGACAGTATATCAGAGAATCTCCCCATGCTACCAATTAATCTCATAAAATGTTAATGTAATCCCTTCACAAATATGTAAATGCAGTGCCACTGTGGGTCTGGCAAATAATAAACAACAGTTATCTTATCCTGGCCTTTTCCTTCATGTAATTCTCAGCAATAATTTAGTCCTTGTCTTCCACTCTGAAGGATTTAAATGGAATGACCTTAATTCTGGTTTTGTTTGCTCTCTATCTACTAAGCAGCTGCAGTGAAGACGAAGACAAACAGTAGATTAACAGTGGTACCTTTTATAAGGCTGATTAGTTCTTAAAATATGCTCAGTGGAAACAAAAAAGCATGAAATGAGGTCTGAGAGAGAGGCTTTTACTCTTTTCATTGAAACTGCTACATTTCTTTCAGTAACCCACAGATACTGACTTTTCAATGAAATAATTTCTTGGAGGGCAGTTGGTTTTGCCAGCACAGCCTGTATAATATTTCAGAAGTGCAAGGTACGTACTTCTAAAATCATTTTATCTCATTTATTTTTCTGGTTCAGATGAGAACTTTGTGGTGGATGAATTAAAAATATTTACTGATATTGCATATCATCCATTTTTTGGTGATTATATATATAATCAGCTGTTAAAGCCAACACTAGAATTGATACGGGCGATAGCTGTAATGGGTGCAGCTGGTATTCCTGCAATTTATAAGCTCTTTGCAGAAATATATTTTTAATATGTCCAAAGTGTGTAGGAGAGAAGTGACTCGAGACAATGGGTTGACAGCATGGTTTATGGCATCGTTTAACCACACCTGACAACACCCTGCAAATTTTAGGACTGGATGTGGGAAACAGCTTATCCATCAGTCAGCAAGGCAAAATGTACTTATCTGAGCTGGTGTTAGTTAAAGCCACTACTTGATAAAAGGGTAAAATAATGCCTTGATCGGGATTTCTGTTATTACACCTATCTCCCCCAAAAGGTTACTCCTTCCGCAGCACATGGTCTGCTCTGTTTGCTCCTTACCAAAGTGGAGGGGAGAGCAAGCTTGCTGATTTAGCCAGCTTGCTAAATCACCCACATCCCCTTCCTGAAGCACCTAGGCATTCCTTAGATGTCTCCTATCAAAATCCTGACCCAGCCTGACCCTGCTTATCAACCGCTTGTTGTTCTTTCAAAGAGTTGAAAGGATTACGGCAGATTAGCTAACACAGCTCCCTGCCCGATATTGTTCTGTGTGACAGTCAGTTCTATAATAAAAATAAAATAGCAATTTTAAAGCAAGTTTTAGGAGTGGATGTACTTCTAATTTGTTGAATCTCTTGTTTTGGTACAGCTGAATTGATTTTTGCACTTTTTAAATCTGTGTTTATCAGCAGCTAGTGATTTTTTTCCTCCGTTTTTTTCTGGATCTGGTTTAGTTGTAATGAAATTCACCTCATGTCTAGTAAAATTCCATCCTCTGAGAAGACATTTTCCCATCTGATGTAAAATATATGTTTGTGTTTGATATAAAATGTGCATAAACACATTTTTCATCTTGTTCTCATGTCTGTTTTGATTCTTAAAATATATAGCTGTTCATGTACCTAGCACCATCAAGAATAGCCACAAGGTATTTGGGCATTAAAAATTTGGGTTCCCAGGAAGCACTTTAGTTTGGAATTGTAACAAATCACATGAGAGTGATCCACACTCTGAATTTTTTGGGGGAAAAAAAAAAAGGAGATAAAATAAAATGGAAACAGAAAGCAAGAAAGTAGCTGCTACAAAGCTGGGACAAAAGCATCATCCGAGAGAAATCCTAAGGGAAAGCCAAGTTCCTGAGCAAGTCATGAACCTGAATTACTGAGTTTGCAATAATGTCAAGTTTAAAAGAAGAAAGTCAGTTTGGACAGTAACTTCAAAGCCTGTCTCACCAATAAGAACCGAAGAACTGAGGTCCTGGAGTTGCTTGTAGACAAAAAACGGAACAATAGGGCACCAGTTCCCTTTTTGAAAACTAATAAATTATTCCTTTAATTCTTATCTCACATTTGTTTTTGACTCAGAGGGCTTCAGTGACATCATTCCTTGTTTAGCATGGATGCTTATCATCCCGAAAAGTTTCATGTGTTTTTTCTGGCATCAGTAACTTTCTTGAGATCAGGTCAGAAAACAAGGAACCACTCACACACAAAATTCAATGGCGCACATCAAGCCTTGTTTGAATGTGCATCCAAGGGGGTGGCTTTGAGGTGAACAGGCTGCGACGGCCACCAGCCCTCCTGCCTGCAAAGCACCAGTGGCTCCCCGCTCAGTGCATGGCCCATGCCAGCCAACCCATCCTGCCAGCCAGCTGGGTACCTCCTGGGCTCAACTGTGCCTGTTCCTATGGGCTTGCTGTCCCCTTGGCCTGCAGATCTGGCCTTATGGGAGACCCTGGGTCAGTGAGGACATACCCAGAGAGCCAGACTTTAGTCCTGCATCTCTTAATATTGTGTAAATGGTTGTAACAAACTCTTGTCCTTTTGTATGCCAAACTCTGTCCTCAGGTTTTTTTATCGAAAAGTCTCCTTTGAACTTTATTTTCATCCCTCTAGTCTCTCTAGACTTCCACCTGCTCTGGAGAACTGGCAAGTGTTCTTCATCCTCATCATCTTCAGCCCCACTGGTCACTGTGTTATGTTTGCAGGGCACAGAGACATGTAGGACTATGGGCTCAGGAAGCTGTGTGTTTTCTGCTTGTATTAGGAGAGATTTTAGAAATTCTGGAAGGGCAGTCCCTCTTATTTAGAAGTTGAACTGTGGGTTTGAGAGATGAAATGTTGGCAGTAAGGTCTGAAATCACCTTTTGGGCTTGAGCAGTTGCATGGGAGCCAACTGTTCACCACCTACCTGGGTGGGTGTAAAGAGTTACATATCACTTTTTGTGCACTTCAAGTTAAAGAGATGTGAGACAACCCCGGTCAGGAAACTGCATAGCCACAGCAGCTGGGTCACTGTGGCTTGACCTAATAAGCCCTGCTGAGGTGCAGAAACACAGAAGATTTGGCAGTTCTGTCTTTTTCCTTGATCCCTGTCTGGAGCAAGTCCCTTTTCTCTCTCTCTGTCACTTGTGACTGTTAGGTATGCAGAACAAACTCTTATTTTCTTTTTGTTGCCAAGTTATTAATTGATGTTCAGGAGAGGATGGGAGGAAAGAAGCTTTGTCTGGCTCTGAAAAGCACCAGATGTGCTTTTTTGAATTGAGGAGAGGAATTAATTAAAATGAGGTAATAATATTAATCTGTTGACTGCGGTTAAGGTTGACTGTAACAGGAGGGGGAGCTCTCAGCGCATCAGGCAGGGGAAAGGGGGCTGGTGGGGAGCTCGGCTCTCCCAAACCAGAGAGGGGCTGGGGGCCCTCCTGCGCTGCAGCGGGGGGCTGGGGGGGTGGGTCTTGTCACCCCCTTCACCGAAATACCTGTGTGGCTCTTCTGGGCTGCTGCCACACTCAACCAAAGGCAGAAGCAGGAATGAATATTCAGTGATGAATGCGGGTGGAAATGCTGATGGGAGGAATGAAGTACAAATTAAGAAGCATTGGGATTCTTCTTAAAGTGTGTCTGTTTTGATTGCTATTTCTGTAGATTTTTGCTATGTATTATATTGTTTAACAGAGCAAAAGAAAAACAGAATACATGTTTACTGTGTACTAAGCTGTAAGTACCTTTTTCAGACATCAGTAATCATCCTTTCCAGCTGAGAAGGCAATACACTTGCAATAGAGCTCTCCAAAAAACAGCAATTGTCCTATTTTAATGTTTCTGAAGCTATCCCTTATGGAAAAGCTCTCCTGAATTTAATAAGGGTAAAATGAACAGGGCTATATAGTAATTTCATAGAATTAAAAGAGAATTAGGAATTTAGCAGGAATTATACCTCTGCCATAGATGAGGCTGGCATTAGCTGCTGCGAGGCTGTGTGCAAACCTGCCTCTGCCGTGTGAGTAAATAATCTGTGTGCATGTATGCGAGCGTGATAAATCCTGATTTACTACCCAGTCTCAGAGGTGTTTGTGAGCACGTTCTCTGCTGGAAATGCTGGGCATGTGTCCGGAGCACCTCACAGCAGAGGAGCACAGAAAGGCAGGATTGCTGCTGCGGCCAGACCCTGCTCCAGCCAGCTTGTGGAATGCGGGGCCAGCTGGAGTCCAAGGTGAACTCTAAGTAAGAGAGCCACTGTACTTCAATGTCCCTTGGCATATTGTATGAGGACTACCAATTTCTCTAGCTTTTAAAAGTAATTTCTGAGAAAATTAGAAATTTCTGAGAAAACTAGAAATGACAAGGGATTCGGGGATGTAATACCCATGGGAAGTTATTGTGGCACAGATGCCCAAGTAATTTCATTATTTTGAGATCCTCACTCTTAAGCTTTAAAAGCACATGGACTCTCCATGATAGGACAAGCTTTTTTCCCCAAAGGACAAACCATTCCTCTGTTACACATAATAGTTATTAAAAAGTTTCATATCTGTGGCAAATTTTTATTTTTTCCATCTGCACCTAAGTTATTCTGGCATTAGTCAAGGAGTTACTCCTTGGATTATGTGCTTGTATTGGTTCCCTTGCAAGGAAATCAGCGTCTCCTACTTTCTGTTTTTAGATTCCCAGTCTGACACGTGGAGGTGCTGAGCACCTGAGGGGCAAAAACTTCTTTCAGGTGCTAAGCGTGTGCCACCAGCAGTCCCCAGTGCAGGAGGCACACGGGGTATGCGATGGTCCCAGCCCTGCTGGGCTGAATAAAGCGTCCAGACAAACAATTCTGACTAAATAAGGAGGAAAAGGGAAAATGTCATTCTCATTTTACAGATATGAGTGGGGGAAATTTACATTAACAGGTATTACTATCCAATTTAAGCCACTCTGTGCAGTTTGTCAAAACAGCCATCGCCTGTGCCAGCAGTCGAAATCTTGCCTGAGTCCACATGTGTGGGATATTGGGCAGTTCAAAGCCACGACACACGAACTGCAGTGGCTCCACTGAAGATGGTGAGCACATCCATAGCTGTTTGAGTGCAGGTTCTGGCCCTGCCAGCTTTACAGGTAAGCTGGGTTACCTGCAATACTCATTTTTGCTTGCTTTCTTTAAGACTCTTGTGTTTTATTGATAAATTAGTGCTGTTTTGCCTGCAAATCCATGGAACTTTGGTGACATCCAGTGACAGGTTCTGCTGAAAGGTGTTTTTCCCCCTGGAATGACAGGAGAGAAATGCTGGTACCCTGCTAGTTTCCCCTAATGGGATCAGCAGATTAATTTGAACACAGGCTGAAAATCAGACTCTCAAACCATATACTATTGATTGTTTTAAAGCAGTTGGGATTTACATTAGGTTTACTTCAAACTTCGAAGTGTAAATTGCTATTGAAAAAGTGTTAATTAATCACAATTTAAAGCCAATATCTTGTCTGGAAATCCATTTAAGTAAGCTAAGGCTCTTCAAAGAACTTTCTCAGGGCTTCTCCCCTAATTTTCCTGAGATATCTTTTAAAGAAATTGTCTGAATGTTAAAGTGAAACCTGTGAATACTGCCTGTTGTTTTAATATTTTTTCAGGTAGTTTAATTAATGTTGGAGTAAAACCTCATTTCTTGGAGAAAAAAAAGAAAAATCAGTGATTACATATACTCTGACGGTGATATAAAAAGTAATAAACTATGGTAGCTTACTTTAAAAGACAGACATTCGTAGATTAAATTTGAAAAACCAAATTATTGCATTCACCTCCTAAAATGTAGTGTTTTAAGCTAAATAGAATCTGGGGTTAAATGACATTGCAAGCTGGAGAGAAATCAATGAAGAGTTAAAAACTATATTCAAGCTAAATTGCCAAATGGTTAGCATTGTATAGTAACATTCAAATCACGGCAATTGTTGTTGTAATAAATATGATTTCTATAGCATTTCCTTAGATTATTCAGTTAATCGTCAGTGCTGTTTTACCTCTTTATAATAATGCGTGCTTTCTTTTTGAAAAAAAAAAAGAACTTGGTTATTTCTTTGGTCAGGGCCTATTTGCTCCTTTTTTATGTGAGATTTTCAATACTCGGCAATGATGCCGAGCAAAAAAGGTCCATCCACTTCACTTGTGATGCCTCGTGCATTACCTAAAGCACAACAGAACAATGCCAGACAACAGAGCCTTTCTCCCCGCTAACAATGCAATCACCATGACAACCAGCAGAAGAACGTTTGGCCAGAAAAAGCTGGGAGCTTGGCGGACCAGCCTAATCAAAAAATGGAATAACATGACAACAATTACACTGATGAGAGAGAGGGAAGCTACAGATGCATTCAGACACCTATGGCACTGCCGGCTGGATGCATTCAGCATTTTTTTTTCTGTTTTGTTTAGTGTCTTGTGTTTTTTAAGAGCAGGTAAATAGACAAGATCGAATTGTGTAACAGAATGTCAGTGCTCTAGTTAAATTGAAAATTCCTTTTCTTTTGCCGTGCTACTTCAAGCACACTGAAGAGGCTTTAGGAGAGATGAGGTTTTGAAGTGAAATATGTAATAGATACAATATGAGTGTCACAAGCCAACTTTATTTAGCTTTAAAAATGTAAACTCAGATTTTCAAATACATGGATTGCAAATAAATATGACCAGATTGTGCAATGAATAACCGATCTCACCTTTCACTTTAATTTCAGAAAACTGAACACGTGTCAAGCATTGATTAGAAGTGAATGCTTCTTGTTTTTAAACCAACCCCTTCTGCATATTAGTATCCGCTGTAAAATTTATCACGGCACTTTGTGCAGACCTCTCTTCCAGGTCCAGGGAAACAAACTGCAACTGTACCTGTGCCACAAATCAAGCAACAGACATAACAATGTACTACTTCTCTGAAATATCCCAAATTTAGCGTTGCGCTAATAGCCTCCTATTATAAGCTCCCAATTGTATGTTAGAAGTTCTGGTATTTTCTTTATAGGAAAGGGGGGAAGGGAATTTTCACTGCTATTACTGAAAAAAAAGTGTCTGTGATTTCCACTGTTGAGAATAATTTACACATTTTAGGGAAGTGGATGGAGGAGGGAAGCTGCTGGTTTTAAATGGTGATGTATTTGGGGATAGCCAGGAGGTGTTTTAGCAACTTGAAAACAGTGGTGGCCACAAGACCCTGGCCATTTCTTTGTGTTTATCTAACAATGGCATGCTAGAGTCGTACAGCCAGTCCTTTCCATACTATCCCCTGCCTTAGCCAAAACTGCCTCCATAGGCCCTCCTGCCCCCTTTCACGCCCTTGCTGGCTCCTGGGTAAATCTTGCGGCCAGCTTTAGGTAAGATATCATGCAGAATTATTAATTACTTAAATGCATAATTAAAACCACTATCTGAAAAAATGCTCAGGCAAACCCTTGCCCTTGCTTGAAGCACTTTGAACTTGACTGGTTGTGTAAAGGAGCCTTCAGCTATTGCAAAGAGAAAGCTGGGGGATTCTCCTACCAGGACCAAATGCCTGGCACAGCCGTCAGCACTCATTGCTGAGCCTCCACCATATAGGACGGGGAGACTGCTGGGCGCCAGGGATGGGCCATGCACAACTCAACAAACTGAGGGTGTAATACAAGCTAGCAGCAAAGCCGAGCAGTGCTTTACATGCAGTGGTCGTCACACACTGGCATCATCTCCTTATGTTAGCAGTATAAAAGATTTTAGCTAAGTCCTACTTCTACTCTGCCACTGTCCCACTAAATTCGGCTCTCTCACTTGCCCGCCAGATTCCTAGCACCAACTTCACATCTGAATTCAGTAGTCAGCTAGAGAGAGTTCCACAGAGATCCTTAACATGCTACTTGTTCTGTACATGTACAAAACTCTTTCCCTCTTGCTCTCTGAGACGTCTGCATTTCACTCAGACACTGATGATGATCATCTCCTTTGTGCAGCCATCTAAAACCCAGCATCCCCCCCAAAAATGCCTTAAGCCTAGCTGAGCTCAGGCTTTTTGGAATTAGAGTTCCCAGACCAGCAATGAGCTCACCTCTCAACATAAAAGTGCTGACCCTCATCACACTCGTCTTGGAGTTGGGGATATTGGTGCTACAAGGAGGGAGAGAGGCAAATTAGGAGGTGAGCTTAGGTTGTTTGCTGGGCACCATTTAGGTTAACTTAGATAAGGCATTGGAGAGATTAGACAGAATAGGTCTGGGTGATAATGGTAAAGCTTAGCAGAAACCTTAGGTATAAAATAGAAAGGGGGGAAACTGGAGAGATTAAGAGAATAGGGACTGTGTTGAAGACAAGTTCAGTCAACCATGCGTAGGCTGGAGAGTGGGGATAGAGAACAGATTAATCCAGAGGAGGCTAGAACAAGGCTGGGGCCGTAATCATCGTTGTACAGCAAGCTACCATGCTTGCCCTGGCACCCTGTTGCCCTTGGATCTGTCCCCTCCTCTTACACCAGGCCTGTCGTTGCTACACCTGGCCTTCTGCTTGCCCTAATAAGTGTTAAATATTAGAAAAGATGGTTTTTTCCCTCTCTTCTCCTTTCTTTTTTTCTTTCCACAGAAGACCATGCCCCCTTGCTCTACTTCTGGCTCTCCAACCCATTAAATACCCTCAGGCATCCATGAAGGGAAGCACAGAAAGAAGATATGTCGTAGGAAAGTGGGTGTTTTTTCTACTAGATTTGGGGCAGCAAAGCCTCCACCTGTCTGTGAGTGCCCTGTGAGATAACTTGAACAGGCTGGTATACCCTTGGGGCGGGCTATTTTCTTTAAAAATCTGTCTCTGTAAGAGAATTGTAAAGGTAGAGGCTTTGGGGCCTCTCAGGAGATGGGGAGAGTCTGGACAAGAAGGCCACAAGGCGTGTTGGGTTGTTACAACATCTCAAGAGAACATGACAACGTGCACTGGTACACCAAATCAAAAGAATAAGAGAGATCTTGCAAATGTAAGACTTGGAGGCATGCAGAAGGAGCAAATTACAAGGAAATGGGACTTAAGGTCTCCTCGCAAATCCCCGAGAAAGCAGAGGGTCAATCAGGAGACGACAGAGGTGGCTCCGGCCACACTGCTGCTCTCGTGCTGCATGTATCTGGGTGTGTGGGGTTAACACGGTGCTAATTCTTATGCTGGACCCAGCCCTCTCTCACTGGTCTTGCCTCCTCCTTCCCTGGCTGTCCCAGGGAAGAAGGGAGCAGGGAGACAGTGGGCTGTGCAGGTGTGCCATGCTGGTTTGGCATGCCACTTACGCCAAAAAATGTCTTTATTAGCTCTGCAGGACACGGCTGATACTTTGGACTTGTCACATCTTTAAAGGAAAGATAAAATACAATCATTTGAAAGGCTAATTCCGGAGGGATTCTGTCAATAACTTGCAACCAGCCCAAAAGCTCATTGAATAACCCAGTTTCATTTTTCTGTTATCCAGTTCTTTATCCATCTTTCAGTTCTTGGACTATTCCTCAATTTATCCTAGTAAACTAACAATTTCTTATACTCTGCCACATCAAAGGCTTTTGTAAAACCTTAGGTCTACCACGTCTATTTTATACAGAAGAAAATGCTTAATAAAAAAAGAAGGCATGACCTATTTTTGATAAAGTAAAACCAATGTTGCATTTTCAAATCTTTTTATCCTTCATACATCTAATCATTGTTTATTCATGGTATAACCCATATGTCAGATAACTATCAACTTTTAAAATTGTTGTACTCAAAATGTAGGTGCTCAGGTAATCCAATCCCATCAGGTAACATGTCGGTTATATATGTGAAAATACAGTATCAACTGTATAAGGAATAAGGAACGGGGAAGGAGTATCCCCAGAAGGGTCTAAAGAGGATGTTTACTCCAGAAGCCTTTCTTCTGGATCTGAGCTGCCTGCTTACTTCAAGTAAACAAGCACTTTTATTGCTTGCATATGTACCCGACCCAAGGGGATGCTCCATAGCAAAAGAAATAGTGTATATCATTTATACATTTTGAAATGTGGTATTTGCTCCCCTTAAAGTGTGCCAGAAAGCTTTACATGCTACTGAGGTCAGACTACCACTGGTCTGTACTAGCCCAAGGCATTTTTTGCTGTTTTAAATACAGGTGTTATGTTTGCTCTTTTTCAGTCAGACAATACCAGCCTTGACTTAATAGATTTTTATTTTTACTCCTTTCTATAGGGCTCACAATTTCATGTGTCAGTCCTTTCAGTAGCCTGGGAGGAAGGTTATCTCATCTCATGTACCTCCCTTGAGCACATTGAGCTCTTTGAATTCTTCTTCCACCTAAGATAGAAAATTCTATTCTAACCTTTTCTAGATACTTTTCCCATTAGCCAAGCTGCTTTTGTTCCCAGCTTCTACTTTGTTATCCTAACTGAAACCTAATGTAAAATAATAATTTAATTTGGGGGTCATACAGATGTTATTTTTAATCTCATCCTCTTTTCTTTGTTCCTTCTTCTCTCTTCATTGTTGAGAGCAGGGAACATTTTGACGGCTAGTTTTCACTTCCTTTGGCAAAACATTTTGGGTAAAACCCTGACCCTGGTCTCCCCATTACTTCAACGTTGTGAAAATGTTTGCTTTCTCTTTAATACATAGTAAATGACAGGTGTTCAAAACGTGCTTCTTGATCACGCCTGATTTTAATGAGCACAAAGCTCTCTCTGTGTAAAGGATCCATAAAAAAAAGTCAAGTCTTTCTTTATGCTTAGGAGTTGTCTTAGTAATACATATTAGAGTATTATTGCTACAAATCTTTTACTGGAATATCAGCACACACATTTTTTCATTGATATCCATAGGTTTTGATATCAATGAGTAAAAAGTGTAGTGAATACAAAAGACAGAGGAAAACATCAGTGTCAATGTTGTATATTGTACATAACATACAATTGTATGTTTTTATATAACGTACAATTGTATATAATCGTATTGTGTTGTATATAATGTACATTATAGTTTGCAGTATATATACATGCTAGGTTAGATGCTGGCCTTAGTGAATATGAAAACAAAACTCCAGATGGCATTCTGTTTCAATTAATGGAAAAGTTGTGTGGCCAATTTTTTACATATAATACTGTTTCTATTAAAAATATAGAAATATTTTCCCCTTGCACATCATTCCAATCTTTTTTTTAAAGAAAGGAATGTATTTCTTAGCATAGTATAATCTTTAAATTGCTGTGGGGCTTGCGGGGTTCAAACATCTCATTTCTTTTTAATTTTTCTTCCCCTGGTATTTAAAAATCATGATAACTGATTAAAAAAACCCTGAACTCAAGAGGAAACATGGTGTTTA
The DNA here is from genome assembly GCA_035582835.1 of Phoebastria nigripes. Taxonomy (NCBI): domain Eukaryota; kingdom Metazoa; phylum Chordata; class Aves; order Procellariiformes; family Diomedeidae; genus Phoebastria; species Phoebastria nigripes. The sequence goes on from JAYKAV010003110.1 coordinate 2,273,543, forward strand.
AGTTAGAAGATTGCTTAGTATGTTAGTGGAACCAAATGGTAATATTTACACAGTATATTTATTCTTTCACTTGTATTTTTCCTTTCTGCTTTTTATGTTTATCCTTTCCATATAGTAGCCATATTCTGATCTGAGTTGCATTTTTGGGCATCTGATGTTTGAATTTCCCATCCATAATTAATATTACCCTAATAATCTTTAGGAATCACTTAAAGTGCTACCCTTCACCACAGGTTGTTCTGGGCTATTTTTATGGACTAGTGCACTTTTAGCAAGTCAGAGCTACTTGGAGTGCAGCAAAGTCCTTTCTTCTCCCGCTCTGCTTCCCTCCGTTCCCCATCCCCCCACCGACAGCATGATGAACCAGGGAGGATTTTTCCGCTTTTGAACTGACCCACTCCATTTCCATCCTTAGGACAAACTGCAAGGAGAACTCACCAACCTGCAGCTGGCAGGGGTATTTGCAGGCTTCTGGAGCACAATACAAGTCTCTGTCCATCCATTGATAATTGGTTGAATATCTCATTGAATTTTCAGGGTTGAGGTTTTTTTCCTTTCTGCCCCTCTTACATCTTCTCCCTGTCCTGTCCCGTCTCCTATTCCTTGTCCAAGGCCCCTCACTTTTCTTTCCATTGAGCCTCTTGTAACTAACGCACCCATAAATAAACAATTATGCCCCTTGCAGCCTGACCCAGACAGTCTAGCTGAAGTAAAATCTAACATGGTCTTACCTAAGGAGTTTGTTCTTTGTAAACAGCTCAGACATCTCTGTTATCAAGGGATAGCAGAAAAGTGGTTCGTGTTTCTAAAAGTGCAATAACAAGAATGCTAAAGGGGAATGAACAACTGCACTTGCAAATAAGGAGCCTGTCTCAGTTTTCAAAGTTTTGGGTCATTGTATCCAGAAGATATGCCCTATAGGTTCATTGAATAAGCTTTCTGGAGGACAGATAAGCCAATAGTCTTAAATAGCCTGAGGAATGCTGGCAAGCAAACCACCCCTGAATCTGAGAAGAGGTTGAAATGCAACAGTAGGAATAGCAGGCTGGGAATTTGATACAGCCTTTACCTTTTTCATGATTTTTTTTTTAAGTAAAAAGGGGAAAGATGGATGATGTTCAGCTGACAGAATATCATCAACATACACAGGTGCTGCTTCTCCAGGGACAAGAGGCAGCCAGTTGTATACTCTTCTTTGAATAGCCAGCAGAAGGAGTGGGTTCCTCTGACACCTGCTCTGACCAGAGGAGTGTGCTCCTAGGAGGGGTCTTGCTGGATCTGCAGAGGTGAACTCTGGTCTGTGGGGAAGTTGGAAGCTAGAGAATAACACAGTCCTGAGACTTTCCTTGGCAGCGCCAAGTAAGTATTGCACCATAGAAAGGATCAGCTCAAATCCCAGGGGTGACGCTGTGGTCCTCAGGACCCCAGTGTGGGTCTCCAGGCTTGGTTGGTTTCTGGTAGGAGAAGCTCAGCAAGTATGTTGGGCCTTGAATAAGGGACAGTCTAGCTCACATCTCCAGGTGAAAACAGGTATGTCAGACGAGGACTTTGGCCAGGAGATGTTATTTTTGTGTTCTAGATCTAATTCCTGTGGAGTGTGTACGTGTGGTGACCCACAGTTGTAAGTCTGCCTTCTTTTTTGGAGAGAATCATGGATCCAATGATTCTGGAGCAGATATTGGTTGTTTTAGACACTATTGTATTTTACTTGAATAGTAAAAGAGGAGAAAATGCTTCCTTCCCTCTTATTTCATCCAAGATCCTTCTAATCTATCTTCAGACCTCACTACCTCACTAAAAGCTCACGTGACTTCTGCTTGGCCAAATCTTGGAAGACTGCATTACTGCCCTTTTTCTGCCATTAGCAGTCGTCTCCTCCTTCAGCTCCAGCAGCTGTCATCTACCTTCTAGTTGTCCAGTAATTCACATGACGAATTGTTCTCAGCCAGGTTTTTTTTGTTGAGGTCTTGCAAAGCTTTGTGTCAGCCCCTTTTGCTTCTCTCTTCACATAAGAGTCTCCTGGTGACAGACATTAAAGGTACTCCCATCACACCTACCTGCCAGCTGCTGTGGCTAACAAATACTAGGAGAGAGTGAGGCACGATGTCACCAGAAACCAGCTGACACACAAACTCCTTCTAAGCAGTAGATGGTCATTATCTTATACAAAAAAACCCACATCTTTTTGTAGAAGATAACAATTAATTGATGTCTTGACAAGAACAACGAAATTTGGGGTTTTCTCTGTTTTTATTGAGCTAAATAACAAAATGCACTGAGCTCAATGGCTTTAAATCAGGCTCTTACAGAAGATATATTTTTACTCAGTGCAAAACTGGGAATATTTTTCTCCAAAAGACATAAAACCTTAAATAAAATCTAATGTAACAAAACATCAATTTGAACTCTGAATTGTTTTCCAATATCTGACTATAGAGACATATAATCACTGGTGCTGCATTCTTAAATTGAAGTTTAAAAAGATGGATGAAGAAATAATATCTAAATGGATATCAGTGGAAAATAGGATTATTTAAGGAGACTCATCTCCTAGGTGGATAAAAATAAGATATTCAGGTAATTTTCAAAATGCAAAGCTATCTTATACAATGGAGACGGCTAAAAAGTACCATTTGCTAGCCCGCAGTGAATGATTTGTAGTCATCAGGATCCTGCAGGTAGTTCAGGATATCTGCATCGACGTATTCTGCACTACTGCAAGAATATTATTGTAATGAACCGGCACGCGTGTACGAGTGTAATTGCCCTCTAGTGCACAGCCTTGGAACTGATCCCAGCTGTGCCATAGGACCGCACTGCTCAAGAAAGGAAAAAGATCCTGAAAAAAAGTCTGAAACGGGGGGAGCCAAATCCAAACCCCAGTGGTGTCAGGAGGCTCTGAGTAGCCATACATGCGATAAGGGAGGGAATCCAGTCAGTGCTCACCACAACCACCCTGTGGTCTGAACCAACACACGGTAAGTGGAGATGACTGGGGGATTTGCTTCAAAACCTCAGGGCTCCTCCAAACCCAAATGCTAACACAGACGTGGCCATTAGAAGCCTAGATAACTGTGGGCCCATCGTTCTGCATCACTTCCAGTTGTTTGCGCAGGGTCATGTTTCACGGGAGGCTCAGGCTGGAGTTCCATAACCTCTTAGCAAAATCTGATATTTCTGTTAGTGCTGACAAAAAGTGAAACGTCCTAAAGGCGGTATTTCTTTCCTCATATGTGCAAGAGAATGAGCCTTTTATTCTCCATGCAAATCACAGGCAAAATCCCCTCCATGCTGGTGAGCAAATATGAACTAGAGTCCACAAGTAAGTTCACAGCTCCAGCCTCCAAGTTGGATAATTTCTTTGAGTTATTTCTCGCTACGTAAGAGATAAGGATTTGCCAGTAAGGGAAGGGAATTTCTAGACAAATCACTACACATTGCAATATCTTGTCTCCTTATGTGAAGAAATTATTTGGTGACTTGTGTAGTTCACAGACATGTCTCACTAGTCATTTGTTCACAAATTTGAGTTCTCTGTTCGTCCTGGTATTGTGTCTGGTGTTAGTGAGGGCTATGCACAGTTATCCACCTTCTCTCTGCTTTACTCAGTGTTACCTGACAGTTATCCCACAGCCTACAAGGAATTGATTGTTGGCAGTATTTCAGTTCCTTGATCGCTGTGATAAGCTGCTATGGGTGAGGTAGAAATAAAATAATGTGAAGACTTTAATTCAGTGCTTTCTAAATTTTCCCTTGGTTCATTTTCTCCTCCACCCCCTCATGTTTCCATCTCACAGCTTCTGAGCCCATTGGCCAGTGTCAGCCACATTTGTTAGGGTTTCCCACAAGTACTGTAAAAACTGGTGGCTGGGAAAAGGACAGGGAGGCTCAATGTTGTGCCTTTCCAAGGCTGAAGCTCCAGCTTGAGCCCACCAGGGCCTGTTTTGCTCAGCCTGGGGGCTGGCCAGCCAGCAGCCACACGCCTTGAAACCCCTCAGTAGTGCAGCTACTGGTATCAGGGCCATGGAAGTGGTTTGTTTGTGTAAGTGGAAAATTAGAGATATAGCAGAGAGGAGCGAGGTTACACAGCAGATGGGAGGCACTGGTGTTATGGCAGCATGAAGATGTGAAGGTGAGAACACAGATACCTCAGTAACTAGCTTCACTCGTTTGACTGCTCATGGAATAGCCTGACGATGGTCAAAGGCAGAGCGAGGAGCTGAGTCCCTGCCATCCTCCCCAAGCAGGCAGAACTTCTGTGAAGCTGCATTAGCACCAGCCTTACGGCAGCATCCCCACCCTGGTTCATCATACAGCCACGGCCCCCGCACCCTCCCCCAGCAGAACTGGTAGGAATAGAAGGCAAATACTAAAGGAATCTTTAAAAAAAAAAAAAAAAATCTCCTAACCTGGTTTTACTGCTCTTGACTACTCTAGCTGCAAAGTAGCAGTCACTATTGTTTTAATTAATCTGCCTTTTCTTGATTGATTCAGTCCTAATTCCAGTTTGTAGGGATGAGCTGCCCATTCTTTGCCCCTCCCTACACTTCCCTATAACAAGCTGGGTTCAAGTTGTTGAATTTTCTTAAGGTCTTTCTAGTATGGGATGAAGTCTGGATTCCTTTCAAGTCAGTGGTAACATTCCTACTGACTTTCACAGAATTTTGTCCATAGAGATTTCAGTATACGGCATCTCTTTACTATTTGTCTTTATATAAGACCTCATCAAAGTTTTAAATCTGCCAAAGCTGTATCTGAGAGTTTGCACTCTTAATAATAATATCTACATGTTTTTCAGTCATCAATTTAAAAGAAAGAAGTCAATTTCTGCAGATCATTTTCCTGGGTTTTGCACCGTTGTCCTTCCTTTTAGAAAGAATAAATACATTTCCAATGCAGTTAGATCCTTTCTACAATAGCACCTAAGAAATGGCCTCTGCCACCAGACATTTGCAGCAAAACTGTGTCATTACATTTAAATTTCCAAGACTCAGTAGCCAGCAAGTTACTAGAGTTCTATTATAGTTGTGATACATGAACTGCACATTGTTATGGTAATGACAGGTTTTTTTTCTTCCCTTTGAAGTAGCAGTGTAAATACAAAGAATATCACATTGGTCTTGGAATGATACCTCCTTTGCCTCAACTCTGTGTACTGCGCAGTAATCAGAATTGCATAAGAAAAAATTAAAACATGATATAGCTTATTTGGTGTTCCTGCTAGCTTAACAAAGGTCAAAACTAAACCAAAGCGTCTGTAAGCATTAACTTCAAAATAAGTGAAGGGAAATATAAATGATACTTTACCTAGCCATCAGCCATGATGCCCAGGAAGGTGGTCTTCAGGTTCAAAGATGACCTTGGAGCAGAATCCAGATCTACAAAACTGGGCTCTGAAAAGAATCATGGTGGTTTACACTGGCGGTAAAAAAAAAATTGTTTCTTCATATAGTCATCATAAAATATTACAGCTGACCAGATGGTGGAGCAATTACATTTCCATAGTTCTAAATGGCTATTTAGCTTATCCACTTGTGAACTGTTAATTAAAATCAGAAAAGATACCATTCACGTTCAAAGGGAAGATATAACTATATGGGACATGCTTAAACAAAGACTCAAAAATTTTATTAAACTGGAGATCCATTTCCTTCACCTTCCCACCCACCCTAGTAAGAAACACAAACAAAAAGTCTTTGACATTAGGGCTGTGGCGTAAACAGATGAAAGGCAGGAAACTTAGGGAGCTGCGCTGTCCTGAGAGCACGTGTGCGCAACGCTTCACGTTGTTTGCTGCAACCGAGCTGAACCCCTCCAGCTGCATGGGTGAACACATGCTGCACTGGAGATCACTCACGCACAGAGAAGGGGATGAGCTGCTGTGTGAACGTAACCCCCTCCCCCAGAACCAGATAGCACTGACACTAACACCTCCCTGTGCCATCAGGTCACATTTGTGTGGGTATTTGTCTTCATTCAGCTGCAACACAGATAGTTTGTGGGCTCAGCTTTATGCAAGAGTTAATCAATGTGCTATTAAATTCTATTACAAGCTAAGGATTAATTTAGCCAAACAGATATACAGGTCAAAATACTTATCTATTAGGGTAAAGATATATTCCTATATTGTTATAAAGTGAATTTTTGTGCCATTGCCTTGATATGGGTACACAAGAGCTGATTCATTAACAAACAAAGGAGTCTTAGGGCTGAAGTGAATAAGGCAGGGAAGGTTTTTAGGAAGAAGCAGTATCTTTTATTGGACAATTTAATTTAAATGGAAAAAGAACAGACAATACTTCTTTACAACTGAAACAGATGAGAGCAGAGAGGGGTTTAATGTAGCTTAATGCATTCACTTTAAAACGCTCTGCTTAGTTAATTCAGGTTAACCTTCCTGAGTGCCTCCATGTAGACTAACTCTAAGGCTTCTGAAGACGGAGCTGCAACATGCTGGGAGTCCTCAGCTCCCACCCAGCCTCCAGACAAAACCATTTGAGTCTCAGCTCTTCTGTCGTATCACTCCTTTGAGAGGGTAAGGCACAGGTTCCCCACCGCTGCGGTGTGCCCTGTGGTACCAGAGGGCAAGGAGGATGTGCGTGCCTGCCAGCACGGTCTGCGCTATGCCCTGTCTCCCCTTTCCCCCCTCCTGGTGAATCACGATCCTAATTCCGCTGGAGGACTGCAACTGCCTCAAGCCTGTATGGGCTTCTCTCTGCCCATGGAGCAGGAAAGCACAGTCTGCTCTTATTGTCCATGACAGCTTGAACAAGAAAATGTAAAGAAAAAAAATAAGGAAGGGAGACCTATGTCTCATCCACCATACAATGACTTCAGGCACCCGCAGAGCTCTGTAGTTAACGTGACCTTTGTAACCTGGGTTCATTGAGAAAAAACAGACTTCAATAACTGAAGTGGAGTTTGAGGTAATTTGAAAACAATTAACATACTAAATGCTTTTATAGTTTACCTACTGGGGGTGCTCAACGCACATAGCTGATCATTTCTGCCCATTTGATTTGTCAGTCATTTTTAAGTCCTCCTCCTGTTAAATGTAAAATGTTTAAGGGAGCCACAGGAGAAATGACCCAGACACCCATACCACAGTAGCTGCACCATTGCTGTTTAGGAGGAATTAGCCAAGTATGTAATTCACAATCTTTCTTCTTCAAAGGACTTCTGAAGTGTCTGCTGTTAGAGTACCCTATGGCAGTACCTTAAAATGTATGGAGTTATATGTTAGAAATAATGTTCCTCTCCATTATGGAGGACTTTTAATTTAAAATGCTCTCTCATAGAGATCATGCTTTAAGACTTGTCCCCTGTTTCCAAGGGGAAGCTCACAGCTTTGTGCCTGCCCTTGCTGCAGACCCCCAGGCTCTGCTGCACAGTCCTTCTCGTGGAGCCGCCCTCCTGCGCCTGGCTGGGGAGGAGATCGCAGCAAGGCTCTTCTCAGTCCACTGAGCAAGAGCACTGCTTTTTTAGAGGACAGGCATGATACTTGACTTCTCAGRCAATCTCCAGGGCAGGAATTAGAGGTAAATAAAATGGCAAGCGACCAGCTAAGGCAACCTGTTTTTTACCTTGTCATGGTAATTTCTGAATGCAGACCCAGAGCAAGAGCTCCTTCTTACAGCTCCTGGCTCCTCGGCTAGGACATCATTAAGGTTATTTCCTGATGACTCCTTAGACTTTCTTTGTCATTTCCTGGCTCCTGTATCCCTTCCTTTTAATGCTGCAGCTGTCCTATAAAAGTATCTCAGGTAGTTTAAACTCTGCCTTGGATGGCACTGCCAGCACGTAGCGCACCAGAACCTGAGTTCATGCCCAAAGTCCTGGATAGACTTGCACAACCTGCCCTCAAGCCTGGTTTTACCTCTGTGGCTTCACTCCCACAGCAAAAGCCACATCAGTGAAAGCTAGCACATGATGTAAATATGAAGAACTGGATTTCTTAAAAGCATTAGAAGGCATGGGCTTTCAATGAAAAATAAGGGACAGAAGTAGAACTAGCTGCTGCCTCTTTTTTGAGCCATGTCTGTAATACTCCGTTAAAGGAAAAGAGAGTCTGAGCTCCGAGAGCAGAGCTGGCTCGAGCCTTCGCACCAGGGAAGGCCAAGTGGTTTTGYTCCTATTTTTAACACTTTGTTTATAGTGAAAAGCAAGTGAGTTGGGTCTAGCTGTATTTTACAGAAAATGCATCTTTAAGTGAGAACTGTACAAAACATACTAGTACTCAACTGTCCCAAATTTAAGAGAGCTATAATTAGCATTGGATGGAAATGCTTAAGTGACACGAATTGCAGGTACCGTCTTTGCTTTTCTTCATCCAGAGAATCCCAAGTTACTTCACAGTGCATTATTGTAGGAAGATTTTGGTGGCCATTTTTTGTTCAGCAATGTTTTCACTCATTCTGCATTTAGTGAAGTAGGGCATCCACATGACTGCGTGTGCTCTGAAGAGAACAACTGAAACCGCTGTACCGAGAGAGTCTATGGGTATGACCTTTAGCAATATGTTAACAGTCCCACTTGCAGACTGTTTGCAGGAATCAGTTTTTCTTTCCTTCACTTCAAAGTTGGATGCTGAATTATATGACTCTCCAATTCTTTTGACTGGTCTTTCTGTTCTCTGAAGATTGACTCATTTCCTGTATTTGAATAAGATAGTAAAAGTGGATATAAAATATTATTTTGCAATTGTAATCAGAATAACTCTCAGTGCAGATATTAATAGTGAATTCTAAGACTCTGCCCGATAACAGCTGAGTTTATGGTTTCATGGGCTAGATTCTGCTCTCATTTATTTCATTGTAAACCCAGAGTAACTCCCAGAAGTCAATGGGCTTGCTCCGGATTTCTGCAAAGATAACAGAGGTCTGCCTCTTGCTCTGTGTTTCTTCTGCAATGGTGGGGGTGATATCATCAATCTGGATATATGAATCAGGGTGTAGATGAATCAGTTCAGGCAAAATTAAAAGCAGCTCATTCTCTGAACTGAAACGTCTGCTTTTTGGATTCATTTGTATAAAGAGATCCATTACCTCACTGCTCCTCTGATCCACGTAGATCCTATTTAAACTCTATCACCTCTACCAGCTTTTACCTGTCATTTTTTCACTGCAGTTCATACAATGCTCTCCAAAACACTGAAGCATGAAAACTTGCAGAATTCAAAACAGAGGCACAGAAACAACAGGCAGAAATGAGGTATCTTTTATCAGCAAGGCATATAGCTCTTAGTACTTTTAAGGAGAGGCTGTTGAGCAAGAGCTCTTTTGGAATGCAGTTTGGCTGTTAATTCTTGATTTTGCCAGCTGCTATGTTGCTTCAGACTTTGCAGAAGTGTGTGCATATCCACGTGTGCGTGTTTGAAGCAGTGTGGGAGGATCTCGCGCTGAATCTTGTTTTGCTGGTTAGAGTTCCGAGGCTGAACTGCAGAGTGTAATTCTGAAATTTACCTCTCTCATTAATTCAGACCAGAAGTGTTCCTTTGGCATACCTGCCCTAAGCATACAGAGGAAAAACATCAAAACCCATAACACATTGGAATTTCATGATCATCCCATCCTAGTTGTTTCCTCTTTTGATGCAAATGTCTATCGTGGCTTCTTTATTCAGCCTAAAGAAGGAAGAGAAAACACAAACCTGTCTTTGCTCAGACCAAGGCGAGTAGAGGAGAGTCTACTCTGCCTGCAGTCCAGTGCAACCACTGCAATGCACATTTTGAGTTATTCTTTGGTCTCAGAGAAGTTAGATGTTAAACACAGAGCTTCACATTTCTACATCACCCCCTCAATTCTGCGGTAACTTAGAGATACCTTTGGTCTCTCGTTCGTGGGCTACAGTGTGTGAAGTACATCGGTGGTCTGCTTGTTTCCTAGTGTGTATGTTTTCCACGTTTCAAAGATTGCCACTTCACATTATAAAGGGACCTTCTAGGAGAGCCAGGGGTGAAACAAACCACAGAAGAAAAATTGCTCTCTTATGACTAAATATATTAAAGCCAGCACTTAAGTAACTTTTCTGAGCTCAGCGTCTTACCCAGAAGTGTCATCCCAGACATATGTTAAGAATACCATTGGTCTTTTTTAAGGTTCGTAGGGATGCAAGAGCATTCTGCAAGCTCCTGGTGGGTCTCAGTTGTCCAAAGTAACTACAGGAGTTAGAGTTTAGCTGCAGTTCAAGTTTCCTGTGTATTCCTGGACATTGCAAAACAGCAGATTTTGAAGCATGGTTACAGTTATCCGTGCTCAAGCTGGATTTTGAAGCAATGCTGTGAGAGGTCTGCACGTATTTAACCTGGTAGTGTGCCCAGATCCAAATCGTATCAGTCCTGTGATTAAACCAACAGGACAGACCCAATAATTTAGATCCTTGTTGCACATCCAAGGTTCTGCATATCCTACCCCTGGTGTCTGCATGCCCAATGGATTTTAGGAATCTGTACCTTCAGAGGGAACAAGTTTTAGGGAAAATGAGAAAAATTGCTGATCATATGGGCCAGGATTTGCAAACATTACCTATGATTAAGTTTTGGGACAGACATAGATGTGGGATGGAGGAAATGGTAGGAAAGAGGTTCAAGGGACTCTAGGGTTCACAGAGGCTCCTAATGAGGTGCCAGAGAGATGCAGCTGCCTGGGTACTCATAGTAGAGTAATGCCATGCCACAGTCCACTGACACCTTCTGAGGGAAAGGCAGTCTGGTGTTGAGATCCTGTTAGAGTGACCGCAAAGGTCAGAGAAGTTCAAGGTTATCTCTTGACACACATCAATCTGCGTGGATGACATACAATCTTCATGCCACCTCAGCTTCTCAGGTGGATGTCTGGCTCCTGGGCCTTCTAGATGATCCTGAGAGCATTATTGGCATGACCAATGCCAATGTGACTGCCTCAAATCCTTAGTCCAGTGCTAACTCCATTGCCTGCCCCTGCAGCCCTTGCAGCCCTTGCAGCCATCATTCATCTGGCTGAAGGCCCTGGTCCTCTTTGGGAGGAATTCGCCCTGGAACAATGAGTATGCATGACACATGCCAAATAATAATGAACTACTTGATTACCTAAATGGGACTGTGGGAGGTAGGGCTGATGGACCTAGCTGAATGCCAGATCATTATTAAAGCTGGGTTTAAAAATGACACCATTTCAGTGCRTCATCTCTTGGCAGACTCTGCCTGTTCGGAGGACCCTTGCAAGGGATCTCACTGGGAGCTACTGTAGAGTGGAGGGCAGTCAATTCATGTGAGGAGGTCTACAGGCAGAAATATTTTATTAATGGAGTGTTTGGCTCTTTTGGATGCTGTGGGAGAGCAAGGAGGCTTCGCCAGTGCTCTCTTCACCTTGTGTGAGGCAGGGCAACTGGAAATGGTCCAATGCCTGCAGGAGCTTATAATTGTGGCAGAGAACAGTTAATGTGACGCTTTGCAATACAGCTCTAAGGGATGGGGAACCTTTCTTGTCCAAAAAGAAAAGATGATTATGTGTTTCTTGGATGTTATATATGTATCTCAAATAAAACTTAATTCAGGAAAAAACAAAAGCATGCTAAGATATGTTTGGCACATACAACAAAATGCACCGATGGACATAATCTGACATGGAGTAAGTCAGGTGCAGCACTTTCTTGATGGTATCTGTCTCCTTTGGTTTTGACTGTGAATGCAGTTATATTTCCAAATATGTACTTGCTGATGTTTTCATTTCTTCAGCGCTGATGACATAAAGGATCTTTGCACTGGGTACGCTGTTTGCTGAGGAAAATTCCACTTGAACTCCGGAGCAATCTGAAGAATTCTGACAGAAAGTTTGAGGGGGCAGGATTTTACTTTGCACTCTCTCTTGACTTAAGTCTGCTCCCTTTGAAGACAGCCGTAAAGCTAACATTGATTTATCTGGAAGCATAAGTAAATCGATCCTGATTGCTTTTGGAAGCCCTGTCCCGAAAATTCTGAGTTCACAAAACTTCTGATTTTATTTCTACTGCTACTTTGTGCCTTACAGTTTAAAAAGAAAGACCTGCCTACTTAGATTTTCATTAGTGTGAGTAAAACTCATTTATTATAATCTTTTTTAATGAGCAGTGTTGTTTCCCTTAGATTTGTAAAGTCTGGAAAAAGTAATGCTTTCAAGAGATTGCACCTAGGAAAAAGAAAGGAAACACTGTGCTCGTGTTGAAACAACTTGTTTTAACATTTTGGAACAGGTTTTGATAATTAATTTTCGTGTGCGTTTTAAGAAGCAATATGTAAATAGAAGCAATATTAATTTTAAAATAAAAATTTGAATTAAATGTTTAAATTATTTAAATAAATCATTTCTACCCAGCAAAATTTTTCTGCCTGAAACTTCATTTGTTGGCTAACTTAAAAAATATTTGCCATCTGTTTGAATTCCATTTTGGAAGTTTCTGGAAAATAGAAAATGCAGTTCCTGACAGTTGTAAGATGTGGGAGATGTTTCGCTTAGCATTGCAGAATGAAAGGATTGTTATATTTGCAGAGCTGTACTCTTTGTAACAAGATTTGTTATAACATGGTCGAATACATGGTATTTTCATCTTCTGGAAGAAGGAATGCTGCTCTGATTTTTAAGGAAAAGACATGCATTTTGGAAAAAAGGGTTGAAATATTTGGGGCTAAAAATAACTGAGCTCTTAGTGTGAGAGTTGGCAGCTAAGAAGTTTTTGGATGGGATCAATGGGGAAAAACTAAATAGAAGCCAAAGCCCTAATATTAAGCATTAGTGAGATTGCTACTGGAAGAAGAGCTTGTGTTTGTCTATCTGCCCTTGAAAAGGACCCTGACATAGTGAAATAGGTTCAGAAAAGAGTTACAAGAAAAAGTAAGAAAGTAAAGAGGTACCATCTTTTCAGTTTCTCCAGAAGACGATGAAGAGCAGGCTTGACCATGGTCTGTAATTTCTACAGAGAGACAATTCTGAAAGCCTACGGCTCTTGAACTTTGCAGACAAAGACACAAGTAGGTAGAAAAAATTCAGACTAAAAATAAGGCAGTTTTATGGTGATGCTAATTAACTTTCAGAATAACTTGCCAAGAGATGGAGTGGATTTTCTGTCATTTGAAATGTCTAAATCAGGATCTTTTTTTTTTTTTTTTTTTACTATGTGTCTTCCGGCTCATCCCTGGGATATAGACAACGCACAGGAATTACCAGCTGGAAACCTCTGTCCCGTGTCATGCAAGGGATTAGGATAGTCACTTCTGGCTGTAAATCTGCGCATACAAATTTCAGATAGAGGTGAAAAATAAAAGAGTAGAAAGAACAGGGTAGGAAGGTGCAGAGGTTGATGGTAGAATTGTCTGGTTACTGCAGATATTATGCTTTAATATTCAATCTTTGATTCATTTCTTTTGGGCTCAATCTTGAAAGGCTCAGGTCTTAAAAATTAAACTAAATAAGAAGAGAATGTAGCTGGAGGGATCATGTAGTGGGATGGGTTTTGTACTCAAGGCACAGTCGGAGGGGCTGGGGGTGGGGAGGGAAAGTGGAGAATTTGTGAATTAAGAGCAGGCAGCCAACCTGCTTATCTTTGCTGCTGTTTTTAAATCTATAGATTCCAAAGGTAGTGGATTATATTTATATAGATGTATAGAAAGAGGCTTTTGCTCTGAACAGTTCCTAATGCAGGTGAAAACCATGTATTGATTACTTAAAGAAAGTTAAAATAAAAGCAATTTTTCCCCCATTTCCACACATTGCAGCTTTTGGCCTATCCACTCATAGCTAAAAAAGCATTCTTTCCTGATAATCAAGCTTCAGCTGTCTGAATTTCAGGCCGAGCCTCTCATCTTGAGCTCTGCTGAAGAGCTTCTTTAATTAACCATTATACCACAGATGTTATTGATTTTTTTTTTTTTTTCAAATCTGGTTGAAACATCATTGTGCTGGATCGTCGCCAAGACGAAGGCCTGAATTTTTTGTGCACTGCTTTTACTCCTTCTGCATACCTTATTAGTCTCCATGTCTGTTAAGTGCAACCCTTAGTATTAACTCAGAAAATACGGCATTGATTTTTAGCCTTGCAGCCGTAACCTAAGGGCTCCTAATTTGGAATGTGGAAACCAGAGTTCTGAGAGAAGCTATATTACTGTACACCTCCTACAAGTAAGACCTTTCACTCTCTCTACCTTTTTGCCAGACTTTTGATGTGGTTTAAAGTTCTTGGAATTGTTTTGTTGCAAGAGGAACGGAACAACATATCCAAAATATGTCTGCTTACATGTGTGTAAATAAACATATGTTTATATGTATTTAAAAAATAGATGAGTAAATAAAAAGTTTGATTTGCAAAGGTGCTGTTCACCACAGTTTCTAATGATTTCAGCCAGTTTGTGGCAGCTCAGTTTCTCCGCAAACCTGTTTGCTCACCTTTAGCTGCATAAGTGTGATTTGGGGAGCTAAATTTTGCTGCCCAGGTTTCAGTGTTTTGGCAGTGTTGTTTTAAATTTGACTGTATTTTTCTCTTTTAGCCTGTCATTGGAATACTCGGGTCAGTTATTAGCATGGTGTAACACCTCTGGTAGAATTAATTCTTGAATTTAAGGACTCGGATAAAGCAAGTCTGCATTGTCGGGGAGGGGGGTTATGCTTTATCTTAGGGGAGAGCTGAGTCCAAGCCTTGAGGGAATCTCAGCCTTCCTAACAACAGCGCATTCCTTTCAACATACGTCGTCTTCTGATGATGAATTCAAGAACTAAAATAACGACAAATAGGTTCTTAAATTCTGATAAGATTTCTCCAAGTTTAGCGATACGTTATTTAAACATAATTTGCTTTTAAAATAAGCTTTTAAAATACTGTAATGGCACCTCTTGACCTTTCCAAAATCACATGGAGCAAGAGATGGTGAAAAATGTTTATTTACTCTGCATTAGAAGCTAAATCCCTGTTCCTTCTTAGAACCGGTAGTTCTTTTATACTGGGGAACTCATGCATGGCACTTCCATTCTTCAAACAAGAGCTAGACAGTCCTACTTGAACTGCAGAAACAATGACCTGCAGTCTATCCTATGCCTGAGTGATAAACAACAATGCAGACCTCTTGACAAGCTCTGGCATCAAGCGTGGAGTCTTGCAGCTCAACATGTCTGCTGAACAGAAGTTAGAAAAAGAAAAGATCATCTTGTAAACAATTAATTAATGTTTGTCATGAATTATCATTTTTACTTCCTTCTCAAGAGGCTCAAAGGGAATAAAAAGGCATTTTTGCAGGTGGTGGCATTCAAAGTAAGGGCAATCAAATGTTTGAGAGCAGTGGCACAGCACTTTGAGTCTCTAAGGGTGAATGGTGCTAGGATTAGAGCACAGCAGGGGGTTGAGGGTTTCAGGTGTGAAGCTTAATGTTTGTGATCAGCAAAAAAAAAGTCTTGAATTTATCTAAACTGCTCTTCTGCTAACAGTACTTCTAGCACATAAATGTTCTGAAAGTGACAAGTGTTCTCATTGCTCTTCTAATGCAAACATGATCTGCATTTGAAAGATGCATGCCTTTTGCCTAAATTAGAATGTGCATCACAAAGAGCGTAAGATGATGACCCAAAACCAGTTCTTTACTCTCTCTCTCTCTCTCTCACATACACACACACTTCAGTTCAAGATACAGCCACAAAAACGCAAACTTCCACTCCTTTTTACACAGCTACCAGAGCTGCTACTCTGTCCATTATTCTGCCTGCACCGCAGGTTTGTAATTAGGATGCTTTACCGCCGGTGCTTCAGTTCTTATCTAGCATCATTCACACAGAGTTTCGTGTCTTTGCAGCACTGTGCACGAGTAGCTCAATTTTATTTTGGCCAAGCAGTTTTCAAGGATTTTATGCTGTGCCATCCTAATGCATGCACACTCCTTACCTCCTCCCCCTGCTCATATTGCTCCCCCTGCTTCTACCGCAGCGAAGATAGCATGATAGGAGTCCTAACAATAAGTTTAAGCTATTCTGAGGAAATTAATGGGTTTAGGGTTTGCGTAGAATGTTTGCTATCCCCGGGAAAGAAAAAATAGGTTTTAGTAAATAAGACTAATAAACGGATTGTACAAATTAATTTCTGTCTCTCCTGGGACCATCTATTTTGCCTTTTTGGAAAATATTTTTCATCTATTTAGCATTAAATAAAATCTTAGTAAGCAGCAGGAAGAATCTGTCCCTAAGAGAAAAAGCATTTTGCAACACAGGTTAGACATGAAAGCAGCAAGGAAAAAAACCCTCAGATGTATGCACAAATGTAAGAAAACCTGCATGGATCCTCTATTTTTGCTTCAAACGTTTTCATGATGCAATATGCTGTTACAATTTGCCATCCGGAGGGAGCGTGCTGCATTCTTGAATTTGAGAAATATTGAGGCAGACAGCACAGGCTGCAGACAGTAACCATAAAGGTAACTCTCTCTATATATATTCCTACATCTTAATTGAACAATCGGAAGAGGGAGTGTTGTCTAACGATTTACTTCATCGGCTTGAGCTGGCCGTGTAAGATTGGGTGAATAACTTCCGCTTTCAATTCATAAGCTTGCCTATTTGTAAAAGAAGATTTTTAATTGGTATAGAAGCCAATTATCTGGGAACTTTGACATTTGTCATTGTCATAAAATAATAAATTAATTTCGTAAGATACTATGAGATAGAAGAGGAAGAGTGGTAAAGTAAAATAACTTCATTTTTTCCAGTCTCTCACATAAACTGATAAGAACTGACAATAATTGATTACTGTATGTTTTCATCAGCTAACGTCTGAAGTTCAAGGACTAGATTTCTATTCACCCAAAGGTCTTTTCACCTCTCTTTGGCAGAGTGTCAGGGACTCCATGACGTAGCACTTTCTCATCCGAAAAATCTCTATTTGTCAAAACAAATTAGTTTTAATCCACGCTGCGGAAGTATCTGTTTCTAGGCAGTGGTGGCAGGAGAAGGCGTCTCAGCTCTAGTTCAGCCCAGGGGGATGCTCTGCGGGAGTAAYCAATCTCCGGCTCAGAGCTCTCACTCCACTTGATTTAGGTGAGGGTCTGGACATGGACTTTCCTACTCCAGTGAGTCTCTAAACCCCTCTTTCGAGTGCCCATCAGCTGGGCTGGAGGGAGTCTCTCTCAGTCTCTCTATTTCGGAGTTGTTCCTTTTTGGGTCATCCCTGACCCTCACTCAAGCAGAGGGCTGATCCCCAGGAACCGTCCATGTATTCTCACCCTTCCTTGCTGATTCTTTCTTGTTTGCTTGCTTTTTGCAGAAATAACTAAATAAGAAAGAAAGGTCTTCCTGAATCCCAGTAAGTAATGGGGAAAGGTTTGCAGCCCAGGAAAAGTTTTATGCCCAGCTTAGTGCAATTCCCATGCAAAGACAATTTTGAAGAGAGAACCCATGACTTGTGCCCCCACTTTAAGGACCCTTTTACACCGTCAAAGTGGCTCAAGGGGTCCCAGAAATGACAGGGATCTGGTCCAAAATGTTTCTGCCTGAATTCCTGTTGCTGGCCACTCATTAAGGTGGAGGCAGGAAATAAAAAATATCAGAAAGTGCTGTGGGACTGTTTGTTTGTTTGCTTTTCCCCTCTCTCCCACTGCCCCTCCTCGCCTGATTTCAGACGTTTCTGAAATAACTTACGCCCCCCCGCCTCGAAGGGACCGATGTTTGGGGAGGACTGAGCCGGGACCTTTCCTCTCCGTCGGTCAGGCCCCGTGTCAAAACACTCCTGACTCCCGGGAAGTCGGCTCTGCTGAATCCCGAGGCTTGCCGGTGCCAGTCAGCTGCTGTTTGAACTAAGTCCTGACCGCAAAATCAAAAGTGGGTCCAAAGAAAGCTGTAAACAGTGTGCAATGAGCCATTTGAAGGCAGCTGATGCCTCATTTGGGGTGACATGTTGTGGCTGATGAGTGTGGATGATGTGGGGTTTTCGATAAGTGCCTCATCAGTATCCTCATCATGATCGTGTTGCTCAGCCACGGCGTGTGCCCTGACTTGATTGTAATTGCCTGAATCTGCTCCTGCTGCTCAGGAGCGCACAGTAATATGCAATAAAACAGCAAGAAGTGAATGTTAACCATCTGAGTTCTGACATGGCTGCTTGCAGTTCAAGTTTTCCATTAAGGACAAAAAAAATCTATATAGACACACAAATATGGATATATAATTGCATGTTTAGAATAATTATTGTTTGTATATGTAATAAACTCGTTTTATAAATAATGCATGATGGTCATATACAGATACATAGATAGATGTATCTATATGCATCTTCCCCCTGACACCTGTATATACCACATACAATGAACATCACATGCTCATGGTGTGTAGGTAAATAGTAGAGGGATGAAGAGCATCAGGACCATACTTTGATTCAAATTTTTAGGAACGTAAGAAGAACCTGTAGTTAAATCTATGCATAGTCTTCACAAATCTTAATAACACGTGTGCATACAGATAAGTAATTGATTTTTAGGTGCAGTTAATCTACTCATGTAAATGTGTGCGTGTGTGTACTTGTGCAGGTGTGTGTGGGGGGGTAAGGTACACATGCATATGTGCTTTGTACGGCTAAATTAGTCTTTGGAGAGAACACAATTTATTTTCACAAGTTAGCCGGTTTGGATTAATTCCACAGCATCACTGGCTAGAAAAAAAAACAAACCCCAAACTTTCTGAACCCTGTGCCTGTGAGTCTGAGAATACAAACTGCTGAGAACTTGTGCCCAGCAGCAGCTCTTCAGATGAGAGACTTTTTGTAAGGTGGGAACCGTCATTAGCCTGTTGGGGTCCCAATGCAAGAGGGGGTTTCCGAGGTGTTGTGTTCATGCCCGTCGGTGGCAACAGAAAGAGCAGATTTGTTGATGTCTTGTCAAAAAATAGAATGTAATCAGAACGTGGGCTATGCTCCTTTTTAATAAACAAGTGATGTGGATGGTGTTCTTTAAAATTATGTTCAGCTTTGGTTATAGGTCAAAAGGTAATAAAACAAACAGATTACGGTTGTATAATCATAATCTGTGGTGTCTCAGAGTCTAATACTACACCCCTGCAGTCAGCAGCTTCGGGGTTTCTGTATGCAGCTGTTTTTTTGGCATAGTTTGGGGGACATTTAAATAATAAAATCTACAGAGGCAAACTCTGTTTGCATTCAGTTAATGCTTGATGGAATGAACATTCTTCATCTCCACTGTGTTATTTAAGCATTTCAGTAAAAGTGCACAAAAATTTTTTGAAAATGTTATTTGCAGCTGCTGTTGCTACTGCGCATCGTCCTGCGTGCTCTGTGCCTGCATACAGAGGCTACCGCTCTAAGGTACAGGTCCTGCTACACCGAGATAGAAAGATCAGTGTTAAAGTGAAGGCGGAGAAGAGAGAGATTGTTATTTGCAGACCAAAATCGCCAGGGCATAAGATTTTTGAAACCCTTTAAAAATAATTCCCTTTCCTCAATTCAAGTGAAATTTGCACTGCCTTGGAAATGTCCTTAATATCTTCGTTATAGAAAACAAATCTGTACAGATTAAACACTCTAAGTCTGACCATTTGAGAGGTAAGACAATTATTATAATTATAAATACTTCTGTTGTCATGTGTGATCAAGTGGATTCGCTGTTGTAGCTTAAATATATTAACTTTAACCCTTTTTAATTACAGATTTAGCACAATGCTGACGCAGTCCCTCCTAGAATCCTGCATTCACCCTGGGCCTCTCTTTATGCTCAAAATATGTAGACAAATAGAGAGGAATTCCAAGGAGGATAGAAAACATGACTGAGAAGTTGGAAGGATTTGTTTATGAGGAAGGATTAGAAGAATGAAATGGGGAGCTTTAGTTAAATGGGATTAAAAGCAACTAATCTGTCCAGCTTTATAGTTTCAGCGGATGAAACTCATCGTTCGTATTAAATTAACTATGCTTCGTTCTCAAAACTTGTATATCAGATAGCTGATTATCGCTTTTCTTATTAAAAAATAACTTATACTGTCAACAGTTCTGATTTTTCATCATTTTAAGAAAAGGACCTACATATGTTCAGCAGAGCAAAGTGATAACAAAGGGATGGGTTATAGCTGGGTAGAAGCATACAGAGTGTTCAGACAAGGAATGGCATTTCTTGACTTGGTAAATATTGATTCTGACTATCAGCAGAGAGAATTTTTTAAAGGGAACGTTAGCTGGCCAAAAGCCCAGATTTTCCCTCGGTAGCACCTACAGGTAGTAAAACAGTTTTTCACAAGGGGTGCTAGGATCCCCATTGCAAGAAACACAGACTACCAGTCTGGAAGAACTGGGACAAAATTTAGCATTGAGAGCAACCTGACAGCCCTGAGTTATGCAGTTTTGCTCTTGAATTAAATCATTCTTGCACTTGGTATTTTTTCTTTTTTTCTTTTTTTTTTTTTAAATAAAGTATGCATTGCATTCATATCCACTCAAACAACTTTGGATGTGATTTATTATTACTGTTAAAAATTATCTTGAGGAAAGTTTCATTCTGAGTTTTGCCAGGGACTTTCTAGACATTCAGAAAGAGGCAGCGTGTGTCTTGAAAAGTTTTTATACTAATTTAAATTAACTCAAAAGCAACAGCTTTATACAAGCATAAACCAAAATTAATGCAGTGATGAATCAGGGCCCACATCTTGGACCATTCTGAGATCTAAATAGCAAACCACAGAATCTTAAATACAAGGAAGATGCAGCCTGGTGTGAACTTGCTGATTTGTTAACTTTGTAATGTATCTTCAAAAGAAAAGTTTTCTTAAGAAATGGAGGATAAACAATTCTTTCAGATTGCAGTTTCTACTTAAAATCCATGACAAGAAAATTTTTTTTTTCTCCTTGAAGGTTTGTGTAGCGTCAGGATTCCTTTGCATAGAAGAAATACTCCCTAATAATAAGGTATAAAGGAGAGTACAAAAAAAAAAGCAAACCAGGATGAAAACCTAAGAGTCAGCATAAATCCACTGCAGAAATAATTTTTCTAGCCCTTGTGTTCATAAACAAATGCACTGGTCCAGATTTTTTGGTCTGTATTGTTTAAAACTCCTATCTAGCCCTGTCTGTGCCAGCTGGGATCACCCAATTTGGTATGTTTGGATGCCACTTCTAATTCCAACCTGGTGCTCTGAGCCCGTCCAGTCTAGAAATGTTAACGCAGCATTTCTTGATCAAATGATCAAAGAAATCCTGCCAGATCCAAGCTGGGCTGCAAATTCCTCCTTCCCTCCCCCCCTGCAACCCTCCATTCCTGCAACACACATGATACTACCCCCAATTTTGCTTTCCTCTGCCCAAGCAGTATTCCCAGGAAGGTGGAAGAAACTGTCCCATTGGCAAGATATGCTCACCAGGTTGCCATCCCTGAAACAAAAGAAATTTTCTGAGATCTCGATTTTGCTTGAGCAAGAATAGCAATAACCAAATAAGGAGTTAATTGTCAGTAATGAGAGATTTAAGGGTGGGTGGGAAGAATGACATCAGATAAAAATACGGTTGTCCAATAGTAATGTTAAAAGTCATTCACATCTCCTGGCAAGTTGAAAAGGGTATTTGACTCATAAAGATCTTTTTCTTTCTTTAAAAAAGGTGTAAATTTAGAATTAAACTTAGAAATAAAATCTTAGTTATTAGTGCTTTTGCACAGCACGTGTGCGGGTTGCAAGGAAGAAACGGGCCCGTGCTGCACCTCAGGACACTGTTTGCACAGCTTTACTCCTGCTCTGGAACGCCTCTGCTAAAGCCAACACACAGGAGGATGATTTGTGACCCATCTCCTCCAAAGGAGTTTCAAGCTCTCCCTTTTTCCAGATCTTGTTTTTCTGTTCAGAACATAAGCCTCCTGCACACCTGAATCTGACTCCTTGCCACCACGACGCAAGGCATCTCTCAGAGCACCAGCGGGGCTGGGTGGGCTCTTTCCATCCTTTGCACACTTTCCGTACAAAGGCCCAAACCTTATGTCTATATTATATCCGCCGGCAACATCCAGCTCCTTCTTGGAGTGCTGCTGGCTTGCTCCCCGGGCAGGGGGGCTGCACCTGGCTCCGAGCAGGGAGCAGAGCTCAGCCCGTGCCACGGGGCAGAGCAGAGGTGCAGCTGCACTCCGGGTGAATTTTTCTCTTGCTGAATGATGGCGAGGAAAGGGATTCTTCTTGCCTCACCACGGCAAATGTTCTGGCTTCACCCTGAACTCATGTCCCAAATATTTCCATGTTCTCAAGATAACTTCAGAGATAAGCAGCTATTTAACTCTGCCAAATCGTGGCGTTTGTTCTACACAACTTATAACTGCCAAATATTTATGCAATTAACATCTGAATTCAAGCATACTTTCGTAGTACAAAGATGTGATTAGTCTCACCAGAATATGATTTTTTTAATGGACGTGGCTCCCACTTTCCAGCAAAGATTTAATAGCTGAGTCCTGCAGGGAAGTCTCCATTTACTGAACTTTTATAGCTTTAAAAATATCCTAGGGTACATTTCCTAGCATGCAGCATGGCACAACACAGAATTTAAATGAAATGCCGTGTTCAAAATGAATGAACAAAGTGCATAGTATCAATCACTACTCTCATCCTTTCCTTTTTTCAGTCAAAATCATAAATGACTGGCACTGACAATGGGCATGGTTCTGGTGCTTGGGAGAAGCATGTTTCCTCTTCAGCCTGAAGATGTGGAACGGGGGGCTAAGAGGCTCCGAGCGCGCCTTGGGGTAGCTCCTCAGCCTTCGCCACTCACCTGGAGATCCACTGCCGTCTCCAGCATGCAGGGAGAGGCACGGAGGCAGACCGGCTCCCACAGCCATTTTTGAGCCTCCTCAATTCCAACACACATGGGGAGACAGGGGACAGTAGCAATGGCATGGGCCCTTTCGCCCTGCCGCGTGCATCTGCGGCGCCTGCTGAGGTCCAGCTCAACGCAGGCAGCTCTGACCCCTACCAGGTGTCCCAATGGACCTGGGCTTCTGGTACACAAGCTCTGGTAAAAGCTCCTGGGCTGCAGGAGCCAGCTATTGGGACTTCCCATGAACTTCTCCCAGTTTGTTTTTTAACCAAACTTACTTTTTGCCCCTTCACATCATTGCCCTCAAGATCAGAAAGTGGCTCCCGAGCCACCTAGCAGAGGGCAGAGGCCAATTTCCACGTCAGTGCATTTGCAGATGGAGAAATGTAAAAAGGAAAACAGCAGAATCATCTTAAAGCCCAAACCCCGCCACCTTCTGCGATTTCTTTGCACAGTTAAGTAAACTACGAAAAATAAACAAGTTGGTTGTTAATATGGGAAGAAAACCCAAACAAACCAGAACGTACGTGTTTCATGCCTAATGATGATGAGGACAGTCGGTGGTCAGCCAAATTGCCTTCCATGTGCAACCGAGGGCTCAGACTATGAATCTGATATAGGTAGCTGGGTATGCAATAACTGCAGAATCAGCATCTTGTTTTGAAAGGACTCCTGCAAATCCTGCAGGAACATTTCAGTACTAGATGGTGTTGCTATGGGCACCAGAAGGAAGCTTAATATAAGAGAAACTGTCTTAGGAATTCATGGGGGATGGGTGTAAACAGAATACGTACATAGGAACTGGAATGTCCCTGGCACTAAAAGGCAAATGGCATTTTGGGGTTTTTAATGTTCTGCTAATAACATTTTAGCATAGGTCTTTCCAGAGGGAAAATATAAGCTGGTACCTTTTTTCAAGTTGCCTAAAGTGAAAGATGGGTAAATAGATAATGAAGTTCTATAAGGTATATCTGCATCCCGTGTAGCATATGCATAAGGAAATCTGGATGCTCCAGGTAGATATAATTTCTCTTTAAAAGCAGACATTAAAAACAGCAATGGAAAATGAGGAGAACAGAAGCACTGCAGTTCCCTCTAACAATCAGGAATAAGGATCCCACACTGCCTTTGAGTACAGTTCAAACTTTAGGCAAAAATCACACTGGCAAGGGACAGCCAGATGATTTAATTCATGGCTAGATTTCTCCCATTCTGGCTGTCTCTCTGCCAGTGTAGACTACCTAAGTGGATGAAAAGAAAGAAAAAGTAACCAGTGTAGAATAACTGCAAGTATATCTCAAAACAGACAAAGAGAATGCAAAATTAAATTCTTGATGTGAAAAGGATGGGACAATGAGCCCCTCTCCCCAAGATACCTTCAGAGAGGATTCCATTTCAGCGCTTTCTTGCTTGCTTGCTTGCATTATTTTTCATTGCCATGTCCCAAAGAAAGCTTGAAAGCCTTTTATTATTTCTTATTTTCTTTTTCTTTTTAGTATGTGGTATAAGTTCTTTTTTTTTATATATTATTTTCCTGCCAATGTTAAAGCAGTTCCCATTTTTCTAGTTTGTTTCTGACACCTAGCTGTGATCAACAATGCTTCCCACTGAATCACTTCTTTCATCTATTCAGCTTCTGTTATTTCCCTTATCTCCTCTCCCCCCTTCACCAGCTTACCTCTCATTAACCCTCAGGGTTCCAAACATATTGTATCTCTCCCAAAGATACATATTTTTATTCAGACATGAGTCATTTTTGCTTGCTAGTCTCAGTTTCCATAATTCCCTAATAGAATAGCTGTGTGTAGTACATACTCTTCATGGCATGGTGAACAATAAACCCAGACATTAATTTATACTTGTGCATTGTACGCTGTTCCACTTCACCTTTTCCCCCCTCTGAACTGATAGTCACATAAAAACTCATTCTTCTCTAACGTAGGAAATATAGTTCAATCCACATGTAAAAATCTGCTTGGCTAGCAATTTTGTTTGACGAACAAAACTATTATTTTCTAAGAGTTACTTTAACCCATCGCGATATATTTWAAATCCCGTTTTAACTTTAAAAATTAGTGGTAATGATACATTAAGCTACATTTCTGCTAGTATAAAATATACAGGGGGTTTCTAGGAAATAAGCTCTCTTATGTATACCAACATATTTATGGCTCGTTTTCAGACATACAACTGCCTTTACTTTTCTGAGGATGAAAAATATGCAAAACCCAAGAGATTTAACTCCTGAGCTTTAGCTATAACTTTTGTTATTGAAACTGGTGAAAGCAGCTGGAAATATATTCAGCTGTTCATGTGGACTTCCCTTTTTGCTATCCCTCCAATTAATTGTGTAACCCAGCTCCAATGGTGAAGTCCTTTCACAGCTAAAATTCATAGAAAGTTTTTGGAAATGTGTGTTGTGTAGCATGAGGTGAGAGTGTCTGTTCAGATACACACAGAGAAGGCTCATTGCTCATCCTGGTAAATAACATACCTGTGTCAATAAGCTTATGCAGGCATCTATATTTAAGAAAAATTAAGGTAATATATGGAATATTATGTAAATAACTCCATTACTAGTAATGTATGTAAAAAGAAAACATACTTTGGAAAACATATTTCCAGCATTAATTTCAAGCATTATTAACATTGGCTGTAAACAATGGTTATTTAACACTCATGGAAAGTACTTGCTTTGTTAATACATTAATGGGCGTGTTTATTGGAATCAGGTGGAAGTTTTTATGTATTATACGAAAAGATATTAAACTGTGCGAATGGATTCATCTGTCTCAACTTAAAAACTAACAGTTGGATGATTTGATGTTTATAAAACACAAATGAGTTTTTCTTTTGGGCAACATTTCTCCTGATTTTGTTATGTAAATAATCATTATCACTTGACTGTATATAGTATCTTTCACAAAAAAAAAAAAACACCACTTAAAAAAATGAATACAGCTTTCATATTTTTAAATGATGTGTTTATACTGGTTTATGGTAAACTTTCTCAAAATTCAGTAAGATTGTAGCACAATTCAATGCAGTCTTTTGAGCAAAAGCAAATTACAGCCAAGGACGTTCTTATAGACATTAAAAATAATTGGCGTCACTAAAAATTTCAAGTTCGTGCCAGGAGCAAAATAAATATTGAAGTTACGTTGTGTGCAAGTAGTCCTTGCTAATTTAATCCTCAGAGATAAATTAATCTCTCCTTCATCTTATATTTATTACTTCAAATGGTTAGTTTTCTGTTACAGAGGAACTTATTGCTGCATCAAAGGTTTAATTGAGTTCCTTTTAAAGTATCATGATTGTGACTATAAAATCATGCATCCCAGTAAGCGCATTTATAGAGAACTTACAGCTTTAAATTTCACTTAGGAAAAAAGCCTTATACTTTCCTGCAGGTTTTGAATGCAGATTTACTATAAAATAAGTGAATAATAATACTGGGTTATTTTGGAAAGCGTTCTTTCATGCAATCCCTGCATTTAGCACAATCCCAAAATGGCAGCCCAACAGGTGGTCCTTTCACAGCCTTCAGCCCAAACAATCGGAACAAAAAGGACACCAAGAATCGAATGTTCTTCAGGATTTAAAAAGCTGTTCACTTCCCTTTGTTCATTTTCAGATTTAGCCATGTTCATTATTGTTGAGCCACAAATGCAGGACATTCTTTTTTGACATTTTGCCATAAATAGACACTGACTGGGGCTGACTAGCCAGCTAGCTGCTTTGTCACATGCAAGCGGAAACTACTTCTGCACAAAGCGAATGCATTCCTGGTGCCTCAATGGCCCCGGCAAGCACCGGTTGTGACATGCTGCAAATCTGGCAAAGTCTAGGTTAACAAAAGTATGGGTGACAAAGGCTGAAGTTTCTCTTCCTATATTTTCCTCCACAGTAAGTATTTAATTCTGGCCTAATGAATTTGCCTGGAAGACTGGGTGTCACGTTGACAGGCTCTTGAATGTCTGAAAATATACTTCTGCATTGTGGGCTCTCTTTGGAGGCTAGTTAACCGGTAATGATGGACTTCATGGGCGAAATCTAAGATGAAATACTTGTTTCTCAGTATTTTAAAAGTTGTGAAAGTTCCTCGTTACAGCGACCTCAGTCTCAACATACTAACAAAAGATGGGCACAGTCCTATGAGTCTTTAACGATGCAAGGAGCCTTTACAGCCGCCCTCACTGCACTGCGAGGAATTGCTCACACAAGTAATGGGCACAGAGGCACAGATCAAGCTTTTTTCCCTCATGCGTATGAATAAATGGGTGAAACACAGGTTTTGTAGAAAAGGCAGAGCTATAACGGTACCTCAGGGTTCAAGTATAGTAAGTGAATTTATCTTCAAAATTCTTAATTTATCAAGTCAAATCCTCTTCTGCTACTGTATATTTTAAATGTAGTGCACAGAGCTTTTTTCTCTCCCCCCTTTTTGACATCTCCAGCCAAATTCAAAACTTCCAGGCTTTCCCACTGTTGTTACCTTGTGGATTTTCCAACGCCCATGTGAGTCCAGGGCTTCTGACACCTGCTGGGGTGTGGATGAGACCTGTGTTTGTAGGCAGTCCCAGTATGCTGTATGAGGGTTTGAAACTAGACCCTTCTTAACCTGTTAGATTACAACTAGACCCTGTTAACCTCTTCCTTTCAGCATTCAATTTTCGGTGGAAAACATKACTTCCTTCAGACTGTCTTATGGAAAGATATGTTGCAGATATAAATTAAAAATCAATGTATTTTAATTTTAAAACATCTATGTTCAGAATTGCTTATAACAGTAAAAAAGATATTTTGATCACTGCTGGTAACAATTCCAGCACATGCACAAGGGAACACATGTCCCTCAAGTCCTACTGCTGCCAAAGACAACAGCGCGGTCTAGAAGAAAACAACCTTTAGGTACAGACAGAGTCTTGCCTGTTAGTAAGGCAGCAGTTAGGTAAGGTGGCAGCAATGCCGAGCAGTGAATTTTTCCTCTCCAGTTCGAAAACTTGAAATCAGTAATGAAAAAACACAGCGTTGAATAGGTTATAGAATGAAGCCGATGTTCAGTGGTGTTTGCCATCCTGATGCTCGTTTCATGGTTTACCTGAGCCCATTGTATGGGGAGGAACCAGTTTATAAATGAACGGAAGGGTGAAAGCCAAGACCTGCTGTTGAGACCCTGAAGATGCTTTGGCAAACTCCTTCACTGCGGGTCTCCCCTTCCAGGCTCCTGAACCCGCTGGGGTGTTTCCCTTGCAAACGAAGCTTCTCAGAGGGCTGTGGGTCCTTGTGGTGTTCCTCTAAAGGAAGCGGCTCCTGCTATTTTTTTGTAGTAGCAAAGGTAAAATTGTTCAACTTTTTAATACATGAATTTAAAATCCATAACCCTTATAGATTTCAGGGGGAATCAGTTAGCAAAATGTTTAGGCAACCACCAGCCAAAATGATTGTTGGGTGCGAAACAATGAATATGTGTTGTAAGAGGACTTCGGCTTATTTTAACCACAAAGTACACACAGGCCAAAAAAGTCAGTTTGTAAAAAAAAGAGTACTATGACACAAAAGTGGGACTTGATGCTCTTTCTAATCTTATCCTTATTTTCTGTTTTATTCTAGCCTTATTATCATTCCAAAATTCCCTAACAACTGTTTTAAATCAAGATATCTTTCCTAAAGAAAAATACTTATACAAAACATTTACATATATTTTTGTAAACTCAAGTCCAAGTTTCAAGTTAAAACTCTGGCGAAAAAAAAAATCTGTTTGTATAGTAGTGCTGGTTTCAGGGAAGAAAAGTAGGAGTCGCAGGACACAGAGAAACTTCACTAGAATAAATCAAACAGCACTGAAAGTCAATTAATGCAGAGGTAGAAGCAGAGAAACATCCAGCTTTACCTCTCTCCAGACAGCAATAAGTCTCTTGCAAATTTAGCTGTCAGAAATGATTGCTTTGTTTTTGACAAGTGGCATTACTTCCTCTTATACTGGAATTAAAATTGATTGAAATTGATTCATGACTTCTCAATATTTTCCGCACCCCTTCATTCCTTTCAATTTGAAAACATTATTTCAGTGAAATAAACACAGATAGAAAGAGTATATATATGGTTTTTTGGTGTTCTTTTTTTTTCTTTGAGACATCTAAGTATTAAGATGAGAGAATGGTATAACTAGTGTTTTTGACGGGGTAGTAATTCATTTTCCATGAAAGAAATGCTTTTAGAAATTATGTCTTCCTAAGGGAACAAGGTTTTTAAAAAAATTTTTTACTGATTCTTCTGCGGAAAAAAAAAGGGGAGGGGGAACAAAATAACTATAAATTCTTAAGCAGCCACACACAGAAAGGTTCAAATCAGAACAAAAGTTTTGCTATGCTGCTTGGAAGAGTTGCCCATTTGAAGTCTTGCCCCTGCTTTCGGACCCACCTGGATGAAGGGCAGTGAGCAGGCGGTGATGCTAAGCACTGGTGCTGGCTGGGGAGCCGGGCTGAGGAAGACGAGGAACCTGCGCCAGGCAGGGACCCGTGGGGGAAAGCAGAGCCTGGCAAAAGTGCGCTGATGATTCAAGGAGCTTGAGATGATATTTCATGGTGAAATCACCTTCAGCATAGGTCTCCTTGAACTTCTTTGGCTTCAGCAGCTGTAAAGGTGTGTATGTTTGGATTCAGCTGCAGGACCAGTTTACCTAAAGTCTTGCAGCAGCAGAATACAGTATAATTCAGGCATCTTTACTCTGTAGCATTATTAAAACAAGATCCTATTAGAAAATCTGTTTATTCTTGTCCCAGATACGATATGTGATAGCACCATTTTAAGTGGAGGACCCAAACACATCCCAAACATTTCTTGGTATATCATGAAGCTGGTGAAGGGTCTGGAGAACAAGTCTTATGAGGAGCAGCTGAGGGAACTGGGACTGTTTAGCCTGGAGAAGAGGAGGCTGAGGGGAGACCTTATCGGTCTCTACAACTACCTGAAAGGAGGTTGCAGCGAGATGGGTGTTGGTCTCTTCTCCCAAGTAACTAGCAATAGGACGAGAGGAAATGGCCTCAAGTTGCGCCAGGGGAGGTTTAGATTGGACATTAGGAAAAATTTCTTTACTGAACGAGTGGTTAAACATTGGAATGGGCTGCCCAGGGAAGAGGTTGAGTCACCATCCCTGGAAGTATTTAAAAGACGTGTAGATGAGGCGCTTAGGGACATGGTTTAGTGGGCATGGTGGTGTTGGGCTGACGGTTGGACTCGATGATCTTAGAGGTCTTTTCCAACCTTAATGATTCTATGATTCTATGACAGCAACCTTTTAAGACAGCCAGTCTTTATGATCCCCATTTACCTACAGGGAACTGAGGGATAAGGCATGGAAAGATCAAATGATTTGCACAGAGCTTCACCAGTAACTTGTGGATGTGGCAGGCACTGGACCAGTCCCTGCTAAAACTCAACAGAGAACTGTGACCATGAGAACATCCTTTCCCCCAGAACATAGAAGTTTGTATTTAGTCTAATTGAATTCTTTGTTTTTCAGTGTTTCTACCCCCTTGTATTTCAAGCCTTTGCTGACTTCTGGTCAACTGCAGAACCCCACATGAAACCAGGGTGCCTTGCTGTAAAACAGAGGGTGCATGTCTCCCTTATATAGACCCACTGGCAGCAGTCCAAGGACTTCCCTTATCCCAGTGGGCTTTTCCACCTGTTCAGAGCAGTGAAAAATGAGAAGATCACTGAAAGCATGGCAGATAAAGGGAGGATGAGGGCAGTAATCTGAGCAAGGGAGAGCAGGTGCGAAAGGTAGCAGTGATTGCATAGCTAAATTGTCAAGAATGGGACTGACTAAAATAAATACAAAGCAGCTGCAGTTATAGGGAACATGTGGGGATATGGTGAGGAGTGTGGAAGGATAGCAGGGTTTCTTTCTTGCCATGAAGGTATGCTATGTTCTTGGTGATTACTACCCGGTAAACTTGTTTTTCTTACTCTTGCTGTAGTAAATCTATTCCCTCATATGGAAGCAAGCAGGCAAAATTCACTGTTGTCATGCAGCAGATTCTGGGTGACTGACAAATTGAAAAAATGTAACAAATATTTTGTAATTAATCAAATCTGTAGAGTTACAAAAATGATCATAACAATCTCCTTAAAAATGAGATCGTGAAGCTAATTCCTTCCTTAATTAATTCTCCAAGAGCCCTGAACCCTGCTTATAAGACACAACATTGATATTAACTGAGAGAAAGTTTCTGAAGCCTGTAGCCATTGCAGGCAGAATCGTGGGGCTCTGCGTCGCTAGGAGTCAGAAACACCTTTTGCACTGAGATGTTCTGAGGGACTAATAGTCTGGTTTTCTTCTGCATGGAAACAGCTCTCCTCTATGCAGTTAATGACCTGATACCCTTTAGGCTTCTTGGTGTCTGTGTAACCTTCAGCAGCAGGAGCAGCCTGTCAGAGTCACGTAACCAGAATTGGTTCCTTCCTCTCCTGTCAAACTGCTTTTTCTTTGTTTTCATCTCCTCTGTGCTAACAACCCTTCTGTGTAGCATTCTGCAAGGTCAATCTCTGACACTCTCTTTTGGCCCATCTTGTATCACCCTGGTCTCTTCTCTACTTTCACAGCTATCCGTGCTGGGTAAGTGTCTTCTCTTCTGCAGCTCCACCACCTGGAACAACCTTATTTTGTCTCTTGTTGACTCTCTGCCTTGTTTCAAATTGCATTTGAAATAGCTTTTCACCTTTGCTATACCTATTTTTCTCATTTTCTGCTGCTTGCTTGCCTTGTAATTGCATTAGAGGCACTCAGTGAAACACTTTGGCACAGCTAAAAGACAAGTCCAGATACACAAATATTATTGTACTGTATTAAAGTGGAATTCACAGGCCAGAACAGTTTGTTATTTGATATGTGTTTATTGTTGTAAAACCAAAGCAGAGATGAAACACTCCCTGTAAGTGTGGGTTTTGAACTGATGCTTCCCTCAACCTGTGCCAGATGGTGTATTGATACTGTTTCTCCATGGGTAAGAAGCAATTAGCACCAGCAACTTTTAACATACTGATTTTTAAATACTCCAAAACATCTCCATTTTGCAGTGTTTTTCCTCCTTTGCTGTTTGGGACATGTAATAATGAAGAATTGTGAGTGTTCACTCTAAAGGACAAGCGCTCTCATCCCCACAATGTAAGAAATATTTTTGTCATAAGCTATTGCAATGTGTCAGTGAAGATTTTCCACTGCACTGCACTGCACTGCACTGAGGAATCCCTGTACTTGGCTGTCTCACGTTAAGCTGTGGTAGAGAACTCAAGCAAGCATGACTTTTCTTGTTGCACCCTGTAACTGAAGTTACAGGCAGTAAAATCTGCTTAGCTGTGTCATCTGAACACGCTGCCTTCCCACAACGGTAGTTTAGTCTGCATTAAACAGAAGGCTCTTTCTGCCCTCCTCTCCCATTTTATGATGCTATTATTTGGTGACATCAAATTCTGAAAAATTAATGCACACATGAAGGCAACAATCCATACATTTTCCTTCCTTCACAAGGTTTGTGCAAAGGCTGTAGTTCAGGATTTGAGCTTGTTTGATGCGACGCACCCTCTTGGCCAAAGAAGCATCTGGTTAGTAAAACTCCTTGCTAGTTTTCTTCAGATTTATTACTGGTGGCTGTTGTGACTGATCACAAAATGAATTCCCTGTATGGTGGTCAAGCAAAGCAGCTGGCATGCTTAAGCAAACATCTACAGCATGATGTGTACGAAATTACTGGCATGAAAGTGTACCTCTCATTACTGCCCTAACTCTGCATACATCTTGCTTTCCTGCTATTATACATACAGGCTACATGCATGCAGCTCCGACTACACATCTCAGAGGTGGAACTACTGGGTAAATAAGGGCACTTTCTTCATTCTTTGAATGATATCAATGATTCAAGGTTTGGGGTAGATAACAATTCTTCTGTCTAAAGACAACTACAGTGCAGCTTATTCAAACTACTCCCCATGTACCCAGAAGACTCAGAAACAAAACAGAGCAAGAGCTAGCTTTACAGGCCAGTGCTTGGTGAAGACTTGCTCATGCTATGTGTTTTCACAGCAAGAGAGGCGGCTCTTTGGTGGAAAACATCTAGCCAGCTTCTGTTCGTTTTGACAACTCAAAGGGAAGTGGGAGAGTCTCCACAAATGCAAAAACCTATGTATAAACTGTGTATAAAATAATGTAGCATATGCATGTACAGCTGTACGAGAAACTCATATAGACTTACTAGAATTATCATAGAACAGGCTACAGAGGCATAGCTTTTATCCTCTCACAAGTGTTAGTAGGGCTATAATTCTAGTTTTGAGCCAAATGAGTTTGTGACAATTGATTTAGCCTGGCTGTTGCTACAAAACTTCATAATAACAGAGCATATTGTAGAACCGGTAAATATGTCATAATTAAGTAAGAACTCCTATTATATTTATGTATAAACAACTTATTTGTATTCTTAGTGGATTGTCTCCACAAATCTATTCTTGTCTTGGAGCCAAATAGAAATTTAATGTCATTGTTATGTTTAGGTGAACATCACACTCTTATATTCCCCTCTGTTTGGCCTTGAATAAAAATCAGAGCAACAATAATATAAATGGTATGAAAGTAGTCATGAACAGTAGCCCATCTGTACTGGACAGAATTCTACAAATCAATTAGATGGTCATAAAAAGCTAAACAGATGTGGATGAGTCAACTGTGGAAATAAAATGGATTGAACTCTTACGTTTATTGTTCATGTATAACCCTTTTTAATAACCAAGATGGGTAAATTACACTAATTAACCTTTAAAAATTTAGATGATTTGTAAATAATAGCTTCAAACAATGCCTATTCTTTTCATTGTTACTTCTAAGTGTTTGTCCATGACAAGGCAGTTTCATTAGAAGATCTACAGAGGTCATTGTTTAAATGTACTTTTTCTTTTTTCTTATTTCTCTATCATTAGACTTTCTACAGTACATACTCCCACCTCTCCCCTATCAGGTAGCCCTTGGAGTCAGAAGAAATCAGATCCGTATATCCTAGGAAGCAATGACAAGAAACTCATCTGCTGGAGACCACTTGAGTTGGGTCTCACTGCTTTTGGGTGGGATAGATTATCCGCCAGGACAGCAAATCCTATTCCTGGCCATAAGAACGCGTTATCTGGGCTAGAGCAATGCTGGCAGCAAAGGCAATGTGTAGCCCAATGCTTTTGGACAGCTTGCCTGGATCCTCAGCAACCTACAGGGCTGCACGTAGTTTTCAGCCACTTTCTGCCATGCTTTGAGGTAAAAGCAGTTGTGAGAGGATTATATGGGTTCATGTTATAGCACAGCTGAAATCAGGGTACAGAGATTCCTACGGCTACAGAAGCCTGAAGTACTTGGTAAGTCTTCAGCAGGAAGGGTTAGGAGAAACATTTGCTTTTGTGGGGGAAGGGAAAAGGTATCTGTAAGGGAAACTGTCTGGAGACTTGTTTTCCTCTTCAAAGCCCCCTTCCCATGTCTTCATTCAGGAGAGGATGGTTCAGCATGTGTTACTGTAGAAAATGTTTTGTTTGTTCTCACTGGTGCAAATGATTTGTAAACTCATCAATCAAAAACATATTTTTATTCAGTATTTTGACTACTTCTCCTTCAAATAATGTGTCTTTGGCATTCTGGGGTTAAAATTTCTCAGTGGTGTTGTAAAGTCTTAATTAAAACAACAGAGATAACTTATGATGTATTTAAAAAAAAAAAAAAAAAAAAATCCAGCACTGATCACAATACATTGGGTGGAACGGTGAATGGTTTGAGTTTCCTAAATTACTGATATTACCTGCTGATACAAGGGCTGTTCAAAAGGGCACTTCACTTTTGGGTTTATTTATTAAAATCCTGCACTCAACTGCAAGAAATTAGCCTCCTAGAGATGAATCGCTCCCTACTCAGGGGAAAGCAAAGAAACCGATCATGCACATGTTGCAGAACTGCACAGTAACACAAGCTCCAATGTTTTACTACATCTCTCATGCAAGGTGCTAAACAGCAATGTGAAGCATTCCTAAGGGAGACAAATGTTCTTGGCTTAAAAGTGATGCTCTTAGACATCTTCCTCAGATAATTAATGCCAAATTTAGAGTGCTGTATGATTTTTTTTTTTTAATCTTGTAACTGGAAGCCCTTAATAACTGAGGTGAAGTGTGAAGCACAGGCTATTGGACTCTGGCAAAACCTTGAAAGGTCTCTACACCAGCTCTCAGGTAAGCATAAATAAGACGACAGAATGTCTCATTTTACCTGTGAAATTTTATGTATTGCAGCTGGGATGCAAGTCTGTCTTGACTTCTTGCAGTGGAAGCCAAGCTATCCTTTCAATTCTTGGTTGGCTATAGAGATTTTAAGCATTTCCTTCAAGGCATGCATCTTGAAAACATCAGGACAGAAGAGATGCAGCTCAGCCAAGAGCCTTGGCAGCCTGGAATGCTTTGCAGTCTCTCTCCAGCAGGACATACTGTGGTCATTCTCGCTTTTCCAGCCAGTTTACAGCAGAATAAGCTTGTTGGTGTTGATAATGTGGAATAGTTCTACACTAGAACAATGGTAAACCTTCTTCTGGGTAAGTTAATTAAGCAATGCTAGTTGTAATTACATGCAATTTTAATATATATAGATTGGATATGTGTGGGAAATGTTCACAGAATTTCATCTGAACCTTGTGATATACCATTCTGCAATGGGTTGCAGTTGTGTTCAATGCAAGAGTTCCTCAACAGGGAAACCTTCTATACAAAATTACCATTGTGTAACCCAAATGCAGGTGGCTTTTGGCTGTTACCAAATTAGGGTAGTCCTAAAAGAGAATCAGTTTTCGTACTCTTGTGTGACTCCAGTAACAAATCCCAGAATCCAGCTATGTCATTCTTGCATGACTGATGTCAACGGGATTTCCACTACTGACTGTGGTGGGGAAAAGTGGAGCTGGGACACCCTCTCAAATGTCCACATGTTGAAGGTGAGATGGACTTCTAACAAACAGCACACTTGCTTGTGAGCCTAATTCAGTGAAGAATCTGCTCCACGTTTATCATTTTTATTGCAGTATGCTTGCTCGTGGACTGAGATACCATCTTGCAGGAAAACCAGCAGCAATAGTTTTCTCAAATTGCTTGCAAATTGAAGAGCTCTGGACTAATAGCCAGGCAGAATGCTTGTTGCCATACAATAGTTGCCCTCGCTACGCTGCAGAAGGTGTTTCCCCAAAAGCACTAGTGTCCTTTCACAGGCAAACCTTTAACATTAATGGGATTATATATGTTGGAGGATGGTGAACTGGATCACTTAGCCTATAAAAATGCTTCTGTATAGTTTTATCTATTCGGTAAATTATTCTCTGGAGTGAGTGTGCACATCCAAACCACTCCTTTGTCCAGTTCACATTCAAACCTGGCCTTTTGCCGAGTGAGAAATGTTGCTGTAATAGCAGCAGCCACAGCAGTGCTTCTCGTTACGCTGAAATTAGCACTTGCCCAGCTGTGTTCTCTCCTCTTTCTCAGAGCATGATGGAGGACTGTTTTGTTCTACTTTTCCCCCCAAATTCAGCAAACATCAGCATGGTTCTGCTAGAGCTCTAATACCAAAGAAAGGCAGCCAGTAATGCTGGGCTAAACTTACTGAATTCCCACTTCTGTCTGAAATCTCTGACTCAAGAGTCTTTATCTGAAGAACTGTGTCATTTCCTTGCAATGCTCAGGCCATTGCACCTCTCTGCAAAATAAATGTAGAGGCTTAGTCAAGCCTGGGATCGTGAACTGGAAGAGCTGCTTCCTTCTAGTGCCTTAAGCCCTAGGTGTTCATCACTGAGTGCTCCCAGTATTCATATGAGGTGGTTTGGCATTTTGTTGTTAGAAAATTTGCGTTATTGCAATGAAAAAGGTCTTTTTGGAACACCAGTCCCCTTTTGTGTCTTGCCGTTGTTCTAGGACTCTTCTTGCCTCAAGGCATTTTTATCTTAAAATGGCTTTAATACAGTTAATTTCCTTTCATGTTTTAAGGGCATGGCTGTCATGTGACACTGGGTTAGGTGAAGCTGCCTGTTGCAAAAGCTTTTAGGTAAGTGCGGAGAACATGTAAGAGTCATCAAAGACATGTGGGAGACATCAATGCTGGGAAATGGAGGCAGCCTTTCTGGATGCCAGGAGCAGCCTGAGAGGAAAACATTGTATGAGGGAAGGTATCCTCAGTGTCATATTGTACTGCTAGCTCTAGCTGGAAGTGGAGAAGGAAAAGATGATGTTTAACAAAGAAATAAAGTTCTGTTCTTAAGATCATTTTGGTGTGTACTTTTGGAGGAAAGGGAGGGTAGATCACCCCAACATCAGTAAAAAGGTCTTGGTCGAGGTGTTGAGACATGCCAGCAAGAGTAAATGTGTCCTCTGCTTTTGTTTCATTTGTGGTTACCTTTCAGACTTCTTCAGCTACTGCAGCCCCACCTATCAGCACTGTAGTGTTTCAGGTGCAGAGGAAAAACAGCTTAATTGATAGTTCTGGAAAATGGATAGTGTAAGAAAGAGGTCTATTCTGCACCCCCTTTATTATGAGGGTGTGGTGCATTGGGTAGCACATCTCTTTCTGCAGAAATAGTCCATACAGTGGAAGTTAATTGTAGAAGGTAAAGCCCAAAGAGACGAAAGGCAAGGAAGGATAAACTGGTAAGACCACTAGCATTGAATACTGGAACAATGTCCTGTTCCCCCATCCCTCTATGCATAAAAGTCATATAGCAGAGGAAGGGAAACTTCCAACAGCTTGGCAGCTGTCTCAAATCTGCAACTACTTTTAACGTGCAACTCACAGCAGAGACTATCTTTCCAATGAATTTTTATTGGACATGCACATTGGCATTAAGCGTACAAGAAATTAACAACTTGAAACCAAAGAATGGCAAAGGTCTAATAACAAAGCAAGATGCATACCTTGACATTTTTCAAGTGTATCTGTAGCATTTATTTGATAAAGTACATAGGGCTAATACATTACCATCCAGAGTATTTCTGCTGTCTCCTTAGCTATTGTCTTGTTACAATGCATCTTCATTATGCTATCAACCCTTAACCGCTATGTTGCTGCCATCTTGAGAAAGAGGAGAAGGAGAATCCCATGGCAAGAGATCTTTCAAGTAGCAGGCAATTCACTAAAGAAAAAGCCACTCTGAAACTGCTAATGCAGTCTTTTTGTAACCAGTCTCCCTTGAGGAAATCGGCAGTGTTTGCAATTTATTCTAAGAACTGACCCCAGATGAGGATTGAAGTTTGGGGTTTTTTTTTTCCTGTATACATATGCACTTGTTTTAATCTAAATTAACAACAAATAGCTTAATATTAAACAAATCTTTCAGACCTAGGTATCTGCCACAGGTTAGTATCTTCTAGGGCTTCACTCCAAAATTTTCCAGAGAAAATTGCATAGTGCAAATGCAGTAGACTTAGCCAGGGTGTCCCACCAGTACTTGAATTATGATGCACATGAGTACATCCTACTGCTTTATAAAAGCTAAATCCCTGTGGTCATCCTTCCTGTCCCCAGTTGTAACAGCCACCTCCCACCACTCTTTCAAGTACTACTGTGTGAAGTGTGTGCTACTAGGCCCAATTATATCCACATTGTACCCTTTTGAGCTATGGCTCTTAGGACACAGTACAAAAAAAAAAAAAAAAAAGGTTTTTTTGACAGCAAGTAAAGCTTACCTACTTGAGGTAAAAGTTGCAGCTCACTATGCTGCTTCACCAAAATACCCYTCATAATATGAGCTGTTAGGATTTTCAACAATGGCAACACTTCGCACAACAAAAGTAGTCTCTCTAGGATACTGTATTGATATGTAGCATACAATCTGAGTAACGGTCCTACACACAGGCAGGTCACAGTCTTCAACTGCAAAAGTACCTCTTTGTATTTGCACTCATGACTGCTTTGGTTAATCTCTTCCTGGGTGGACACTAAGCATCTGAACAGGTAACTATCATACTGTCTTCGTTCCCGGAGCTAGGACCAGAGCTCAAGCAGCTTTGTCTCCCACCTCTGCTGGTTCACCTTCAGAGAAGCATTAGGTGCAGTTGCTACAACAAATGTTAGTCTAGATAAGAACCTGGAATCACAGAAAATGCCTACTATCCTTCAAAGTGCAAGACTGTGTCCAGTCAGCACTGTTCATAACACCTGTCACAGGGACTGATAACAGGGACATTAGTGGTATGACTGCTGTAAGCAGAGCAGTTAACATAAAAGACTCCCTCTGTAACAGCTACTTTTCTTCTAATCTGGAATAAAGACAGACACAGCAAAGAAACTAAAGAACTCGTATAAATAGAAAATGGTTTATTTAAAAAAACCAAAACAAATAAAATCACACTCCAGTGTGTGGCCAAAGGTCCGACTTTAATTTAAACTACGTACCCAGCATCCATGCTTCAGAAGTCATGTAAGCATGCATATGGAAGGAAGGGAAGCTGGTGCCTGCTGGTATGCTCCTCAAAACCTCCCCTGGAGTGGTCTTTAGAATATATTAAGTTTGCTAGCAGGGTATGAAGTTTGAATTCCTACAGGGCACTGAGGAAGTGAAGAACAGGTGTCTCTATTTACACATATAGGATTTCCACAACCATCTTTCAAACAGAAATGCAATTTGCTGCATGTCTAACAGCTGTGGAAACAGTGACAAATACAGAAAAAATGCAGGTAAGCATGCATACTGCCAGGTTTTTTTGTAATTTTTTTTCCTAAGACAGTTTACTTATAAGGAAGTATTTCATTTTATTTCACAAGTCTATGCAAACTACTTACATGAAAAGTATTCAAAAGATAGCCCTTTTGAATACTCAATCATCAAGAATTACATGTGAAATGCAGCTTTTGTATGCGGGTTAAGACTTTCCACATACGAACAATGCTGCAATCCTCCTTTATAACAGAAGGGAATGGATTATTAGAATGCTATTCCTAAAACATTCTTCATTTTAAAGTAACTATTTCATTAATAAGACTGTTTTTAAATGAGTTGTTCTGAAAGCAAGCTTTCRAGATCATCCAAAAGGAGCTTATATACATGCTTTGTTTTCATTGCTAAAGTCATCCCCAGTGAACACTGCTCAGGTCTATGGTTTAGGTATGTGTAAAGTGTGACAAGGATTCTGAAAAGATTTTTTTTTTTTTTTTTATTGAAGCAGCCGCTCAGCCTCCTTGGACTTGCTTTCTTTTGTTTTCCTCAGTAATGCCTGTTTTATAGCATTGATCTTTTCATCAAGTTCAGCCAATGAATAGTTCTGCTAA
Organism: Phoebastria nigripes; assembly: GCA_035582835.1. NCBI lineage: Eukaryota > Metazoa > Chordata > Aves > Procellariiformes > Diomedeidae > Phoebastria > Phoebastria nigripes. The sequence continues at coordinate 2,313,639 of JAYKAV010003110.1, forward strand.
AAGAACAAAATAAAAACCACAGTCATTTACATCTTGTAATTGCTGGAGAAGTGGCCTAGCACTTGATACTTGAGGTCACTGCACATTGCACTAAATGATAGAAATACTTTTGCAGAATTGTCTGAATCTAGTCTATGGCTATTTAAACTTGAAAGAAAAAAGAATGTAAACTTAGAAGAAACTGACAGTCCTAATCATGGATCAATATATCCATGCTACTTCCATTAGATGCTTGTTTAACCTGTTCATAAAAAAACAAAAATCTTTTGATGGTAAAACACTGGACAAAAATATCTGGATCTTCTAGAACCTGGCTTTACAACTGAAGGGTTTTTTTCCTATTGCCCAACATCAATCTCCTCTGTGCCCACTTAACCTGACAATGTTTTTGATCTCTTCTTACACAAAGAACAGCTTATCATCCTTTTTATAAAAATATTTCACTCTATGGAGGATTTTTTTCTTGTGTAAACAAGCCTACTTCCTCAAGCCTCATATGGCCCACATCCCATTCTAAGCATTCTCCCCACTCCATCTGTTTCCAAGTGTGATGGCTAGTAGCAGACAGTGTTCCAGCTACGGTCTCACTTGCACTGATGAGAAATTCTCTCTTGTGGCCCAAGGTACACTGTTAATGCATTCCCTTATGTGATGGCGTTGTGAAAATAGCAAGTCTTACTGACTTAGGTTAATATCTGCTATATAATGCCAGGTCTTTCTGCAACACTTTTGCCGAGCCAGCCATTCCTACTTTTATTGTCTCTTCATAAACTGATAAAGGCAATTAAAAACCAAACAAAAAACCAAAACAAAACAAAAACCAACAAAAAAACACCAAACCACAAAACAAAACCAAAGGCTATTACTAGGAGGCTGATCAGAATTCACAAATTGCTTGTTACCCCTAGCTTGATTAACATCATTACAGATTTATTTTATTCTATCCTATCATCCTTCTAACTGGTGAAAACACTAACCTACCCTAGTACAGACTCTTAGAAGACTCACTTCATTGTGACACCCATTAACTTACTTTCTCCTTCCCACCCTTTCTTTGCCAGCAAGCTATCCAATACTGATGCAGCTATTTCTGAGAAGTTAGATATTTAATTTGTAGAACTCCTGATTACTTTTCACTCAAAACATCCTAAACTTAAGGTAAACAAAAGTTAACAGCACTTACATGCGGAGGTTGAATCTTTCTCCTCTTGCCAGAACAGCTCTAAAGAAAAGACATAATCAAAACAGACTTATGTTGCACTGACAGATGACCACAAGTAATGCTGTAACAACATTGACAAGAGTCTTTAAAGTACAGAAAGAACAGTAACTGCCATTCCATGGATTAAAGAAATCTTTTCATAATTAAGCGTACTTTGGATCACGAGAAATACTACTGGAGAGCAGTCAGAAGCTGTTGAAGCTTCTCCACGCTTGGCAGCCAACAACTATCAACATAACTGAAGCTTACTTCAGACAAAACCAAGATCAATAACCAGCTTTTGAAACTGCCAATATTTTTCTCCCTAAAATTTTCCTGTATCCACACCAGTATTTATGCAAAACTTTGGGAAAAAAAAAATGCTAATTACTGCACATCACTACTGTTGCCACCATCACAAATTTTTCCCAGATCCCCATTCTAGAGAAGATCTTAAAGCACTTTCCGTGGAAATTTCAGCTTATGAAAGTATATGTTTTAACTACTAGTTTCCAATAACTTGAAGAAATAGCCTCACAAATAAAGGACTTCATTGGTCTCCAACACAAACAAAAAAATGAAAAAAAATTTATAATATCGCTACTGATTTTTAAATGCTGACTCTTCTTTGGCTGAGATAGATACAGTAAAAGAGGCATTCTTACTGTTACATGGGGAAAGAAGGAAGAGCAAGATAACAGAGAAGAAATTTCTATAGCCAAGCAGAACCTGATGTAGTAACAACTAATGTTCTCTTTGTCCTAATCTCCTTTGGTGAATGAAGGGTAAGGTTTACTATTCAGAAAGAGACAGAACTCTGCCTGAAAACTAGCAACAAAGAAATCTAAGTCATAGAATCACATGAAACAATTTTTAAAGGGTTTACTCTCTCATCCTATTGGAACAGTTATTTCACATAGCTGATCTTTAGTAATCAGATCATGTAGAGAAGCCCAAAGGATTTCAGTTGATTTAAGCCATTAATTATTTGTATTGAGATCAAAACTTTAGTCAATTCTGTTGTCATTAGAAACGCTTCAGTTTTTAAGGCGAAGGCGAGGGGGGAGAAATCCAACCTCTATAATACATTTCTTACAAATTAGTTAAGCTTGGGTGGCTGCAATTTTTTTCCCCCCAACAAATACTATTTTCTTTCAAATGAGAAATTAGGTAGAAATATGAACTTATACAGATGGTCCACATGAAATGTAACCATTACACCAAGCCAGAGCTGTCTACCAAAAGTGTCTGCCCTTTAACTCCTTAGGTTTTTGCTTCTCCATCAAAGATTTAAGCACAAAAGTCCCGAATGCATTTAGATATGCTAAAAGAAGTCAAGAGAATTTCTTACTACGGATTGAAAATATTCAGGAGACAGTCCTTCCAGCTCAAGGATTTTATCTTCAAGCTTCTTAATTCTCTGATAAATGTCTCTTGGTACAGGACCACCTAAATACACCAGTACAAATACAAAGAAATCAGGAAAAGCGCTTGAATAACTTTTTAAACTAAAGATTGCAAGTTTTACAGGCGAATTCTTCGAGTCCAGCTATCAACCAGTAGCTGAAACAAAATGAGTGGATGGGATAATAAAAAGTAAGAGTAATCAATAACATTCAGGGTAAAACCTGGTTGATAAGCCAGTGTAGTCAGTGAAGGCAACAGACAACTTTATGCAGGTGGTTGAAATATGTCTGACAAGGTCCCTGGAACAACTAATGATCACTCTTACAACACATTGGTCACACACCAAATGTTACCACTTCAAAACTGACAGCAGCATCAGGAGGGAGCAGATGGGATAGCAGACCACACATGAATTCAGCACTGATATCCAAGATTGTTCTGAAGGAAACCTATCTCCACTAAGGATCAGAGGTTAGAGGACAGGTGTGAGTTGCGCTTGACAAAGAACAATGTTTGCCTGGCCGTAGATCAGAGAAGCAGGGGTGGGGAATGTGTGTGTGTAATGGAATAACAGAGCTTTGGGAAAAAACCAACCAACCAAAAAAAACCAAAACACACCCCCACCCCCCCCAAACCAAACAAAAAAACCCAATAAAACCCACAAACACCACAAAAACAACAGCAACCAAAAAACCCCACCTCAACCCATTTGCTGTTTGCAACTACGCTACAGCAGCTTGGGCTTGTTTCCCCATGTAAGAACAGAACTGATCAAAAGATCAGCCTTAGAGAGCATCTTATTTATGCTACATAGTATTCTATAAACTGAAATCGCTGTTTATCACAACTAACTACTGGCTATCCCAATTAAAATGATAGTCTGGTTCTGACAGTAGTGACAACCAAGGCCTTAGCAAGCTTTTACTTCTTCTCTTGCCACCCGTTTCCATTTATTTCTAGGTCTGTTAGGTAAGACAATTCCATTCCATGAACTACTGAAATAAGTACTAATGGGTTTTTTTTGCCATTCATCTATTTCCTCACTTCAGTCAGACAATTTTGCAGGTAGCTTCCCTCCTTCAATTCTGCTCTCTACTCATCACTCAGCAGCTACTGATTAAATTGGCTAACATCTCACTCTTCTTAATATTGCTGTCTCTTAATGTAAAGGGAAAAGAGCAGTACTAGCACTAGAAGAAGCTGTTCTGAAAAACAGCAGGTGAGTCAAGAACAACTCTTTCAGTCATCAGGAAGAAAAACTGGCGAGCAGGTAGCTGAGGCAGGTTACCTGCTCAGATGAATACTTTTTGCACAGCTCCTGTGGTAAGTAACAAATGATCTTGAGACCTTCCCCAGGAATGCTGATTTGGACAGGACTTGAGCTGGAATTGCACACTTTCATCTTCTTCCCCTATACTGTAGTTTAGCTGACCTGTTCCTTCAAACAAAATTATGTCACCTATTATAGGCACAACCTGGAAGCAAGGGCCCCTCCTTAGCTACCCCCAATTATCATCTCTGATATGCATAAACTCCAAAGCTACTATACGTTGTAACCTTAATGCTGGCCAGCCACTTGCAAATTCTATTTCCATGCACAAAAACCACCTTATTTTTGAGACGGCTATACAGCTAAGCGTCAAGCTCTGACTGCTGACTCAAGATTATCTAGGAGTATTCTACTCTCCTTGCCACCAGAGGACTTTGATCCAGTATGCATTCACAGGAATCTAGTAATCTAGTCAACATTCACCATATTCTTAGAGAATGGATTGGCACCTATTCAGTATTCAGAAGACAAAAAAAAGTCAGCGTGTGTCTGCAGTGTGATGTGTAGAACATTCACTTTATTAGGTGAAGATCTGGGCTTCTGTTTTGTTTTGAAAACATTTTTCAGGAAAAATACAGATTCCTCCTTGCTAAGTGCCTCACCGATTTATGTTCTAGAAAACTGGGGCTGGGGTGAGGAAAACAACTGCTTAAAAAAAGTGAGTAGCCTGGTGGCTATGGCATTTATTTTAGTGAAAGGTATGGACTCATGTTTGCATGGCTAAAGGGAAGTATTGACAACGAGCTTCCCACATTCTGGGAAATAAGCTTCTCACCTAACTATATTTCAAGAATCACCCACCTTTAGGAAAAGGTTTCAGGTTGTCTTTTGGGTTCATCCTATCCCCAGCCCACAAGGTGTCCATGAAGCAGGACTGAGTCCTAATGTCAGCTTTTCCTGTTCAGTGTGTCAAGGCAGGACTCCACTGGCTACGGAGAACCCCTACCTCCAAATATTCCAGACTGTTTTAAATCCCATTCTGAAGTGCCCCTCTCTCATTTGCCACCACATCAAGTGTAGATTTACTAACTCAGCATCCTAATTTGGGCATAAATCCGGGCTCCATTTTAGGCATAAGAACGTAAACATTAGATTGTAGTACTTGGGGTGACTAAACCCTTCAGTGGATCTATCCACTGTTTTTACAGTCACAGTTTTTATAGACTTGCCCAGTTTTACTACAGTAATGATAACTGTAGTACAAACTGGCACACTGATGTCAAAATTAAAAAAGGATACAAACCTGTTTGTAACCGTAAGTGTGCTTCAATGTTTTGCAATCTCTCCTCAACAGCTTGGTTTCCACAATCATGAATGGGTACATTGGCTTTGTGACTGGACCCATGTGCTCCTTCAGATCTAGTCTGAGGTCCGTATGTATTTACTACCCTAGAAACTAGGTAAAGAGAACACAGGTTTAACATATATGCACATGAAACACAAAGTACATCTAACTAGAACAATCAAAATATTAAAAATGAAAACCTGTGTTAAATCAATTTCATACCAGTCTCTCATGTGAAGGGTCCCATACACATTCAGATCAAAGGTTCAAGTAAAAGTATTTTCCTATTTTTGCATGAGTAACTAAACTAAACAAAACCCTAGGACTTTACATATGCAAAGTAAAAGAATTACTCATACATTCATGTAGAATGGCAGTATGAAGAATTTGTCATCAGCTGCTGATAAATAGCAGAAAACCCAGTATCTATGTCAGCAGTTGCACATGTGAGCTGTTGTGAATGCAAAGAGGAGGCCAGACCTAATACTACAGGAAGCATCATAAATACATGAAGATGAAGGGAGGTATACAACTAGAAGAACCGCTATGAATCTCAGCAAGGAAGTTCTGTTCTAATTTTTGTTATTCAGGTAACAGCTTTAATGACTCTTCAGCTGCTTCTGGGTCTATCTTTTCCCCCTGCTGAACTATGTCTTCATCAGATTTTGGTCACTTCTCTTTAAAACCCAGTCATTTCTCAAGTCCTTCCCGATAGGACTACTGCAGCGTACTGCAGACTTAAAGACTATGTTGGCAACTCCAGACACTGAAGCACACACCTTCTTACTCAGTACTTCATGAACGCCACATCTTACATTCTTGCTTCAGTTTATGCTGGTTTTACTTCCAATTACTTTCTAAGTGTTATTCACGTTTCAGTTATGAACTGTTCGGGTTTCAGTTACTTGAAGCGCAAACTTTTCTTTTTTCCTGCAATATGCTACCATCCAAGTTACAAACTAGCACTCAGTTTAAAAAAGTGACTAATGAAGGGGGTTCTTAGTAAAAGATTCTGAACTCAACCTCACTTCCCCATCTCCCTCTTAGTCACCAGACCTTCTAATGCTTACACCTATCATCGTGCTTCACAGTATTATTCTGAATTCTAGAATTGGTTTCTAGAACCAGTATCAAGTAGATAACTGAATACTACCACTTTCAAAAATAGAAGAGAGGGTTATTTTCATTCTCATTTTGGAGATTTTGCTTGTTGTTTTTAAACACAGAATAACTTGTGTACACCTAGAGAGCAGTAGATGGACAAGCAATCTTTTATATGTAACTTCTGTTGGACAATCATTTCTACACTATTTACTCCTTTCCAAAAGGTAGTGCAGTGGTAAGCTTGTTCCCCAGCTTGTCACTTCCCATAAATCTATGTCTTGGAACTTCCACTGTGTCCCAAAACTATTTTCTGATTTCATATACTTACACCAACTAATGAAAAATAGAAAACAATTTTATTTAACCTCAATTCCTTAACTGGACTGCTGGCTTCACCTTAGAAGAAAAGCTAAGAATTGTTCAGCTTCTCTGTCCTGGTTTATCTTTTGAGTCTTTCCTTTCTGACAATGAAAATTGGCCTCTTTGTTTTGGTCTTTAGCGCATAACCATCAGCTTAATAAAGCAGTTACGGGATTGAAAACCTTGGAGAAGTAAGCGAAGATGTAAAAGTATCCACTAGAGTCAAAAATCAATACGTTAAGTTTGCATTTTTTGAGCATTCTATAAGAAGTTTTTAAGCCAAAAATTCATCAATGCTGTTCTATCCGGACACTCTTAATAAATGGGTATTAAAATAGTTGCTTACCCTTTATATGGCTTTTAAATCCAGGATAGGGTGTGAAAATTGCATCTGTTCTGGCACAGCTATTTTCTAAATAAATAATGATAATAAAAGAAGTGAGGTCCTAATTATGTATTTATAATTTAAAATATTCTAACCATCATCAGCTTTGAGGCTTTTAACAAATCTAATTAAAATTTTTCGTACAATAAAAACATCAGAAATACTTTATTCATTCTATAAACACTTGCTCATTAATAGTTTCACATACTTGCATGGACCTACTGGTTTTAATTGGATAAGTCACTTTTATATATATGTGTGCATACATTTATATAAAAGTTTATTGGATCAGGACCAAATTTCTTCCAATTTACATTTTATTTGGTCCTTACTTTTTATTGCGTTTCTCTGTAACTTATTTCTTTCTTCCTGTACAGAAGTCTCTTCCCTGTTTACCACTGTTATTCTGTTTTTATGTCCTTTTTTGAAACTGTTCTCCTCCTATTTTTAGACTGGTCTAGTTTACTCATCAGCATTCTTTTCTCAACTTCCTGCATTTATTCTGATGCCTGTGACTTCTTTAATTTGTTTAACCATAAAAACCTACAGTCCAGACCATCTTAGTTTATTCTAAGGTTTATATTTTAATCTCTGTTCATACACACCAAAGCTTTACACATATTTTATTATGCCTGAACATACAAAGGAAGGTCTTTTCATCATTTCTTCTGTACGTAATTAACAATTTTAGGAATCAGTATTTTACTATCTAGCATATTCTACTAGACTTCAGATGTCATTTTCATTCCAACTAATATTCAAGGAGTTAAACTCTCTTCCTATAAAACTTACGGAATAACAAGCTTTGATCTCTAAAAGCGTAAGTACATCACAGAGACAATGCACATCTGGGTTCACAGGTACTTAGAAAACGTCTCTGTACTACTTATGTATATAAAAGTGTATTCACTTTTAAGATGCATTTGGTTACACAGTTACTGATTGTGCTAATGGGATCCAGCCTACCAGATGGATTTCAGATTGTTTGGTTATAGATACAGCCAATTGTGCCAGTTGGTGCATTAAAAACACCAATAGCATGAGTAATGTTGAAAGGAAAAAGTTATTCTAAGTAGCTAGTAATTCAAATTGATTGCAAAAAATACTTCTTTGTAATTTAATTAGCATTAAATTAACTTCAATTTGAATATGCAATTCACAAGACATTTCTGAACTGCAATTCTGTTGACTTTGGAAGGAACATCTAGCTAAAACATTGGGAACAATAGCTACAAAATCATCTGATTTAAGATCGCAGTTCTTAAAGTGAACACAGTAATAGCTATAATCTTTCTGTATGGGACGCATTAAACATTGTCATCCAGTGACTACTTACTTTTTTTGTCTATCTGACAACATCTGCAGTGCACATGCAAGTTCTTAACTTTAAAATAAAGTTACTCTTAAAATAAAGTTCTGTTTTAAATATAGAACAGTACTTTTGAAAAATAAAAAAATAAAACCAACTTAAATTGCTATGAAGATTAAAGTCTGGCTAGCCAGTTACCTTGATTACAATCAATAACATTGCAAAACTCCCTGACATTATTTTCATTGATCTCAGCTTGTTTCCTCTCGATGAAGGCTGATATCCGCCTGTCAATCTGCAGGTAATAAACATGATGGCATATATCTATTTCATTCTTTAAATTTAAAATTTAGAAAGGTCTTTTTTTTTTTTTTAAATGTAGGTGAATCACTTACTTCTGCTTTTCCAGCTTTTATTTGGACCACCTCTGGATCAAAATTAATATGAGCATCCTTGAGATCTCCCAAGTCATAACTTGCATACTTTTCTTCAGTCTGACAGTTACCATCATAAACATCTAAACTTGTTTCACAAGTTTGGCCTTCTGTTTTACCTGCAGGTTCAACATGGCCTATATTTTCCTCTTTAATCAATGACTGGAGTTTTTCTAAAAGAGGCTGAAMAAARAAAACAGTATGTTARGRWTAAAAAAAAAAAAAAARMMAAAAAATCCCAAAAACAAAAAGCAAAAAGCCAAGTACTATTACAATTTCTAAAACAGACCAACTGAAATAATTTTAGGAATTACATCTGCCTCTGATGGAACATAGTAATAAAACAAAACAAAACAAAAAAAAAAAAGAAAAAAGCTATTGTTCCAAATACTGTGCATACCATGATTCTAGCCTTTTTGACCCGTACCTTTTAGAGGTTTGTATAGGAAAACTCCCAAATTTCTGCAAAAATCTGCCTGCTACTCATCGTTGGCACCAATGCCACTTAATTAACATGTCATTCAAATGCCTACTCAGAACAGTAAGGCTTAGTATTTTTCCTCTTTAACACGAAAGCCAATGCTTTCACACTGTAAAGCCTTTACTTTATCACCACAGCACTACATTCTCCACTTGAAACTGCAGTTGCCCAAGTGAATGAGAGAACACAGACATGAAATATAAAGGCGTTATCCTGAACACATGTTTTTCTTGACACGGTTGATTATCTACTTAGGTCATGAAATTAAATGAGAGAATGCACTGGCATTTGTAGCAGCAAAAATAAATGCTTATTATTCTACTGCAATAACTCTTGCACAAGATGTAATAACAAAACCTCAGTACGTATATATGTCACACCCCCTTTTTTAATTTTTACCAGTTTCATCTAGTCTGAATTTCGCTGCTTATTTTCCCTCTAGAAATTTTTTTTTTTTTTTNTTTTTTTTTTTTTTTTTTTTTTTTTAAGGACAACATGATTTTTACCAGTCACATTCCCTGAAATGGAATCAAATTCCTACTTCCAGTGTTACTACAGTTGGATGTAAGTTTTACTTGCTTTTAACTTGCATATTTTCTCTTTTTGGTTATCACATCAAAGATTTGGTGGATGTCTGGAAAACATAAAGGGTCTTTCTTTTACCTACAGACAAACAAATACAGGAACTCCCTTTTTCACCCTCTCAGTACTACACACTCGAAATAATTCATTGACTAGCTGAAGCAAAAAACTGGGATTCAAATCCCCACCTTTTACAGGTGAACTATCAAGGTCAAAACACTGTTCAGTTACCAGCTGACAAACTGCTCACCCTCCCTGCCATGCAACTAAATTACACATACTTTTGGCAGGGTTGGAAAGTTTCAAATAGTTAACAGAAATTACAGTAATGGTGACTGGCTACTTGGCAAGATGAGACATTAATGTCAAAGAAATTACTTTTAAAAAAAAAAAAAAAAACTATGCTGAAAATATATTTAATTGCAGTAAGACACTCCAGGATGTGTCATGCTGGGATAATGCCACTTCTTGAACCACTGAAAGCACTCCATGAGCCTCAAAACTCACCCAACGCATGGAATCATTATCATAGCATGACACACACCTGCCGTGTCTTATTGCTTAATTATAACCCACCATAGATGGAAATGTATCACATTTACAATGCAAGTCTAGAAATCAATGAGACTGCATTTATTCAGCCTGCTCACGTACAGTGGCTATTCCCACCACTAATCTGAAAAATCCGTAAGTGTGAGTACCTATGAAGCGTAGTGGAATCCCAAGTGTATAATACTTTCACATTCTTTTTTGTTGGACATTGCAATATAAGATCAAAACGACTGAAATTTTACAGTTTAGATAATATAACTACATTTAGTTGTTGAACACTTTTGTCAAGTTGAATGTGTCCAATGAAATATTTACCTGCAAGCATAAAATATGCTGCTGAAGTGCACTAAAGAGCAATGTTGGCTGAAGTGCTGATGTGCTTTGAAGCTTGCTCCAATCGATTACAACTTTCACAATATCGTCTCCAAGGTTAAGCTTCAAGAGGGCAAAACAAACACAACAAAAATCATGTTGTTATGTTGTATTAACTTCACAAAAGTATACAAGACTTCTACAGGACAACAATTACACTCAATCTCTTACAGACCCCATTTTTACATGAGGACATTGGAGGTTTGACATTAATTACAATTCAAGCAGCTGTCATTTTCAAAGCAAGCTAGTATTTGTAGAGTATATTCAAAAATTAAAAATTCCTTACTACCTCATCACACTTTCATTGTATTAATTTGATCTTTAACTTTAGTCAATTCTCAATTCAATTAACTATCATATGAAAACATACTGTTCATGTTAATCTCTCAAACCTTTTCTTTTAACAGATAATAGAACCACCAGTAGGAAGAAACATGCACCCAGGATGGCAGTCTCCTGTAAGTTCATGTATTTTATTCTGAGATTTGCGAGGCTATCTATGTCTGTATGACCAAGGTCTTGATACTGCACCATGCCACATTCTTGAAATTTTTACTTGCTGCTAATCCAAAGGAGGCTTTATATTAAAAATAAGTGCTAGAAAAAAAAAAATTTAAAAAAAAATCTCAAGGTTAAACAAACTCTAGACTACACAGCACCACTATCAAACCCATTTCCAAATCACACTGTTTCCCTTTATATGCATTCAGATCAAAATAACAACTGCCATAGTCTATTCTCTTTGCCAAGGAATTGCAATATTTAACTCCCAAAGCAATAAAGAGAAACACACATAGTTAATCTGAAGTTTTATTTAAAGGAACTATGTATCTTCTATAAGCTAAAAATAAACTTTCACTTTCTAATACAAAGCTGATTGTTAATAATCACTAATGAACTGCACACTTTCACACCCACCTTTGCCATTTTTGTTACACTAAAGCTCTTCTCAAGATCTTGAAGTAACGAGCACTTTCACTTCCCAAAGCCAAGTAGGTTGTTCTCCAAACAGCCAACCCGTAAGTGACCCCCCCAAATTCTAAATACAGATAAAACTCTTGTTTAAAATCAGGAAGACCTACAGGTACTCTATTTGAGACACAGAATTCCCAAGTCATACAAGTCATATGCATATTTGTACGTCTACATCTCACTCCTTCCATTTTAAAAGGAAAAAAAGAAAAAGATACCTCAGGCAGATGACAAAAGTGACCTTTAACATATGGTCTAAAGATATCTAACTTCTAACAGCATCAAATATTATGGACAAGAACACAGAATGCATTGCTCTTGTTTCCTGAATTTACCACACAGTGTATGAGGAAACAATGAGAACTAAACACAAGAATGCCTCCATCACTCTGAAGGCAAAGCAGTGGATACTAAGTTGTTCTACATTAGTTTTAAAGCCCAGCATTACCACAATTTTGCATGGAAACAACTGTAAGCCTGAGCCTTCCTTCTTTAGTCAAAGAACAGCCTTGTTAAATGCAGTGTTAGATTCCAAATTACATATCAAAGGAGATGGTCTGACTAGATATATAAGGTATTTTAGATAATTTTCACACAAATGGTTATTCCTTTTTAGTACTTAAACTACATAGGATGTAGGAAAAGTAATGTTTTAGGAAATACTAGTTTTGAACACCTTACAAAATTAAGAATGTATTTAGAATTTAGTAAGAATGAAACTTTAAGAATTAAGCCACTGTGCATATGTGATCATCTGAAGCACGTATTTCTTCCCAAAGTTTCAAGAGTAACATCTGCTATATGCTACATTACAGTCCACTAACAGGGTAAAAAAGGCGTAGATGTAAGTCATCGTAATGAAACTAAATAGGAGTCCTACTGCAATTTCCTAATAAGCCTCCTTTTTCAAAAAGAATCAGCTGATGTGTGCCTTCATATCATAGTGTGTGACTCCTGTCCAGGTGGTTCAATGTACAAAAACAGTAGAGCTTCTGACTTAGAATAATTTAGAGGCCAGTAATATTTTAAACTCATAGACACTGTTTTTAAATATAAGTGAAGAATAAACCCCTCCTGCATCTAAACATGTTTCTAGTACAATAGAATTAGTTTTCTCAGTGTTTCACACCCTTCTACCTATAAGAACTGTGACAAGCAGGTTTATAAATTCTGTGATTTGGTAACTTCAAAGCCTTTGTATATTTACAAGTCCACAGCCTATTCTGTAGCAATTTACAGGATCATAAGTAATTTCAGCGCTTTGAAATTGTTTTATGAAAGACACTGACTGTCACTTGGGGTTTAAAGAACTTTTCACGATCAGTCATATTGGTTTTAAGAGTTGTTATCCCCAGATGTCCTCCTAGTCACTGTGCTGCAAGTGATTGCTCTAGTAAAAAAATTCCTGTGCCAGAAATATTCCTGTTTACAGTCCAACCTGCTAGCATAAATCCAACTTAAACTACTATGACGGATCACAAACTGTGACAGCTAACGATCTGGCACATGTTCACTCATCTCTATAAAAGGGAAGTGGGGAATCAGTAGTTTCAGTCAAAAATGCAAGATGGACTGCTAGAGTCAGTAAGCTGGTAAAACACCACAGTTAAATCTACCAGAACTCCAGTGCTGGCAGACAAGAGTGTAACTCAACAACTGGAAACAATCATGACTGAGCTATTAAAAGGGCCTTCTCAGCTAAGATGGAGCAACCAGACCCCTACTCGTAGTTCAGTCCAGTGCACAGTAAAATGGGTTTGTTGTCATGGAAAGAATACACTCCAAACGCCAATGAAGACAATTTTACTCTGCAGCGTAACTACTGTAACTCTACTGAGGGGAGGTAGCAACTCTAAACTGGTCTCTTGCAATTGTCTGTGCACACCCAAATATGGTTAAAAATCACTAAGCTCTCTTCAGTGACATGCTAGACATAGAGCAAACTTTGGAGAACAAGTAAGCCACTGAAGAAGAGAGAGAAACTAGAGTGTTTAATGTAGTTTTGAAAACTATTAATTAAGCTTGTGATGAGTACCCTAGTTAAGAACTTAGGAAACTTTTCCTTTATTCTTCTTTGTGTTTTTCATAAATACAAGAGCTCAATTTTTCACTCACGTTAACATTGTAAGAACAACAGTATGAATGACAGTACTGCATCTGGATAAAATGACAGTCACTAGTTCTTCATTGATTACATTTAGAATTTTCACCAGGAAGAATTATGGGATATTTCGTCTTCAATACATAGTTTTCCTGTCTCAGTAATCCTATGAATCAGCAGTGTATGATCATCAAGTTGTTTAGGACTGCACTCCTGTTCAAAAGCTAGGATAGTTTTTAATCACTTTAGAGATAGGAAAACTGAGACTCTTACTAGCCAGCACCTGAATTTTCAGACTCTTAATTCTGGATTACTTTTGCTTGAAAATGGAGACAATTACTAGCAGACTTTGAGGTGAGAAGCAAATATAATACACAATTCTATTCAGATGAGAGGTCAAATGCACTAAAAAATCATTTCAGATCAGTCAGCAGCTACTACTAAACTGCCTCTATATCTAACAGAGTCCATTTCTGAGTATTTTTGTAACATAAACATGTATTAAGTTATATTATCTCCTGCAGATATCGCTCATCATCTGGCCCCAAACCTTCAAACTGCTGTCTAATTTCAGAAGCAAGAGTGTGCTTCTACTGCCTTCACAGAACTACATATATGCTTCCACAGTGGAAAAGGAATTAATCTGTAAATTATTTATGGCAATAATTAAGTTGTTACTAAAACCTTCTCCTGATAAGGGCCTCCCACCACTACCGTAACATCTGTTAAATAATTCATAGCCATTACTAAACCTAAAGTAGGTGTTTGAACTTAAGTACCACAGAGCAAAGCTGCTTTAAAAATTCTGACCCACTGAGATGCACTGTGTGTTTCATAGTATGTTATTACCAAGGCAAGGCTAACTTCAAGCTCCTGATCATTTAATTTGATTTAAGGCACAGTAATCTTTTAGTAACTTTTCAATTCAGAATCATTAATTGTTAAGATACAGCAATTAGACAGACTGCAGTTTCTCACGGGAGAGATCATCCGTCAAACTACAAAGTGACATGAGACGTCCCGTCGCTAAGAGGCAAAGGGACGACCACGACTATGAGAAGCAGCAGCAGGCCATGCACCCTGGGGCTGCCCACGCCAGGAGGGATGCAGTCGGCACCGCCAGCCCCCAGCCCTGACAGGAGCTTCACCGCTCCCGCAGGCAGGCGTGAACAACCTGCAAAAGCGAGGCCGCTCCCTTGTTTCTGGCAAGCTTCTTTTCTCTCCGGCGCCGTACTTTATCCCTGGAGCCCAGAAGGGCTCCGCAGGCCAGGGAGAAGCAGGAGCACGCCCAACCCGAGCCCCAAGGCGAGGCGAGGCGAGCCGGACGCGGTGCGGCGCCCGCGGGGCCCGGGCCTGCCCTGCCCCGGCCCTCCCCCTCCGCCCGCCCCGCACTCACCTGTCCCGCCAGCCCGGCCAGGGAGCGCAGRGCGCTGCTCGCCACCTCCGAGGCCGCAGGGTCGGCGCCGATCTCCGGAGCGCGGCCGCCGGGCTGGAGCGGGCTGGGCGCCGCCGCCGCCGCCGCCGCCATGACACCGGGCCGAGCCGCGGCCTTCAGCAACGTCCCCGCCGTCGCTTCGCGATGACGAACCCCTCGGGTGGCTGTGCCCGCCGGTCCCACCTCCGCGGGCTGATGGACAGGCGCGGCAGCCAATCGCGGGCTGCGCTCTCGAGGCCGGCGCTGCGCGGAGGGAGCGGCTCGCCCTGCCGGCTTGTATTGCCGGGCAGGGCGGGTACCCATTACCGGCAGCGCGGGGGAGGAGGGGCTTTCTCCTCGGCCTGGCTGCCCTGCTCGACGGGGGGCTGCTCTGCCCCAGCGCGGAGGAGCGGCGGCTCCGGGCAGCTTCTTGGCTGCGGCAGCAGGTCCCGGGGTGGGGAGGTAGCCTCAGGCCTGGCTGGCTTGGCCTCCTCTGGCCCCCTGGGTTTCCATGCTGTGGTGTGTGGAGGACCTTCTGCTGCAGTACCTATCTCTCCAGCGAGGCGAGTAGCCCTGTTTCCCAAGCCTGAGGAAACATCTTAGCTTTTGCTCCTTTCTCAGACCTCTCTGGGACCCTGAAGCTTTTCTCAGCTCAGGTCCATTGCAGCTATCAGGTAAAAGACCACCTCAGTGGTCACAGAGTCACGGTGTGCTGGCCCGGGGGTGTAGGCCCGCCTCTGTGTGCTGCTTTGGCACCTTTGGTACCACCGGGCTTTGAAGCCTGGACTGCAGCGGCTGCTGTGGGGCATCCTCTCCCTGCGAGGTCACCTTGCCCTCTCGCCCTTTTCTTTGCCTCCTGGCTCCTTCCTGTCCTTCAGCAGCCTCCATGGAGCTGTCAGCGTGGGCACATGGCAGGCACACTTACAGGAGTGCCTCCACTGAGTGCTCATTCATGGAGGGAAGGAAAATGTGTATTTAAGTATATCAGATTACTGGATTTGTTTCAGCTGTGCTTCTCTGGTTATACCTTCACTTTTTTACATTCATATGTGCTTCTCTTCAAAGCCTTGACTCTTCTGGTTACAGCAAGGTTTTTTTCCATCAGACTACAAGGAGCAAGGTTGTCAGAGTACTCCAATTATGGGGCTTGCAAGACTGTATTTCCTCAAAGACAGTCTACTTGATTTCTTTCCTAGGACAGTAGGAATGCTGACAAAGATTTTCCTCCTGATGTTTCCTTTGATACCCTAATTTTGATCCTTTAACCTTCATACCTCTTCCTGTTCCCTCCCCCCCCAATATTTTTTATTCCGTTGGGAAATGGTGAGAGCGGTTGTATATACAAATGGTAAAGCATTCTCAAATAAAAATGTTAGAAAGGCAGATTAATTTATTTGACTGATATTTTGGGCGGTATTTTAAAGGCATTCCTCTCTAAAGTATCCAGATAAAACTTACCTTAATTTAGTGAAAATAAATCCCACTAAACTGAAGACAGAGTATTCTGTGTCTCCATCCAGCAGCCAACTTAAATGTTTGAGAAGACTCAAGTAGAGAAATTCCTGCTGAGTTCCAGAGGAAAATTAGTTCCAAAAAGGACTTCAGTGCTAATGATTACAAATATATTTCATGGAGAGCTGCGTTTTGCAGGAATATCTTATCTAAGGTGAGCCAGATGGCACTTGGCTGGATTCAGAAGATGAGAACCGCTCTTCGGATTCAGAAATGCTTACTACGAAATGTGTTCCTGATTTGGAAGCTCTGAAATGTAGAGAAATTTACTTAACTCCTGCAAAGGTACTGTTTTGGTCAAATGACAACATCTTGAACACGTATACAGAACATGGTAGTCAGTTATGAATGGTAAGAAAGATTGTGAAATTTTATTTTGCAGTTCTGTCCAACAATGCTAATTCCAGTCATGGTCAAGGACTCGCTGCTTCAGCCTGCCCTGCCTCTTGCAGTTTTATCTCTGGACAGGCAGCTGAAGCAACTCTGCAAAATGTAATCATCTCATTTGGATCAAACCATGAAGCTTTCAAGAATAAAGGAAAATACAATCTCCCTTCCCCTTCCCACACCAGCACTGTAACACTCAATAAACATGGAAGTAATTTGCTGGCCAGAACAGAATATGGAGCACAGATGTAACACCCTGGCATTGATTGTTGCTTCTCAGTGTCAGAGGAGGCAATTTGCTCTGACTGAATCTCCAATGACCTGCAAAGATAGATCAAGTCCAGACATTTGAACCAAGTTTAAACTTCAAGTGATGAATGCTCAGCTACCTGATAAATTCCACTTCTGAAAAATGCAGCCTTCCTGGAATGATGGAGCAGGTATATGCCTACTTTAACAACGGCTAGATGTAGCTTTATTAGTTGAGAGACCTAAGATCTCTCCCTTGTTTTTGGGCATGTTATCTTTACCTCTAGCAAGAGGTTTTTTTGGGGTACAAAACGTTTCAAATGAAAAATACAGAGATAAGCACATAAAGGTCAGAAAGATACTGGAGGTGACACTGTCACATACATGGAAATATAAGGGACAATGAATGAACGTGGAGGATATCAAGAGAGGGGGGATGTGATGTACCATTATTTATTCAGTGATCATTACAAGAAAAGTAGGCAAAAGACCATGAAGTAGCCTGTAGAGTTGTCAATGTCCACCCATTATTTACTAAGAATAGACTGGATCTTGGCCTTCTTCCTGATGATGGCAAATGTCTTCTCTTAGAGAAACAGTAATGGTTCCTATTGGTAAAGAGGGCACAGATTCTCCTCCTACTTTTCACTATCTCAGAAGGTCTTGATCTGTGTTGCAGCTGCTATCTGAATAAATTTGGTATAATCTGAAATTTCACAGATTAAATTATGTAATGCATTATGCAAGCATGAACAGACCAGAAATAACCCAAAGTGATTTAAGAGATTAGAAAAACAAGAGCATGTGAGAAAATGAGAATAGGGAAAAAACATGCACAAATACAGCTAAGACAAACTATTTTAAACATTCCTATCTAATGGAAGAGACAGACCAGAGCAGAATGGTTCCAAAAGATGATTATATGCTCACTGCGTGTAGTGCACAGTACAAATGAATACACTTGCAATTGCCTCCAGCAGTAAAGCTGGCCACAGTAAATCCAGACCTCCCATAAAGACAGAGGAAATTACATGGCATGCTCACTAAAGCTGGTGAAACAGTAAAATATTGGAAGCTCTCATTGCTGGAAAGATACTGGTAATTTGGAGGGAATTTGTAGAAAACTGGCAAGAAGTGGATTGCCAGAGATAGAGACACTAGTTTAGAAAGAGGGATCAGAAGATTTAAATATGTGTAACTTGGCAGTAATGGCCATTTTCAGATATTTTAATGATGTGACTACCAAGGGAGGGAATAATCTGGAACTGCTTTCAACTTTCAGGCATAGAGTTATCATGATAAGATTAAATCCTCTGCAGCTTTTTCTCCTGAAATGGATCTCTGAGGTGTAAAAAAGCCTCTCCCACCAAAACCACCTTGAAAAATATAAACACAAAACCACTAAGTTCTTTGATAGCAAATACAGTTGTTTGAGTGAAAATGATTTTGAAATGAAAAGGATTATCTTTCGGTTTTGGACTATTGCTCCTTTTTATTTGGTTCGTAAAATGATAAAGATACGCACCTCTTTCCAACTCTAGGTGCCTTTAAGCACTTTAAAATCACAGTAAACTTTAATAAATTGACACAATTTGTGTTTGCTGGTCACCGCTGTCATTATTACTAGTACTATGTCTTTTGCTGAATATTACATTAACATAATTTCTGAACTCACACTTTAATTTTGTCCCTAACTAACACCCAGAGAAAGGTGGATGCTTTGCAGAATGTACCAGTGGTTGAGGTTTGTTGTGCTAAAGAGTGAAGTGCTGAGCTAAGGAGCCTGTGTAATGTATAAGCAGATTTTTCTCATGAATTGAAAAGCTCATGCTGTGTACTTATGCTTATGTCAGCTGTAGCACATGGAAAGGCAAAAGAGACAACACTTCAGAAAAAATTTAAACTGAAATAAGTTGGAGCTTCAAAGATAAAAACAATACCCTGAATTCTGCCCAGAGCCCCAGGCAAGTGGTGCAGCTTGGCACTGAATGCTGTAAATGTAGTTTTCCTTAATATTCAGATTATCAGTGCTGCTCTAAATTATCTCAGGTTATAAATAGAAAATTGATAGTATCCTACCCATTGGATTAAAATAGAATAAGACATAACAAAGTCCCCCCCAGAATAAAAGTTTTTATTTGTTTTTCCAAGCATTAATTTCAGAAGAAGAGCGCTTCACTTCTATTGCCTACCTGGGTACCCAAGAAAAGGCATCGCTCCAACCAAGGTTATGGGTCCTGGTTCAACAAGATGCTTAAGCTGGTGCCTAATTTTAAGCACTACCCCTGCTGAAAAAACTCAGCCTGCTTCCCTAAAATGTAGCCATGTGCTTATTCACTTCATCAAATAAAGGCTCTAAATTGAAAATCTAATTATCCAATAGGAGTGGCATTCCTTCAAAGCAAATGTCTTTGCTGACCTTGTGGTGTTTCTCTCACTCTACCAAAATTTAAAAAGCCCCGTTGAGACAGAATTGGAATGGGATTTGTGTGAAATGTCCTGTGGAAAATACAGCTGTGATGTATTTGCATTTAAAGAAAAAAACCTATTATATTAATATCTTGCAGTAATTTTATCATTCCTAACAAAATGCAAAATCTTCATGAGGCTGTTACCCGCTTTCTGTTTAGTGTCCTTACCCTGACATGCACATAGACCCATGGCCCTTCCTGTCTGAATCCAGCAATTTTTTACCCTTGAGATTTTCTAATACTGCTCTATGCTTTGCTTTACTTTGGTCATTATTGTTCATGTCTTTGTTTAGTAATTTTACACAATATTTAAGTTTTAACTTCCTGCCTGCCCTCTCTTTCTTGCTGCAGTCTGCAAATAAGATTAGCGTCCTCTGCACAAAATTCTTCAGTTCAGTTATATAATTTGGGATCAAGAACTGACTTCTGCAAGGCCCAGCTCAACAGCTCTTCTTAGAAGTCAGTGAACTATTATTATGATTATTCTGTGTTCACAAATTTTAGACGTCTATAGTTACTTTGAAAGGTTTGATTATAAACCTTTCTATAATTTCCTTTTGAGACTATCACATTAAAACGTACAAGGTGTCTTGCGGAGTAGGTGTCTGTACTCACAGTGTTTCCCTTGTCTGTAAACTGTCAGTAAATTGACACAAGCATTGTGAAATTAAGCACTCATACCTGAAGATAGTCTAAAAATTAATAATTTTCCACTGCATTAATATGTACACGCTGCACATATTATATATTTAACACAGCTTTAATGGGATACTTGAAAATCTATATTTAACAGGGAAACAGGAATATAGCACGTTTACTTCAAAGAAACTTTAACTTTTGGGATTCCTTGATTGCTGAGTGCTTGATTTTAAAAGCTGTAGCTTGCATCTTTATTAGTATAATTTGACTATTATTTTAAAAGAAATAATAGTGATGGATGCTTAGGAATATTTAAAATAGGGTTCTTCAGCTGTGCTACATACAAGCTTTTCACACAGCTTAGCTGGGAGCCAAGTCCTTTTCTAAACATGCAGTCTTCCTAGCCTTTTCTATGGAACCGTTAAGTTGCTCAAATTTAAATTTACCTCCTGCTTCAGCAGTTTAGCTTATAAATTCTTATACCCCAGTAGCTTGACAGTGATCATCTGATAGACCACATCTGTCATTATTGGTCCAATCAATCATTCAGTATCCTAGCAGGCTCTTCCATTGACTTCAGGAACCAGATCCAGATCTGCTTTAGATATGAGATTCATGGACTGATAGTTGAAATTAGGGACCTATATTATCTAGTTGAGTTGAGCCTCTCAAAATAGCCTTAAGGGGTTAATATACCCATATTACAATGTAAGATAGGCACCTAAATCCTTTAAGCTCCTCTGGATATATCACTCTGTCTTCATACCACCTGCAGTATTCTTCAACTTCTACATCGGTACGAGTAAATACATAATGCCCTTTTTTGACAAAGTTACTATGAAGTTATTTGAATGATCCCCATTGTATTATGGTAAATGGACAAAACAAAAGATCACACTCATCTTTACACTGTCAGTATTTTTCTAATGCAGAAGAGGCATTTGTTAATAGGGAATATGGAGTCTTTGACATTTTGGGTCCCAATCCTTCAGTGAAGCTAGTCATGCACCTGCTTACTTTGTGCACAAATCATTCTAATGAATTCTAAAGGACTATTCATGTGCATAAAGCTAAGCCTGTGTGTAAAAGCCTTTGCAAGACTGGGCCTAGGTTGTAAGTTTGATAATGACCTGAGGCTGATTCAACAGAAAACAAGCAGTCCTTTTTAAATGTCGAGAAGTGTAACTCCAGCTCAGCTGCACAGGTATGGGCAGTACTAAGAAACCTCTTAGTACATGGAACTCTCAAAACTAACCAAGAAAAAATGACAATGGGCATCATAGATATTTTTTCATTTACATTTTATAATACTGCATTTTACCTAAATATTTTTAATTCTTGACTTCAGCTTAATTTCATTATGGCTGTGAATTCCATTTGAATAACTATTGCAGAAGCTCAGAAGCTTTCCTGTTTTAAATTCATATATATATATATATATATATATCTCCTGTATTAAAGAGTAGATCTGGCTAGAGAATGATAATTGTGAGAAATTGTAACTGTGCTCTTTGGAATGTTTTTGCTTGAGGAGAAGGCAAGACATCAGCACTGTTTCATAAAGAAGTGCACAGGAGAGCTTTCCGTACTTACTTGTTCTTACCATGCCATATTCTGGCTTCTGCTGCAAGTGCTTTGTGCTGCACTGCAGCAGTTTATGTTCTCAGAGACAGCGCATCACCTGCAGGAGCTTCCCAACAACATCAGGGCAATTCCAGTGGTTGTGATACATCTCCTGAAACCTTGTTCTCAATATTGCTTCCATCAGGTGCTTTCATCAGGAACTTCCATAGAATTTGATAAAGTTTTTTTCATGCGTTTAACATTAAACACACAGGCAGGGCTACTAAAATCACCATGAAAAATCAATTAGATTACTTAAATGTAAACTGAGTTCCTGCTTGGGGCTATGGATTTTGGCATTTAATATGCTGAGTGTATAAAATAGGCATGTTTATGCACCATTACAAAAGAGAAATGTTTTCTTTTGCATAAAGCTAACTGTTACCTTATCGTGATCTATTCACTGCTAAAATGATCGCTCTACTTAGTGGCCTTTAGGTAACACTAACTATGAAATGTAACTTGTTTGTTAGGCTCACTAGAATAAAGTTGGTAAAAAAGAGGGAAAGAGTCTTTGTCCTGCAGCTTAATCAACTTTTAGTCATACTAGACTGGTCCATCAGAAAATTCCAGTTTCCTCAGTTAAAGGATAAATTTAATAATCTCAGCTGGGTGAAGAATTGAGCAGATTAGGCATGGAAAAAACATACCAAAGATGAGTGGGTGAAGGTGATAGTCCTGGGACCATCACTGCTGGCTTTGTTCTAGTTGTTGGCCTTGGGGACATGACAGATCTTTTGCTCGGTTTGATGCAGGAAAAAGAATGAAGAAGGTACCTCTTATAAGGCACGGTGCTCCTTTGCCACTCTTTTTAAATTATTCTTATTATTTAAATGAAGATTAAAGTTATGGAGTTGGAGAGTATTTTGCTGTTTTATAATTTAGCAGTTCAGGCTGAAGTTTCCTTTATGTTCTTTCTGTTTTTATGCAGGCAGCCTAGAAGATGGACATTTGACAGGCCACAATAGACTGCTCCTTTCCCAGGTATCTCCTGCTTGTTTCCTTTATCTGTGAATAGGAAATGGCTTAAAGGCACCTGTGTTATGAAGGTCCCAGGGGCAGCTGCCTGACTAGTGAATGCCTGATTATGTGTTAACATGCTTTGTCAGATATTGGCAGAATCTGTTCTCTTCTTTTGCCTTTTCAGCAAGGGTACCATTGACAGACTGGCTACCCATTTATAGAAATGTTGTCCATCAAACTGTGAGGAAGGACAATGGTGTTTTTCTGTGGCCAGTGACTGTGGGAAACTTTTCTTTGGCTATTCAGGCAATTTTTGTAGCTTGCTCTGAAGAGGAGAGACTGATGAGTGCAAAAAGTACAATTAAGCAAAGCCAGACTTCAATTGAAGGCTGTAGTGTAGTCTGCTGTTCTCATTTTTTTATTTGGAAAAAAATCTATGGGTTTTCACGTTGCTGTGTGGCATTCAGCGGGGGGCTATTACAATCCTAAATTTTTTTTCTAGACCACCTAATTCTAAGTAAAAATTAAATGTAATGAGAGCCACTTGGAGTTCTGAATATTTTAAAGCATAATTCCCACAGAAGGGATTCGACCTAAACTGCGGAGAGCATCAGTTGGCTAATTATAGCTGCATTTTTATATTACAGCAGGTGTCAGATGCAGTCATCTCAATAAAGTCCACATAATACTCTGGAAAATAACAAAAGCTTTTCTTTGAATGTGGGTACTAATTTCTGCTAGGTGTCATATGAGCTCGGATAGTTCTTATTGGCGTTAACAAGAGCACTGCAGCACTCAAACATGCTTTTTGCTTAGGATGAATTGATACTGTAAAGCACTTACTAGTCAGCCTTGACAGATGTCGGTAGTTAATACTAGTGTTGCAGAGGTTGGTATATAATGCAAAGAGTCTTATGTAAATACTTTCAGATGATGGGCTGGTTTTGAGAATGTGTGTGAGCCGAGCACCAACTTACTTAATGAAAGCTAAATAGACAACAGCAGCATAACAGCATTTCCTTCAGCTTCTGTCTTATTTTATGTCCTTTGCAAGTAAAGGGCAGATGGGAAGGCAGTAAACTAGGTGAACGAAAACATTAAACTTAATAAGCACTTCATGCTTTCATACCATTTTCCCAATTCAGTGGAAGCAGCAAGTTTGAGTTACTGAAGTGATGGGTGAGAAAGGTCTTTCCTAAGCCTTGAAACTGAGATTCTCTAAAGATTGTGTCTTCAGAACAGCCTGCATGTGATGAAACTACAATCTATAAGCATTTGATGGTCACCTGACTTTTTAATTAAAAGATGGGATTGTATGATTCCAAAAGGAATGTGTTTTAAAATATTCATGAATCAGTAAAATAAATACTGAAGTGGTAGCTTGCACAGAAGCCCTTGAATACAAGGAATTGTGATCACATTGAAGTGGAATTGCAGGCACAATGGGCAGGGTGAAAAGCACAGGCAGCAAAGCCTGCCCAGCTGATTGTGCATGGCCTAACATGCAACAGAGGCACTTCCCAAGCTTGCCAGGTACCCTGAGAAGCAGTAAGATAGGAGAAGCCTCAGTACGTAACAGCAGGGTCAGGTCATGGGAGGCTTGCTTCTTCTCCTGAAGAGGATAGGACATGCCTGGTCCAAGCATGTACGAGGAGAAGGGCTTCAACAAAGAATAATGCCAAATGTTAGGCTAATCATGCAGGAGGAACAAGCATCTACCATATACAAGCAACACAAAGGAAATTTGACAGATGATGAAAATCCCCTGATATCTGAGTCTTCTGTAAGAGCAACAAGCCACTTAATGATCTACTATCTGGTGCTATATACCTCTCCCCTACATTGTCTCCCCTGAGAAAAGGTACTCCCAAACACCAGGCTGCCTTTGTCTCTGGCATAGAAGCCCATAGAGAATTGCAGAGGTTATAGAAATAATGAATACAACTTAATATAATAAATCTTTTCTTTTTAAAATGTAATAAACAGTCAGCTGAACAAAACTGATTCACAAGTTCCAGCATGTTACCCTAGCAACTCTGTAAGAAAAAACAATCACACATTATGAAATATCGTTTAGTATTTTGTAGAACTGCAGAATAGTTTAAATTATAATCTTACTGCATTACATACTGAATATACTAACATGTAGGAAGAGCCTGTTTTTGGCCTGACTAGATGCAATAAGTAATTTGTAAAAAACAAGTGAAAGTAAATTAGAGAAATATATATTCATATTAAGAATACATGTATTTCTGGACTAACATACACATATTGTTCAAAGTTTCTAAATACAATAATGAACATGTATAATCCATATAGCCTCTAAACCTGGCCAAAACCAGATAGAGAAACCAAACACAGAGGTACAGAGAAGAAAATGAAGGGAGAAATAATTCCTTGGCTAATCTGTGCCTGGCATCTGGGGAGCAGAGTTCTTTGAGAGAACTGCTTTAGCTCTCACACATGAGGTTACCTCTAAGGAAAAGACATATGAAAAGGCCTGAGAACAAAAGCCCAATTATAAAAGCTGAAGGCATGATTGCCATTGTACAAATGAATTTACTAATTTACGCCATTTATTCCACATAGCCCCTTTCTGAAACCTTTTAATATTGAGAGCAGCCCAGCTTAACTTGGAAAGCTCTGAGGAGTTCTGTGAAAGGTTGGGAAGGTAAACAAGAGGTAGAGTTAACTGCAGGAACTGTCAACCTAGTCGTCCTTTGGTTATCTCCCTTTTAGCTCAAGAGGCATGAGGAGACCACCACTGTACTACATTGCCTTTGCACTATTGCTTTCCCCTGTCTTAAATTTCTGGTGTTGGGATGTGCTCCTGTGCATGTGATACAGAGCTGGGCATTAAAGAATAAAACCTCTTCCTGCCAGTAGACTTCCTAATTTTTCTTTGTTCCCGGGGAGAAGGTAAGGGGTAGTTATCAGCAAGTCGGGATGCTGTTGTAAAAAGTAACTACCAATAGTGTCACTCAGAATTTATTACCCTCCGCAGATTACAAAAACCTTATGGCTTCTCCTTGTGATGTCTCTGAAGGATTCTTTGAAAGCAAGCATCTGACAGACAGTTCCTATGGTAATGACTGTTACTGCCCTATATATAACATGAGTTTTATGTGTGTGTAATTCTCGTCGATTATTCTAAAAAACTGAATGAGTCTAGGATACTTTTGTATATCACCTACTGTGAAAATTGCTTTGGTGGCAAGCAAAATCAACTACTCCGTGACCTACACTTCTTGATATTAGAGGTTATATGAAACTTACTGCACTCTCCTTTCTCCACAGTTATTGCTACTTCTTCCCCTCCATTTTTACTCTAAGATTACAGGGATGTGATTGCACAATACAGGCAGCACAGATGGCAGCTGAAGGTCTGTATCTGCAGGTGTCTGCGTAACAGCTGAGTCAGTGTATGCAGCTGAGCACAGCTCACTTTCTGACATAGATGTTCAGCGCCATTTCTCTGAATCATGGCCTTGCATAACTTTGGAAGTACCTCTGGCAAATTTTAGACTATACTCAAGTACACAGTTCTTTGGCAGGCAGATGTCAGAGGAAGCCTTGCCCTGAATTCATTGTAAATGCTCAGAAGACAGAAATACTTCCTGCATTTGCTACTGTGGAGGCAAAGGGTGGACTTAATGATATAAAACACTGGGAAAGTGTAGGCCCTGTATAAATATATCACCTATAAATATAAACAGTATATAAATAATCACCTATACTCAAAGAAAGTTTGCGGGAGATCTGCTCAAGTTTGTTGACAGACTCCAGTAGAGAGAGGAAGATGAATCTTTAGAGCCAAGGAGGAAGTCATGTAGTCCTATGATAGCTAGGAGAGAAGAACTGGTTCTTGTAGTTTGGGAGGACAGGATGATGTCATTCTGAGCTTTGTGGAATTGCCTTCCTCTTGATAGGGCTCAGATACATCCAACATCTCCTTTCTGATAGTCAAGGTTACAAATCAGGTGTGTCGTGAATGAGCTTAAAGAATCACTGTCGAAGGTATTAGCAGAAAGTGATTTTAATAGAAATTTATGAAAGCGTGACTTAACAGAGTTCGATGGCAAGGTTCACTCTATCACTTACTACACAGATGAAGCATACAAACGAAAAGAGCATGGGAAGCTGAAAATTCCTTGACTAGTGTAAACACTACCTAGCAACAACTAAAACATCAGCGTGTTATCAACCTTATTCTCATACTAAATCCAAAACACAGAACTATACCAGCTACTAGCAAGAAAATTAACTCTATCCCAGCCGAAACTGGGGTATTGTGTTAGAATTGAGTTGGAATGATTTATACAGAGGCCGAGGACAGAAAGGTTAAGGGAGACCCTGCCGTTAAGTCACAAGGTTCAGAGAAGACCCAGCTGGATCCAGTCTTAGTCCCAGACTTGGTCAATGGTTTATATCTAATACGAAAAGGGTAAGGAGACCCTCCTGTTGAGTCACGGGGTTCAGAGTAGACCCAGCTGGATCTACCCCTAGTCCCAGACTTGGTCAACGGTATATGTCTAAGGGATTGTATATGTTTAGCAGTAGTCTAAGGTTCGTTCCCAATTTTAAGATAGACCATAAGATTTAAGCAGACTATATTTGCTAGCGGGTATTTCCATCAATTCACACACACACAGAGATACAAAGATAGATAAATATACAAAGATATACCTGTTAAAAATCCCCCTTGAGTTTAGTGAAAAATTCACGTAAAATGTCTTGGTATTTCTCAACGGGTGAAGGGTTGAGCCTCAAGGAGTGTTGCAGCCCAGATCCTATGCCAGCCAGCGACGGTCCTCTGAATATCGCAAACTCAAGAGTTTGCAAACTCTGAGGAGCATTCCACTCAGAGGGAGATTCTGGGTGCAGCCCGTTGCGGTCCAGGAGAACTCAAAGGGCCTCACTTGGGACCGCTGTTTATAGGGTTGCAAGATGATTGACTTTAGTCATCTGTCAAAACTCTCAAGGTTTAAGGGTATCAGGGGGTGACAATTATCGCCACTCTTGTCCTCTGCTTGGGCCAGGCAGTGGAAGTTTCTGGTACAATCAGTACATTCCCCAGCCTCAGCTACGCAAGAGTTCCTGATACGGTAAAGGGACGCTTCACCGCCTGACTCATTACACCAAGGCCAAGGTTTAACGGGAGTTTCTGAGATCGTGGAGCGGCCCAGGAGGGGGGGGAATTGCACCACCACAAGGTGTCATGGGGAGAGAAGTGGTGTGATGCAGTATATACACCGTCCTGTGACGGTTCCACAGTGAGATACCCTTTCCTGTAGATACTGCAGTTATATGCTAGTAGACAGTGCAGATATAAGCTCTTCCAGCCTAATGCTGCTGGTCCCCATGTGCAAACAGATGGAAGAAGTGGGAGACTGGGAACCTTGACTGAAGGGGAGAAAGAAATCTGAGGAAGAAAGAAACCAGGTGATGGCTTACGTAAGAAGCAGTTTGGGAAAGAAGAGGAGGTTTGCTCCTTATAGGTCCAAGAACTTCAAATAGCTTAGGGAACAAAGGAAGGTAGGAAATGCGAGAGGGAGGTGGCATGGTGCATGGGCATGGTGCCTACTGAGACTGACACACTAAGGGACCAGAAATGGAGCCAAAGCCTGCTGTCTGAGAAGGCTTTGTGCTTCTCCAGTAGTTTTATAGGCAACATTATTTCATTGTCTGCATGAAACATTAGAGCTCATTACAATGCTGTAGATCCAAACAAACTGGGGAGATTTGGGGAGGAATGTTGTTCCCTTGAGTAGCTTCACAAGATCAGCTTACAGAAGTGGGTGGGTGGTGGGGAGTGGGAGAAAAAAAACCACATGGGAAAGAACTGAAAATTCCCAGAGTTCCACTGACCACCATAGCTGTCAAGAAGGTGGTTTGTGCATAAAAGAGTGGCAAGGTCCCAAGGGTGCCAGCAGTGCTGTAGACTATTTGTAATGATTTTGTAGTGAGATACAGTGATGAGTTCATCCGTTACCAGCACTGCGAAGAACTGAGCTATGGAGTCTAGTGGTGGACAATTTCATTCCTAGATCCAAGCCTATGAGAGTGAAACAATGGTGCTTGCTGCTCCATGTGAAAGGTGTATCTTCTCTGGAAGCTCACTTCTTTTCTTTCATTAGAGGAGAAAATAAAAAGATTTTCATAAAAATGAAGAGTAAAAATAAACACTTGATGATATCTTGTCTGTGGACATAGTTTCATTTTACTTCAGCTGTGGCATGAAAGATCATGAAATATCTTCATCTGGCCTTTCATTAAACCACACTATCTTTAAACATATTTCAARGAAAGTAAAGGGTTTGGAGTATTAAAAACATATACAAAGATTTTGCAGGTAATGTGTATGTGAAGGTTCAAGCAGTCATCCAAGGCCAGAGTACCTGAAGAAGTGAGGGACTGTTAAATTACTATGATCTTAAAAATAATTACTGTAATACTTTGGAGAATACATTTGCCATAACAAATATAGAACATATTTTCTAATTTCTATTATGGTTATCAAGGTCATTCAGTGACAGAATGCAAAATCTTTTATTTTTCTCATTCAGATACTGTCAGGTGCATAAATTCTATAGCTAATGTAGAAAGGCATTTAAAAATTGGAATTCATTAATGAAGAAATTATGTCTTTGCCCAATATCACACAATAATTTTTATCTTGTGAACAGAGTTTAACAATACACAGGCTCAGGCTGGCTTTATTCCACTAATACATGCCATTTCCAAAAGTGTGTTGCCTATATATTAAACATAGTGCACACACAAGTACCTTAGCATTCCTTGAAAATGAATTTCAAACCCACATTTATTGTAAGTACTTTGGGGCAAGAACCATCTTTTGTTATTAAACAATGCAAATGGGATCTTGGCCCATAATTGGGGCTCCTAAGCACTGTGAATTCTTTCACCAATGTCTCACATTCTCTTTCTCCCTCTCTTTGTCCCTCTGCAGATTATGCCAGTGTTTACAAAGGTTGGGATCCCTTGCATCCTCATCAGTTTTTACATTTGCCCAAGAATCAGATTCAGTTAGCCTAGCATTCTTCACAAAGATAAAAGGGTGACAGATCCTGACACATTTGTGCTTTTGAAAAGTAGAAAAGCTGATTTCATGCATAAACCCTATCCTAAAGCTGTCTCCAAGGTGAAATTGTATCAGTCTTGGTATAAAAAGCGGAAGGAGACAGATATTTAAACTACATACAGTGATGTGCTTGAGCACTCTTTCTTATACTATAACCAGAAAAATGCTGTAATAGCCTTATTTTCCAGTTTTTAACCACTGAAACTTTGCTTTAAATCTCATTTCTTTGTGATCAAAAGACACCTAAGACACCTCATTTGTGTCTTAGGTGACAGCCAATCTTCTTCACATGTACGGGCTTCTATCAGCATTATTTAAAACTATAATACTGGGCAAGAAGATATATTACTGAATGCTTTTTTTACAGTTGCATTACCTGGACAGACATATATACGTGAGTCATGCATTAATCACTGAATTACTAGACTTTAATCATTTATTTATACATAACAGATCAGTATGTTCTATCATAAATAAATGAGTGAATTTACTAAAGTATTGATAATTCTTTGTGATTTTATTCAGTGACAGTGATTTAGAAAAACTAGAAAGAAACATTAAATTATTAAAGACATACAAAGAGCTAGAATGGGTGATACTGCCAAATTAGAAGTCTCTTTCTAGGGTCTGATACTTTAGCCTGTAGTTAAAATGAGCTTTGCCACTGAAAGAGCATTGTGACCATAATGCTTGTTCCCCAAACAGGAGTGGTGTAGCAACAACTATTCAGTCACAGGTTCTTAGGTTGTTTGTATAGTATAAAGCCAGTAGAAACCATTGCAATTCTCTAGCTGGACCTCCCACATAACATAGTTCTAAGAATTTCCTGGAATTAATTCCTTCTGGAATTAGAGTACGTTTGAGAAAAGATGCTATTCTTGATTATAACATTTCCAGAGAAAAAAAATCTACCAAAACTCTGAGTATGATGTTTCAATGATTATCGTAACAATGAAAAAAATGGGACCTTTAGCCTAAATTTATGTAGCCTTTAATTTCAGCCACTGAGTCTTGTTACACATTGATTTGCCCAGACTGAAGACATTGATCAAACTTCATCTTTCTTTAGTAAAAACCTTACAGAACTTGGACAAATCACTCATTAACTTTCTTTCTGGGCTTCTCTGCAGACAGAACTTAGTGTGCAGAAAGCATATAAATTCACAGTGTTTCAGCTAGTCAGCTCTAGTTTGCCAGGCACACCCATCTGATGAATGCTAAATAGCTAAGACACAAACTACCTTACCTTAAAGACAATTTTAGTGTCATATACATGAGATTTTTTATTTCACTTTGTAATGAAACAAACTGCCTCTAAAAAAGGTTGAACCAGCAGCAAGGAAAAAAACTGATGTACACCCTCTCCCTTTACTCAGTACTCTTGTGCATGCAGATCACATATGAGGCCACAGTTATCATTGGCATGTATGCATCGGGCCAGGCTAAACCTTATATTCTCAGAAGTATTCAGTATGTTTATACTTCCATCTGCTCTGGTCAGGGAGCAGAACTATATCATTTGAGTTATAGTCTGCATTGCACATAGGCTATAGCTGTAGTTAGGATTGTTCCTAAAGCTCATGTATTGGCTTTAAATTAATTAGGGGGGATAAAAAAGTTGTCAGGGAAGGAAAACAGTTGATGCCAAAATCTTTTCCAACAAGAAGTTCATTATAAATAGCAAGACATCAATGGAAGCCTCACCTTCAAGGAAATCATGATTAGAGGCTGGAAAAGGGTTAAAGAGGTATAGGTACAGCAGAATGTCAAGGGAATCTTGCTATTATTTTATCTCGTGGGACATGTTAAACAGTATTAGTAGCCTGGATATGGATTTGGAGAGTAGAACCACTGACAGACATGTGACTGCATGGAATTGCAAGATGATGAGCACAGCTCATAGTCCCACATTGAAACCCAGTATTCTGCTGCTAAAGAGCAGACAGAGATGATAAGGACCCCCACAAAGAAGTAGACCTCTAGAAAGATCCAATAAATAATTTTTTAAAATATTGATTTGGACAGCTGGTGTTACCAGCATGTTCATGGTATTTCAGAAATCTATCCAAAGCAACACTGAAATGGACCAGATGTGGGCAGTGTGTCGAGTCCCTGCTGAGCTAGATATGCAGTTCCTGAGAAAGGCATTCTTAAGGTAGAATATATATGACCGTGATTTTGAAGCATTTAGCTACAAATAGCAATTATGTAATTAGCTTGATGTAACTGCCTGATCCGAATTTGAGGCATCCTTCTTAGAAAGGACCTGAAATTGAGAGCCCAAAGAGCTGTTAGTACCACAGGTTGAGCTTGAGCACAGTGTTGCAGGGAGAAATCTCATCTGAATTTCTGCCATATCCTCTAAGTTATTAATAACATCACAGATTTCTGATTCAGGGCCTCCCACTGAGAGAATTCCTGTCAGCTTCCTTGTTTCTATGACAAAACCAGGCCATATAAAACAATGTGTTGTTTGCTTGAACCCCATTACCAAACAATGCAGATGACTTGGTATCTGGTTTCTCCTCAGGCACTTCTGCCTGAGATACCTTTAGGGTAGCCCAGCCACAGGACTATACTTGCAGTTGTAGGGCAGTTCTGAGCAGAAATGTCCTCCCCTTCTCTAGAAGCAGGGTCACTGCGCATACTGGTATGCAAGGAGCGTGGGTCAGAGATGTAAATATGCACACACGTATCGGAGAGCAGGGTCAAGAAACCCAAGCTCATCCTCCCTTCTGGGTCCTCTAATCATGTTAGCTGAAGTCAGACTCAAGTCGTGCTTTGTGTCTACCTGAGCCTATGACTTTTATATTCCTCGCTGTTCTAACAAGAGATGAAAGAGGTCTTCCAGTCAGAAAAGCCAAGGCCTTTTGATAAGATCTGGTCGTATTGGGCCCTTGTAGTTACGCCACTTGTTTGGGAGGCAGGACCTTTGAGTGAGGAGGCCTAAGCCAAAATTTTCGTAATTACTCTTGGAATTAATATCACCATCAGATGATAATATGTGCTGGTTTTGGCTGGGATAGAGTTCATTTTCTTCAAGGTAGCTAGCATGGGGCTATGTTTTGGATTTGTGCTGGAAACAGTGTTGATAATACAGGGATGTTTTYGTWAYTGCTGAGCAGTGCTTACAYARAGTCAAGGCCTTTTCTGCTTCTCACACCACCCCACCAGTGAGTAGGCTGGGGGTGCACAAAAAGTTGGGAGAGGACACAGCCAGGACAGCTGACCCCAACTGACCAAAGGGATATTCCACACCATATGGTGTCATGCTCAGCATATAAAGCTGGGGGAAGAAGAAGGAAGCGGGGGACGTTCGGAGTGATGGCGTTTGTCTTCCCAAGTAACCGTTACACCTGATGGAGCCCTGCTTTCCTGGAGATGGCTGAACACCTGCCTGCCGATGGGAAGCAGTGAATGAATTCCTTGGTTTGCTTTGCTTGCACACGTGGCTTTTGCTTTACTTACTAAACTGTCTTTATCTCAGCCCATGAGTTTTCTCACTTTTACTCTTCTGATTCTCTCCCCCATCCCACCGGCAGGGAGTGAGCAAGCGGCTGCGTGGTGCTTAGCTGCCGGCTGGGGTTAAACCACGACAATCATCTTGCTTTTCCAAATACTGAATCTAAATATTGATATAGAGCTTCTGTTTAATTATAACTAGTTCTGCCATTTCAATCTAATAAAGCCGCAATATCTCTCTTTGGATTTCTTTTGTTCCCAGTTTTTTAAAATATATTTTTAAAATTTAACTCTGTGTAGTTTTAGTTCTTGTTAGTTTGCTCTAATTTCTCTTCTCTGATCTGTATCCATTACCCTTAACTTTTCTGTTCCTCCATTTGTGTTATATGAAGTGTGAATTCGCTTATCAATTATTTTTACAGCTGCTTTCACTTGGCTGTAGGCTAGGTTTGTTTCATAATTAGTCTGCCCTTCTTTCCTTGTTATGCTAATGTTTTGGGAGATATCTATTAAAATGTTCTTAAGCAGCTCACAATTACTGGTTACATTTTTTCATTCATGTTCTTCTCACATTTGATTTGATTGATTTGTTTCCAGATTGGATTTTATTCTGTTCAGCCATCAAATTTCCTAACTATCCCTTGCGCCCAGGCAACCACTAGTTGCTTAGTTCTGCAAAAAATTCCCCTTTACCTGCTCACCGTGAGGTCCAAGATGGAAACCTACATGGTAGAGGCAACAGTTGGAATAAAGACATCATCACCTAGGATTTTTAGGCAATCCACTAACGTTTTGATATTGGAAACATGAGAAACATGAGAGCTTTTGTAGGGGAGCCCTTTGAGGGGGAGCAGAGGTCGGCCAATCCCATCTTTATGCCAGACTACCACTTCTCCCCCTTCAGTCTTTAAATAAGCAACAACCATTGATTTTAACATCCCAGTCATGTGAGTTTCCTTTCAGGTCCCAGTAATACCAATAAGATTGATTTTAGGCTCATAATTGACCTATTCCAATTCCCCCCCGCCCTTTTTTTTTCAGCTGGGCTTCTAGCAGTGGTGCCCTGGCAATTCCATAATTTCTTCTCTTCGTGCTCTTCAGTATCTTGATTAAGTCTGTTCTCAACATTTCGATTTTTTGTAATGTGTAAATGCTCATTTGTTTCCTCTCCCACTCTGTCCTGTAAGTGCAACACCTCCTCTGACTCCTGTAGTTGGTCCATCTGCTAAAAGGCTGGTTCCTCCTCCACACCAGAAGCCACCCAAACTGTGCAGCCTCCATCCACCCACGAGATAAACTGGTACTCCATCCACCTTCCACCATTTATGTAATAAATCACTTTTTATTGTATATTTTCTATTGTCCTAGGCTTGCAGTATTCTGTGATAAAGTGTAGTATTGCATCAAGCTAATTACCGTCTTGTGAGCACCGTGTTGTACTAGTACTCACAGAATACATTTCCATTAACTTCGTAATCTCAGGATATATTTAAAATGGGGGTATAAATAAGCAGGGCTTAGAAAAGTGAGTAATTATATGATTTATCCTGCACATAGCTTTTAGCTTCACTTTCCCCTATTTAAACATCCTCTGTCAGTCTTCCCTGCCTTCAGCTGGAAATAGTAGTGCTGTTGTAGCAGTGGTGATGTAAGAACAGGCAGAGATACAGGGCATGGAGAAAGAGGTAGACCAGATCAGCTGGTGTAGTTGCAAAAGTGAGGCAAGCTTTTGGGGCAAAAGAGAGGCAAGCTTTTGGGAGCAGTCTCCTCACCAAACTGTTACCCCTGCAGAGCTGTGATCAGGAATTGCCTGGAAGCTCGTCCCCCTTTCCCACCTCCACTGGCTTGTCTTACAGAAGATATTCTCTCTGTGTATGAACTGTGTGTATCCTAAATAGCAATGAGATGATGTTGTTTGCTTTAATTAATTGATGAGTTTTGTCTTGACTTCTTTATTCAGAACCTGAATGAACAATTTTGGATGTCCAAGAGCTCTTCTTTGAGAGAGAGGTCTATCTTATATTCTTCTTGTGCTTTGTTTTTGGAGCACTGTCTTTAGCAAATGATTTGGAGAATGTTTGAATTCCCAGATTAAGGCTATATCAAGAGTAATTGTTAAAAATCTTCCTACATATTGTCATTCTTTTAATCCTGTCAGTCTCCCCCATGTTTTTCCTGGTTAGGATTTCTCTTATCAGACACTCAAAGAAAGTAAGATGTTGAAAGGTAATGTGATGTTAATGTTTATAATATATTAACTATAGCATTTGTGTCTCAATCAGATGTCTGCATAGGTCTTGGAAGAAATGAAAAGCAAAATGCTGCTGTGCAAACTAATTCGCTGTTTTTTCATAATATTTCCAGAATTGCAGTCAGCTATAAATTAGTTTGAAGGATTTTTTTCTGTAATAACAATTTTCAGCATGAAGCTTGACGTTCAAGTTGAAATCTCAAACTGCTACTGATATTGGAGAAGAAACAGAAAAGGATTGGAGAAAAAAAAGAGAATTTTTTAGCTAAATCTGTTCTGCTTTATATTATGTATTATGTAATTATGTACTTGGGTCTTGTGGTAATGTAAATTGAAACAATAATCAACTTTACTGAACAGATTTTATAGTACTCTAAATTTGGTTGATATCTATATATGTCTATCTCTATATTTGATAATTTCACATCATAAAAATGTATTTCTATTGAGTGTGCTGCACAATTAATCATAGATACTTTAATTACAGTTTATCTTAGTTAAGAATTTCAAGAATTTTGAGACACTCAAAATTTTCAGTTGTTTTTGAAAAATCTTGATCATACCACATTTTCATATTTTAAAGCACACAAAATTTTCTGAGCTGAGGCACAACAAATTGCAGAGGATGGGATCATGAAGTTGCATGGATCAGAAACTCATAAGTGAAATCTCAGTATTTTGGAAGTGTTGAGAGGGGAGAGGTTAAAAAACTGTGTCCTGTAATTATCAGATTAGCTTCCTGGTGAACATGTTACAGAAATTGCTTCTTTTTTTCATATGAATGATTTTTTTTTTTTTAATCTGGATTCTGTGATCTTATATTAGAAGGGGCTGAGCATGCCATTCTCTATAAAGCATTTAAGCACCTGTGTAATTCCACTTACTTTAACAATACTGTTTCAGCATCTGCTTAGAGTTATATACATGCTTAAGTACTCTGTTGGGACTTAAATGATGTAGTTTTGGATAGCCTGATCTTGTTATTACTATTGTCACTAAATATATATAAAATGAAAATACAAAGCCCTATCATTAATACCCGTGTTGCTCTACTCCTATTTGTTTCAGAATAATAAAGTTTTCCTCTTAGAAAAATTATTTACTTTATTCCTTTACCCACATCACAGTACACTGTATTAGTTCTTGATTTAAAATTTTCCTGAATACTCTCTGAAAATGAAAACCAAATGCATGCTATCTGTTTGTTCCCTTGATTATTTATAACCTGAAAGAAACTCAGAAGGTAGTGAAGCATGACCTTTCATTCCTGAGGCAATATTGGCTATYCTTCATCAAGCTGTGCTTTTCTAAATGGTACCCATTTAATGTCCAAAAATGCTTTTTAAGATTCCCTGCTCCCAAAAGGCATCCAAACTAAATGGTCTATAATTTCCTGAAGTGTTCCCAGAGTCTGTCTTCAGTAATGACATTATGTTGGCCATTTTCCAGCCATCAGGTCTTTTTCTGAATAGAATGACTTTGTAAAATGTCTGCAAAACTTGCAATAATAACATTCCTACTTTTTAAAAGAAATATTGAATATTGGTAACTATTTATTAGTGGAATGCTGTTATTGAATGTCAATATATTATTATACCATATTATAGATTAATTATTAGTTTTCCATTCTCAAAACCAAATCCAGTCTATGTTTCATCTAGAAAATACTCACTTGAGGCATTTACTATAAATGCATATTTGAATTCTGTACCTGGTTGCATATAGTTATTTATAGTAAATGTCCTTAAAATGATGTGTTGTTTTACAAATAGGAAGAGAGCTACACCTCTTTGTTTAATACATTGTCTCATAAACTGAAATACAGTCTTCACAGAAAAGATTTAAAAAGGAAACTAGCAGAAAGTTAGAGCGATATCCTTCTATTTAAAATATAATTTCATTTCAAGTGCTTCAAAACTAAAATAAAAAAATAACCAGAAAAAAGTAGATGTAGGACATGTACAACAATATTGCATAAAAAGATGGGTATTAGGAATGCTTCTAGTACCCTCGTAGGTGTCATGGCCTGTATGGTCTAGCTACAGGCCAATAACACAGACCCTGAAGTGTCATATTCTTTTCTAAATATGTTAAGTTTAGTAGTAGTAGTACTATCACTGATATTTCTCAGTACTGGATCATATGCCAGTGCAGGAGTTTAAGCCTAACTGTTCTACATCCATGTAATAAAACAGTGGTTACTGCCCCACAGAACCTACATTTAAAATATTGGAAGAGAAAAAAATCTGGATACTGCAAAAAGAGGACGCAGGATAACAGTTAGATGTCAGTTGCTAGCAGTCGCTATGAAACTACTGTTGAGGGCTCCTCATTAAGTCAATGTTAACTGACTGACCATACGCATACTCCTGTCTGCACCAAATGCAAGGTAAAATATGTTACGTGAAACTGCTTTCCATGAAAATAAGGCCATGTGCACATATGGTCAATTACTACAGCTCAGTCGATGCTCAATACTTTGCTAAGAGGTGGTATTGCAAGACGTCTAAGCCTTGTGTTTTGGTTCGTAATTTTTGTGAGGTTTTTGGTGGTTTGTTCAATATATTGCTCCAGCACTTCATTTGCAATACAAATTTTTCATTTTAAATAATTCATACTTAATTACAGTAGTTGTCAGTTTCTGTGGTCCTTTTCATTCTTGAAATGCTTTAGAAGCATTAATTCCCACAAAGTTTTGAGAAGCAATTAAGTATTAATGTTCCATTTTTACAAACAAAAACCAGAAAATACAGAGGTTGGGCAAACATTTCTGAATATCAACTGTAAAATTAGGCACTGACTAGATAGATACATGATCTAATTTTCAGAGGCACTGAAGAAGACATTTACATATTCAGAATGGAAACTTTGTCCTAGTAGTTAAATTCATAAAGAATCTTAGATACCATAATACTGAGCATTACAAGTTTTTAACTATCCAGGATCAAGGCACGGGAGGAGTTCATTAACTCAGAATAATGTTTACAGCAGGTGAGCATGAAGCTGCCTAAGCTAATACAAAGGAAAGACTGATTTCCAGATTCCAGCTGTATAAATAACCCTTTACAAACTTCCCTTCACGTGGGCTGAAGAACTCTGCATCCTTTCCTGGCATGAACTGCTTAAGTCATTTTTAGAGAAAAAGGAGATTGAGAGAACTGGGCACTGTGAGTATGATCATAAAATCTTGCCTCGAGCACTCACAAGACTGGGGAAATTTTAGGACTGCTATTTAACAGCTCCAACAACCAATGAAAAATGTGTGTCCCAAGAAAAGATTTAAGCCAAACAGTGAGCTGTTGGGAGCTGTGCATTTGACCTTGCTTTTTCTCCCAGCCTGAGGAGAGAACTGAACCTAGGGGAAATGCTCTGATCACAAGAGTATGGTACAAAAAGCAGGTCGGTACATGCCGTTATTTTTAATAAAACAAATGGCTAATGCTCAGTTTCACACAAAATCAATCTCCTAGATACACACTTCACATGCTCTGAGCACAGCTACTATTTCAGGCTTCTCAAAAGGCATAGGTGGGATGCACCCAGTTTCTTGATATGAACAAGGGAAAGTGGGTGTGAGGTGGGTGTTCTGCTGCTAAGCATTTGTGAACATGTGTGGAAAGAGATGTTTAAGTAGTGAGAATTTTAACTGGTAGTATCTCTGGCCTATGGGACTAAGTTGCAGCTTTGAAGATTTTGACAAGAGTGGTGTTGAGACTGTTATAAATGTATGCCCTAAGGGCATGTCTATAATGATAGACATTCAAGGGTTCACCTTGAAGTTATTCTCAAACATTTTGATCCCCATGAGCCAATATTTCTTTTTTGCATCATATATCTACGGGCTGTTTGGTGTAAACCAAAGCTGTTTGCATTGCATTTCTATTTCATGAGCATAGAGGAAAGATTTATCCCAAGTTTCCTTGTGGGACACTGCTGTGAATCATCTGCCAGCCTTGTCTCTTCTTCTAGGCGAGCTTCCGTTTATAAATAGTAAAGAAAGGAAGGAGGTACAGAGAGAGCCAGAAGCAAAGAATAGCAAATTGCCGCATTCCTGGTGAGACTATACAAGTATCTTCCGATGCGAATTTCTGAGAAAGTGTAGAAAGACATGGCATAGTGAGTCTTGTCAGAGTGAGCTTCACACCCTGAAGCGTGGCAGAGTTTCCAGTACTGAGGTAGATGGCTGGTGATCATGTTTAAGTATTCACAATTCCTAAAAATTTGTGGGTCCAGGATTGAAGGTGACTGTAAAATTGACCCCAGTGTAGGCATGACTGGAGTGAATTATCCGAAGCGACAAAGGGAAGTTGGGGCCAGAGCTAAAATCAGATGTTAAGATTTCTAGCTTCCTCCATCTGTAGCCCAGATCACTGCACCTTACCTCTCCAAAAAGCTAGATCAAAACATAAAAGTTCAGTCTTGCACTCAGTGTTTAAGAAAAAGCAAATAACAATGAAAGCTGAGGAATAACTGATGTGCAAATTAAGAGCCATTTATATACGTACTATTAGCAAAGGATTACATGCGTCGATGAATCAGCGGTTTTAATCAGATGAAAATACTTTTGAGCACAGTTCCAGTGTGATGAATATGCTAGAGTTGTAGATCACCAGGAAGAAGATTAATATTCTGTGTATAATTATACACATTTCTTCTCAATTCTTTTTTTGAAGACAGACAGCAAATAGGATTTAAAGCAACAGTCATTCACTTCACATGAGCACAAAGAAAATGTACAAGGAAGCATGCAACTGCCTGCCCCCCACCTGCCAGCTTCTAGCATCTCTCTAGAAGACATTTTCTACTTAGTTTCCTGTCAACTCCCATCTTGCTCCCCAGAGCCTGGTCTCATGGCGCCACTCAACATTCTTCTTCCATCCTTCTTCAGGCACGGAGAGATTCCTGGCCTGTGGCAGCATATGCAGAAGTGCAGTGCTGGATAGTTACCCCTTGCTGGCAGTGTTCTTACACTCTGTCCCTGGGATGAGATGTCTCACTGTAACTGTGTGGTGACCCTTGACAATGGAAGTTTCTGTGGGTCCATTTGTAATGAGGCCTGCACTGGATGCATATGTTGAATATTTCATTTGCAGCCCTTCTGAGAGTATGTCTGTGTTCAGAGTCTTTGATGCTTTCCTCTTTCTTCAGTGGGTGACACTGTACCTTCTTCTTGTGCATAACTACAAGCTGTCCATCTTTAGCCTTGCTTAAAGCATCTCTCAGCATTTTCCCTGGCTCACCTGCACACTAGCTTGCCAGAACAGGCAATGATCTCTGCATAGATGTAGCTGTTTTCAAATGTGTAGTCTCTTCGATCCAATTTCCATTTGGAAAGAAGCATATGAGCCTCCTCCTGGGATGAGAAGTTGTATTGTCCCTATCTCAGCTGATTGACACCAGTAAGATTAAACATTTGTGCTGTGTTGTTTTGCGTAGTGGCGCAGGACATCTGAGGTAGAGTGTGAAGTGCAGTTTGGACCAAGCTCGTGGTTTTGTAGGACAGGGTGAACTTGGGCTTCTGTAGACCATCCAGATATCCATAATACTCTGCAGGTTGGGTGCTCTGAGGTTCCCCTCTTGCTATCAGTTGAAGAGTTCACAGTGCACCCTGAGGGACGGTTAGTGGCTAGGCGGTGTAGACAGTGAGTGAGGACACTCCCTGGGATGCTGATGCAAGATAACATAGATGTAGTTGTTTCTGCATCTGTGGGTCAATGGTCATTAATTTGCATTCATTGACTGCTTGATACTGTCAAAGGTCTACAACATAGCAATCTCAATAATGTAAGAACAGCAGCCAGTCCTATTTCAAAGAACTAATTGGATGACTCATCCTAAACATCAATTAGCATGATCAGGTCCTTAGTGATGATTTTTGAAGCGTTATTGTTAATTTTCTTGTTGGATTTTTTATAGCTGTCATCTGTTGCTATCAGACAGTGTTAATGTGATACACAGTGTGCTCTCTTTGTAGGAGCAAAATGAGAAAAACATTCCCGTACTGCACACTGATAGCTACTAATTACCTTTGCTGGGGAGAACTCCATTCTGTGTTGAAGAAGTATTTAAATACATAAAGTGGCAGAAAATCATGTTAGGTAAAATTGGAATAAACTCCACAATTTCTAATAAAAGACCTGGCTTTTTTTGGAGTTGTACAGGTCACTGGACTGTAGTTGTTTGCCACAGTGCATCCTTGCATGCCAGTCATCCAGATGAGGAATCTTTTCAGAGAACAGCCCAACTCCCTCTGACATTAGAGGTACAATGGGAATGGGGTGCACACCGATTCCCAGTTCAGAAGCACTCTTTCCTTGCTGTTTGCTGAAGAATATAAATAGGCTAGATCCCTGCTGCAACTGTAGTGGGGGATCAAGATAGCTCAGCCACAAAGCATTCCTACTGATGGCAGCATTTTTTTGGACAGGAAAATTGATCCAAGCTGACAGCTGTGCTGGAATGGCTAGTCTGCATCTAAGTCGTTTAAGGCCAGTTTGGATATCTCACCCTGCACTGCAGCCCAGACATGGCATAGAGCAGTCCCTACGCAAAGAAGGGACACTTCAACTAAACAGTTATTGTGGGATTTTGTTATTGCAGCAGGACATTAAGACGGTTTGGTTTAGAAGTTAGAAAAAATAAGGACAAGTATAAATAAAGGAACATACTCTGAACATG
The DNA here is from genome assembly GCA_035582835.1 of Phoebastria nigripes. Classification (NCBI taxonomy): domain Eukaryota; kingdom Metazoa; phylum Chordata; class Aves; order Procellariiformes; family Diomedeidae; genus Phoebastria; species Phoebastria nigripes. The sequence goes on from JAYKAV010003110.1 coordinate 2,356,268, forward strand.
GACAGGGTCTTTTTGCTCATGCAGTACAACGGGGCTGTAAAATGGCCCTGAAAACAATAGCTGAAATCACTATAGGTACTCCAAAACTTCTACACAAGCCACCTTGAGACAAGACAAGCTGCAGATTTTGCTGGCTCACTCTGAGAGCACAGAGGGACTGTGATCTGCACAGCAGCAACCCCCACAGAGGAGCTCAGCCAGCTCTTTTGTGGCCAGCTCATGAGGTAGTCACAACCTGGAATGCAGGTCATGAGCATCTACAGATATTCAAATGTAGCCATCAGTGCCCAGAAGTGGCAGCATCTGAATGCTCATGGGTACTCAACATTAAGTGAATTGATAGTTTCCCTTTACTTTTTGCTGGTAATGGTCTACTTTATAGAAAATACACCCGCATGTGGCACTGTTGTTAGTACTTCCAGCAGTGAGACAAAGAAAGGAGGACGTCTGGAGAGTGAGCTGCCCAGGGTCACTGTAATAAATCTGTGGTTCAGGAAGGGCTGCACAGCCTCTGTCCCTAGGTACCTGAATTTGGACAAATTAAGGGGTTGGTATCCTTTTCTATTATCACCAACTTAATTATTAGAATTAATAAAAATGCTTTAGGATTTTTTTTTTACTCTCTCCCTCCAGTACATTTATATCTGCTGCTGGAGCAATGACTATGCCAGGCCTTTGCTTTACTCCTAGGCCCAGAGGAAGTTTTATGAAGAGGGACAGATAAGTCCGGGATTCATTACCTGAGAGCGGAAATTAATAAAAGGGGACAGATTAGAATATGTAAGAGGCAGAGACGACTGAGGAGGAACTTCTGTTCTCTGAGGCTATGTTTAAACTGCAAGATCTGGGAATACTTCTCCATCCTCTGATCCAGGTATGGGATATAAGTAGAAGCATACCTCTCTGGTGGAGACATGCCATCTTTGTCTGTCCTCTCTGCTCTATGTTGGTTTCCATGGAAAATGAAGCTTCACGTGAAGAGCAACAGTGCTGGTAGCATACTCTGTGGTCAGGTTCCTACATAGGCCACAAAGGAGCAGGATCCTGATGCTTTTGGGGTTTTTTATACATATACATGCATAGAAAGAGAGAACCTACCAGCATCTGCTTATCTACTCACATTTTTTCTCTTGTGCCACATTTTGCCTCAAAAACAAGTGTGATGGCATAGAATAATTTTATTTTAAGACTGCGGTCATCTGTTTCTCACCGTCAGCTGGTGAGGGCAGAAGAGGCAGTAGCTATTACATCATCTAATGCTTGTCTGAGCATATGTGGTGTTTTTCTAGCACTTCTATATATGCCCCACCTTAAACAGGAGGGATGGAAAGTGCCTCCATCCAAATTAACTTGTAGGCGAAGACACCTTCCTAGAACATGAGAGGTGAACCTGTCAACTTGCTCACACCAAAGGGAGATGTTCACCCCTGGTAACCCACATGGCCCAGTGAGCACTCTCACTGCTAGACAGCTTGCTTGTATGAAATAGCACTTAAGCGCTTAATTCAGTGTGAGGGTTTTGAGATGAAGCAGTTTTCTTCTGATCTGACAGATCAGAAATAGGTGCCTAAGCATTGAAGAACAGGGTCATTCTGTACTGGCTAGTTTGGGCATATCTCTCTTACCATCTGTTACAAAGCTCATTTTGAGATGAGTTTAGCCCAAAACGTGCTTAAAAGCTTGGCGCTGCAATAGCCACGTATCTGTGGTTTTAGCCTCTAAGCCAAAATCCTCCTTTTTCATTGCCTAAATATGCTTAGTGCCTCTAAAAATCAGGTCACGTACTAACTTCTTATATATGAATATGGCATCTGCAGCCTTTACCAACAACAAGTTTCTATTTTCTTCCATCTCATTGATAAAGATATTGAATAGCACTGAACTAAGAATAGATCTATGTGGAACCCCGTTATATAATGATGCTCTCTGTGCAATTACTTTTTAGCTGTATCAGCCTTTTCACGCCAGTTAAAATATGCTACACAGATTTTACGTTGTGTCACTTTTAACCAGAAGGTCAGAGTACAAGGTAAAATATCTCAGCTCGGTTACATTAAGCAACTTCCTTTAGCAACAGAACCTTTTCATTTCATCAAAAGATGTAATCAGTTCTGTCACTAATTTTCCATGAAAACTTATTCACTGAAATGGATTATGCTACTGTCTTTATAAACTTACTGATTAGATCCCATTCTATTCTATATCCCAGTATTTTGTCTGGAATGAATATAAGGTTACTAGACTTTTAGTTACTTTGGTAATGTTGTTTAGGCATTTAAAAAAAATGCCAATGTGTTAGATGTTTTCCAGACCACTGAAACTTTGACAGCATTACACTATTTTTAAAAGATTGTTCCATGAGCAGTAGAAAGAATTAAACCTTATTTTCTTTGGAGTTATATCTTCCACCCACTCACTGCTGTCATCTCAGTTCTCTCCATGTCTTCTAAATCTTTCCCAACGCAGTTCTGCCACATCATCCCCTCCATGTCTCTAGCTCTCCTCCATCATATCATCTAGCTCACCACACCACTGCTGTGCACTCCTTCCAGTGTCTTTGATCTCTGATACCATTGCCCCTGTCCCCAGCTGCCTTCCATCTCCTGTATGTCCAGTACAACAAAAGCTCCATGTTCTCCATGCTCTCTATATTCTTCTTTCCATGTTCTCTACCTCTGTATTTTGCCCTGCCAGCTCGGGAAGAGCCAGCACATCTGGCACAGACATGCTGGCTAGCTGGCTAGTACATGTGTGATCACTGAATAAGCCGACTGCTGCTAAGCGTAACGGACAATGAATTCTCCTCTGTGGCATGAATAGTCTTTCTCTTCTACCCCCACAGTATTTTTTTTCCAATTAAATGTGGAGGAAACTAATTCTCTTTGCTACTTCTATGCCTCTGCTAAATGTGACTGCAACTAACCCAAAGGGTGAAAATTATTTGGGGGTGGGGGAAAAGGGTGGGGAAGGAAAGGAGAACTAATGGCCAGCTGAACGGGCAGCCACACAAACCGCATTATTTGTTAAGCCACACACATGAATCAACCTTAGAATGCTTCTTTGGCCAATTGCTTTAAAACTCTGGGGTGCATATTATGCCATCCTTCAGATCTGAAAATGATTTAATGTCAGTGTTTACTGTAAACATTCCCTATCACTAGGAAAATAGGAGGTACTTTTTTATCACTGAGGTATCACTCAGTTTCTTTCCAGTTGCCAAAGAGAAGAATTTATATTATGCATTGATATAAATTAATAATATGTTTTTACAATAATGGGTCTAATATAAACTTCAAATACAAAAGAGAAAACTGTAGCACGTATACTTCATAACACAACCCTGAGATTAAGAGGGTCAGTATCAGTTCAGAGGCTTTTGCTGGAGACCTGTAAAAAGCACAAGCTATAACTTGTACTGCCAAAGAATGCTCTTGTTAACTTGACTCATGTGAAACCCCTTCAGTTTGCCAGTTTGCCAGAGCCCTGCACTGCCCCAGGCTAGGAAAGTGCACTTCACTTAATATACATATAAAAATACTAAACAACATAAATTCTTCAGCAAGAGCTTGAAGCAGTATCTGTGCTACAATCACATATCACATTAACATTTGATGTTATTACTGCTTCGCAGGTGCAACAATCCTTGGTCCTTGCCCCTGTGGGAGAGCAGTGGTTGACTTCTATTTCTTTTTTTAACTGTTTACATTTTTACTTCAATCATAGTTTGTCTTATCTCTCCCTCTGCAGGAGGGCAATCATCAGTGAGATTTGCCGCGAATACATTGTGGCTGATGTATCTAATGGAACCTGCACTTATAGCCAGACCTGTCAATAACCCTAGCACCATTACAGTAGATAGCTTTTCACAAGATTGGCTTCTTCTTGCAAAGATTATTCAGTACCATATGCGCAAACAACAGCAGCCATTATTGCCCTTTATTTCCCACCTCTCCTTTCCTTAGACTAGCACATCTCTTTATTATTATTTGACAGCAATGAAGAATAGCCCAATCTTTGCTATCATTTGGTAACAACAATTCTTAGCACTTTTCATGTTCAAAGGGCTTTGCAGTCATTATCTAATTAATCTTCACAACAGCTCTATGAGGCTGATAAGAAAGGTTTAGCCTCATTTTATAGATGGGGAAACTGAAGCTGTGAGTTTAGCTGCTTGATTTTCAAAGGTGCTGTGCATTCTTGGCTCCCATTGAAGTTAATGAGAGCACAGAGGGAGCAACATCTCTGAAAATAAAGGAGCTTGTGCAAGCTTGCAGAGGAGGTTACTATCAGCATGCGGTGGGCATTCCTTGGTCCCGGACCTGTGCTCAGGCCATTTGGCCAGGCCTCCCTCAGATCTGGGTTGTCAGTGGCAAGCTGGCCATTACACCTTGGATATTCCCAGCTAGCTTTTCATTTAAATATTTCAGTGTCACGGGGGAATATTTCAGAAACTCTGCATTTGAAGTTTCACCCCAGGGGGATTTTATCTGATCTGTCCTCACTCTAGAAAAATGCCTTTAACCTGTTAAAAGATGTCACTGTGCAATGCAAGCAATAGGTTTCACATACATTGATTCACTTGCAGTTTTATGGCTACATTTAACAGAAATTGCACTTATTTTGAAATACTCCCTCAGCACTAAGGACCATAGACAGAATGCATTCACTAATGCTTCCCTAATTCATGGAGGTGGCTGCTTTACCAGTCACTGTCAGATCCTTAATCAGTGGAGTTGTAAAGCTTGTAGATATTCAGTAAAAGTGCTTAATAAAAATCATTTAATTCTAAATTACAAGAGTGCACTTAACCCTAAAGATATTAAAACTGATTGTTTGACGCACTGCACTGAGTGGTAGAAATTTAAAAATAAAAGCTTTTTCACTTGCATCAAAGTGAATAAATCTTCTAGCCTTCATATCCTAGTGTCATGATATTATGCTGTGATAAACTAAGCTATTTTAGAGTTTTAAGCTGTAAATACAAAGTACTTCAACCTGACTGGTGACAACAGGAGGAACTGAGTTTTGAAGAAAAGAGCCAGCGTTACAGCTGGCTTTCCTATTACACGGTTCTTGAAGGCCATCTGTCTCTGTTGGCGTACCTTCTGCAGTGGATTTATAAATCCATCCTACAGTCTGGCTGGTGGTGCAACATGGTGAAGTGCTGTAGTGGTTGTTAGATATTTTTGGTAATAAATTATAAACCATCTGTGTCTCCCCTTTGTAAAATATACCATAAAACATTTATATTCACCCCTATATGCATGGATCAGTCCCCCGAGACACGTGCGCGTGCACACACACACACATGCACGCACACGCGCACACACACACCTTACTGAGGTGGTCGCCTTCTATTCACACCCCTTCTACCAGCAAACATTCAGAAACTGGACCAGCAAAGTCCAGACTTTGGGTGGGTGGAGATGTTGGTATTCATTTACATCATATGAAAAGTAATAAATAAGCATATTTAGACATCATATCAACTTTTTTCAGTTGAAATGATTTTGCAGTTCGTTTGTTGTCAAAATGTAGCCTTTTTGGAAAATACCAGTAGCAATGATTCTTTTGAAGAAATAAAAAACTTAAGTTTTTTTTTAGGCAGTTAGTAACAGAATGATTTATTTTTATCCAAACTCAACAAATATTAGTATTTTATTGTCAAAAAAGGGGGGAAAGAAAGATGATGGATGTGTCTGGATTTTGATACAATGCAAAAACTTATGAACATGTATTCATTTTTAGAGCAACAAATACCTTTTAAGTTCCAGCACTTTTCCCATGGGAAGAAAAATAATTTTCCTTCCATATCTATTGTGCAAATAACCATCACAGAAATATTTTAAAATATTCTTCCCCTAGCTCTTTACATATTGCCTGTCTTCCTGGACAAGATGCAGGACTTGCCTAAGTATTAGTGCTTGGCAGCAGGACTGATCTGGGTGTCAGACTCTATCACAGTTCTGTATTTCTCTCACTGCTGATATTGTTTATATTCAGCTTCATTCATTTTCCAGCTTTATAGCCAGATGTTTCCAGATGCATTTTCTGACAGCTTTAATAGACCATTCATGGATTATGGAGTGTTTTATTTGCCTAATTTGGAGGATGTGGGAAGGTGCAGGTTTTCTTTTCTCTGAAGTCCTCCAGAATTGTGATATGAAATCTATCAGTTCACTGTACTGAGAATTGCTTGTAATAAGAGAGGTTTAATTCCATCTTATGATGTTAAAAATCACCTGCAATTACAAAATTATTTGTCTAAAAACTTTTATGTGTTCTGGTTGTTTGGATTTCCCTTATTCCAAAATGCAATTTAAAATCTTGGGAACAAAGTCAAGGAGTCATATGCCTTCTGATTTTTTTTTTTTTCTCGTAATGTTTTCTGATGAATTTGTACAGTATGTTTGATTGCTTAATAATTGTTTAATTTTGCCTTCCATAAACAAGATTAATTGCAATTCGCTAGCCTGAATAAATATATACCCATTATAGTAAATAAGCAAGTACTGACATTCTGCTTCTGAGCTGTAATGAAAACTTAAGACATCTAGAAATGGGTGCACTGCAATCCTCAACTGTTCCTGACACCTCACTACACAGCATCAGAACAAAAATGGAAGATTTTGAAAAGATTATTGCATAGGCTTACAGCCTTAGAGGCAAGAAGGAGACGACAGGCAGGGGCTGATTTAGAGGCCTGCATCTCCTCTCCCATCACTCCTGGAGCCAATGGGGCAATCTCCTGTTTCTTGCTGCTTTGAAAGAGAGGAATAGGATCTCACCACCCTTTAAAGTATTCTAAAGAGAATTCCTACCACATTTAGAGGTCATTGAGCTTCAAAGAGGCTACGGTCAGAGTTCAGGAAGGCTGCTTGGCGTTGTGGATCTCCCATCGTACACTTAAAGCCTCATTCTCGTTACATCATACTGTTATACTTCATGTAATGGAATTGACTTAGTCCACATAGTGCACAGCTTGACATATAATGGCTTAAATATTATATATCACAAGGGATGATGTAAAGAAAAATCACTAAAAACTCCATTGATAAGACCCATACTAACACAAATTGCCATACAGTAATCACCTAATTCAACATAATGTTCATTTAGCTTAATTTACTAGTTTAACCACCCACACACATGCAAAAAAATATTTCCATCCCCCTGACTCCCAAGCACCAGACTGAATTAATTAATCAAAGTTTGCATGCAGCCGGTTGATTCTGATCTCAGTTTTTACCCATTTCACACAAAACTAAATATAAACTTAACTCTTCTGTCTAGGATAAGCATTGTGAATACAGAATACCATAGGACCTTTTAAAATGGCAGTTGAAACATTTTAACTGAATTCAACTGCTCTGACTCTGCTCCTTCTTTTTTCCTTTGGCAAAACCCCAGGTACAGTGTATGTAATCAGAGTTTACAGTAGATACGTACAGGGTGACCAGCTAGCTTAAGATAATGTTACAAGTACAATTGCACATATATTGATAATAAAGAGAGATTAACATTTCTGCATTTACTTGACAGGAGAACTACAGTAAATTAATTAAATATGTGTGTTAATAATTTAGAGAATTGTTGTTAACTTAAAAAGCACAATCTTGTTGTTCCACGTCTTGCATAATTTTCCACATGTATGCAAAGAATTTGCCACCTTCACCTTCTAATAATTTTGCAAAAAGATATGTGGCTATATAAAAGATACGTGGCTATATAAAGGACAAAACAGCAGCAGGAAAATGGTTAATTCCCTTGTTTATATTACTAAATACTTTACGTTATTGGAAAGGGAAAAAAATCTGAAATTCACTGTAATTGTTATGATTTTTTTCTGCTTCTTTACTTTTTGCATTTATCTTAGCTTAGATGTTTAAAAATTATAAAATTAACTTCGCTGCAGCTTATTATGAGCTTCTCTATTTACTTCTTAGATTCTAACAAATACCTTTGCTATATTAAATATTTCTACTGATTATTTTGTTTGGAAAAATTTACTGTTACAAAAGCAGAAGTTTGGATTGCATTTCGGAATTTAGCCCATAGCTAGCAATTTAATGAGTCGAATCAAAATTATTTATCAGGCAATGCCATTCATCAGAGTCCTTTTTCAACCAATACATATATCCTTGATACTCAACATGAATGCTATGTAACACTAATTGCATAGTACAGAAACTCATCTCTGTCTGCCTGAATTTAAAAATGATTTCTTAATACTTGTGTTCCAGAAAAAAGAAAATGTTCAGAGTAGCCTAGTGGCCAGATTCTCAGCTCGTGTAAATTAGTATTAAAATCACTGATCCAGAATAGTTATTGTTTCAATGGCATGATTGAGTTTTCATTTCCAGGAGTTCTTCTTTATTCAGCTCTGCCAGATGTATAATACTAAACTCTTGAATAATTCTTCTTTAAATTAAACAGTGGATTCATATCTTACCAGATTTATAAGTCATTTATATTCCACTAAGTCACACTACCCAAATGGTTATGTATGCAATTTTGATGAGCTGGTAGTTTAAGTACAGAGATAATACAGAGATCTTTTTCTGAAGTGGGTATGGGGATATTAGTATAGTTGGCGTTTAAATATGTTTTCAATGTGAAATAGAAAAGCTGGAATAAAATCAGTTTGCCATTAGAAATCATAAGAAGTTTTAGTCTAAAGTTTTTCAGAATGATGTTGGTGTTACGATAAATCCACAAGCATGGTGATGCTAAAATTACTGTGAACTATATACTAAGTACTATATATGTGTAGGTAGTGCATTTAAGTTCACTGAAAACTGAATACAGGTTGTGGTGGCAGGATTACCCCCAAATTATGTAAAAATAGAAATTTGAGTTTCACAAGAAATTCACTATTATGGCAGTTTTCTGGAAAGCCACTAGGTGGAAGTTATTTTCCTACTGAGCAACTTTATTCTGCTCACAGAGGGCATTGCTTTCTAATATAAGGCTGGGAAGGAGTCATTTTCCTTCAACATCATCCATGCTAGAGTTTCAGGCAAACACTTAGCACAAAAAGTTGTCATTTACAAAAGTCCTGGAATACTAAGCCAGAACCTGTCTTTACTGGGACAAGCGGTAGGCAGGAGTTATTCTACTAATATTAGTGCAATTAAATTGATAAAAAATTTGCCGAAGTAGAAAGGATCAAGCCAAATACAGGTGAAAAATGGCTGTAAAACTAATGACAGATGGAGAAAGAAATTAAGCACAATATAGTATTAAATCTGAGCAGAAATAAAAACAAAAAGTCTGATTAAAACTGCAGAAGGAAAAAGCTCTTTCATCAAAAATGCTTCCAGCTTTTTGAGATCACTATTGTTATTTTATAAAATTAATCTTACAACACAGGCTTTCTGATAAATTATTCTAAGTTTGACTTTCCAGTCTTTTCTGAACATGTCAGTACGAAACCCAAATAGCAGTGAAATTTGCATTTCAGCTTGAACTCTTCAACTGTTTTTGCAGAAAAGTTGAAAGGACCGTGACTTCAAATCAGTTACTGAACCTCTTCTAAGGAACAGAGACTTCCTCACCATGCAGAAGATGGAGACTGGTCTTTCCTGAATTTGCCCTTTGCTTTCTAGTAGTCCTAATTTCACTAGCGATGAAGGATTGTTATTTGGTCCTGTGCCAAAGAGGATATGAATAGCAGAAGACCATGCTCACAGTCTCCATTGCAGCTATTGCTTTCTTCTCCTGGTGTAGCCTTTACTGAAGAAGAGGGTGGGATGCACAGCACTAATAACTGGCACAAATTGCGTTTCACGTCAAAAGGAAAATTTGGGCAATTCTGAAATATTTTTTGCTGAGGCACGTGATGAGGAGTACAAAGAACCAGAGCAGAGCACACCACCCACTTTATGTGTTCTCCAAAAGAGAAGGAAAACAACTGATTGTTAAGCATGCAAATATAGAAATCATACCTTGGGTATAATGCGTACTGCTGGGAATACTATGTGATTAGTGCCGACAGGCTGCCTAAGATATCTGAGAAACATCACTCTTCATGGCAAAGTTTTGTTGTTGTTACTGTTGTTTATTTTGTTTTGTTTTGTTTTGTTTTTTTTTTAAATTGAGTAAGCTCACAGCAAAGAATTAATTACCAGGAACTCTTAGCATTTGAGAAAAAAGCAACTTTGCCTTTTTAGCCCTTTTATTTATAAGGAAAAGAAGCAACATCTTTATGTTGCTTTATGTAATATTTGAGCATTAGATACAAAAATCAGGAAGCTGATAAAACTTGATGGTATAAATAAAAAAATAAATACCTAAAGGAAATTCTTATGACCTTATAATGATTTTTAGTAGGATGAAAAATGAAAGTTCAGCAAATCACTCTAAGGTCTACCACCATTTTCTCATATAAAGATTTATCCTGTATGAACTATGGTGGTAAAAAAATTTGTAACAGTAATATGTCTAGATAACGTAAGTCATTACACGTCACGGAACAAGTCACAGAGTCATGTACAAGTCACGGAATCAGGGGGCCTGAAATCCTTTCAATGAATGCTAACAGTGGTTAAATACATGCTAATAACCAATATGAATATACTTCCTCTTCCTCTACTACTTCATAGAGCAGAAGGGAGAAAAATCTATTGAAGAAGCCAAGATGGAGGCAAGCAGTTTAGAAAGTGATTTTTGAAGGGTTTTTTCCCTTCCTACCTGAACCTCTTCTCTCCAAATACATTCTTCCATGAATCATTTGGAATAAGAAGAGAAACAGATATGGGGAGACAAAAGTCAGAGACAAGCTAAATGGATACTCACTCCAGACTACAATCAGTCCTCAGGAAAAGCCAGTTAATGATACTTGAGACAATGGGCCTGATCTCCTGCTTTCCCATAGCCACACTGAAATGCTCCCACTGTAACAGTTTCATAGCAGCCTGGTTTCTGCCTCAGCCTGTCCTTCATCCTTTGTGAGGATGTAGTCTGTGGGCCTCACCATGGGAGATGATGTTGTGTCCAGGGCAGAGTAAATGGAAATGAAAAGACAAAGCTGAAGGCATTTTAGGCAATTAAATTTGTTAAGATAAGATTTTTTTTCTTTGTTGTATTCATATAGCAGTTTTGACAAACTGTGTCAGTTTTCCTGGCTCTCTGCTGGAGAAGGAACCCTTCTGCAGTGTCTCTAACCAACAAAATGGGGCTTGCCTGGTGAGGAGATCTAGGAGTCCTGGCTCCAGCAGAAATGCCCAGGATCTAGGATACCAACTCCTATGACAATAATCCTCTATACTTTGAAAGATCAAGTTGAAGATGGGGCCTTAGGACTTCTGTACCCTCTGTCTCATAGTGAAAGTGCTCTGTGACTTTGGGGGCCTTTCTAAGCTGTACTGATCTAGATGTTCTCTGCAGTAAACCTGGGGCAGAGCTGGTGGAGTCTGGGAGAGGTGTCTCTTGCAATGGCTGGCACTTCAGCTGAGGGCAGGAAACACCAGGGACTTCCAGGGTGTTGCAGAGCGGATATGACGTGGCAACGTGAAGAATGAAGTAGGATGGATAACGGGAGAGGAACTGGAGAACAGGAAGAAGTTAGGAGCAGGGCAGAAACTGGAGATGGGAGGATGGGAGTAGCGACGGTTGTCAAACAGTGAGGATGAGACAGTCAGGACAGCAAAAGAGGAAGATTCTGGGAGCATGAAAAAGAGCAATAGGTACAGAAGCTGTCTGTGTGAGATGGGACCCCAGGGGACCAGAACTTCAGATGACCTTCTCATCCACCTTTCAATCAGCTCCAAAAGGTTCTGTGGCCCTAAATATTTCAGTCCTACTAAAGAACCTATTCCCTGTAGGGTCATGCAATGACACACAATGAAAAGTTTGTTTTTCCGAAGTCTAAGATTTTATAATCTGGGAAATTATAAAAAAAGCAAATTTTTAAAAAAACACATATAAAGAGTTATATAAAGGTCATATAGTCAAACACTGAAAATAAGAATTACCAGAATTAAGACTGCCTTTATTATTAAGAGTATATTAATTCCATGATTTTGTAAGCTTTCTCAGCATGAGAAACCTTAACCTCATTTCACTGTACACAGGGGCTAGTCTGAGGATGAATCCATGTTCTGTGCTTCAGGATATTACCACCTCAGTAACCCTATCTCATTAATTGCTGAAACCTGAGAAAGCATGCACTCAGTGAGAAAGGGAATTGCAGGACAGGACACAGGTGCCTTGACGACTAAGGCAATGAAACGCTGTCCTAATGAACTGCTGCTTATCCCAAATTCTGCCATGGAGTTCCTGTGTGATGCTGAGAAGTCACAAGCCACCATTTTCACAAAAGGCCTCTATTTTTATTTTGTCACTTTTCAAATATCGTATTTGTGCTTCACTGTTGTACCAAGCTCTGACCTCTGCATCTTAGAGCCTGTGGAAGCTCTACTGTGAAAATGAAGTGCCTTGAGAAGGTAAGATACAACAAAATTAGGTCCTTGGTCCTTCAAACCAACCACCCACATTTACTTGTCACTGTCAATTTGGGCTTTAATGTCAGTGCCTATGTCTGCATTATGGAATTTCGAAGTGCTTTTATATTGGAGAACTCTTTGCAGAGGGGTATGAGGAAGGGGTGTGCATCAATCCCTTTTCCTAGCCTTGTTTTATTCAAAATAAACCCATAAATCTGGTCCAAAAGAGAACTTCAGTAAGCAGAGTCATTGCCACATTCCCTTACCTGGACAATCAGGCTGTACCCATGGGATGCACTTTCCCTGCCTTTTGCTTGCCCATCTGGAACACAGGAAGGATAATGCCACCCCTCAGGGAAGGAGCAGCACAGGTCCTAGTGTTTCTGAAGAACTCAGAACTAGGTCCAAAAGGGACTTAAATCAGATGCTTCTCCTGCTATCATGATGCAAAGATCTCTGGGCTGAGTCTGCAGGATTTGGCTTCTGTGGCTACACTAGTGTTAATTCATGGGTTTTGGCTTCCCTGCATCACTGCATTGCACCAGCACAACCAGAGTACTTTCAAACCTGAGCTGCTGAGTCTACATAAAGCTGTTCTGCATCGTGTGGATGTACTAGTTCAGGCCAATATTGGCTAGCTCAGGGATCTTTGCACTGAGATCCGCTGCAGTATACAACATGCTTTTGGGCACCTCCAGGAAATGTATGAGCTCCATTCTGCCCAAAGTTAAAGTTGTGACAACTCCTGGAGGTGACCAAACCATGGAGGTGACTAATCTCCATAAGCACCTTCCTCTCTAATTGTGGCATTCCCAGGTGCAAACACAAGCACGTCTACATGGCCAGAACTGCCCAGTTCTGACAAATCTGAGCAGATTCACCTCCAAGTCCCACCCCCAGTTTCCATGGGATACCAACAGACATTCCCAGAGCTGACTAGAGATCTCTACAAAATGGAATTGTGGGCACCATTTTGTTTCCATTTTCAGCAGGAAGAGGAGGAGATGCTGCCACCTTTCTTACGTTAGCCAGTTACTGGAGCTATGCTCCTTCAGTCAGTGAAAGCCAGAGTGAATACAGATGGAATCCCCATAGGGCATTTTATAGAGGGAGATGTTCAGGATTTCAGTCAGTCCCTCATGTCTTGATAGATAATTCAGCATATAGTTGGGACTGTCTCTGTACCTTATACAGAAACTGCTTTGTATTAAAATGTAAAATATGAGATGCCAGAAACTAAAGTCCTCATTCGAGTCCAGTGCTTAACCATTAGTCATGTTCCTTCCTAAGACTTGATTTTCTGCACACAGGTTCAGGTTCAAAACAAACAAAAGGAAAGGAGCTGACATCTGGAATGTCTTGCTAAAGTTTATGTGGGTTCAAGAGAAGATGGGACAATTGTATGGAAGACAAATCCATTGGAAGTTAAGAAACATAGAGAAATCACATCTAACTCAGCAATTCTCTAAGTGGACAATGATTGGAGGCTGGAAGAGGGCTCAGAAGTACTATACATCTTTTCCCCTCTTCTTGTACTCTCTCTGCAGCATCTGCTTTTTGCCACTGTCACAGAGCAAGGGACTAAGGCATGGGATATGCAGCAGGCAGGGTGGACACAGAGAAACATTCAGCAGTAACCCATTCCATGAAGATTGACCATCTCATACACTGAATGAGGCACGGCCACATCAGAAAAAATCTGGGAGTTTTATTTGTGACTGGAGTTATAGGGTTGTGGTTGCAATGGTGATTTAAAGATAGCAACCTAAGGCAAGCTGTGTGGTGGGAGAGGATAACTTTGATTAGATCAGGCTAATACCTTTAAAAATAATTGACTTGTCTTTGGGTACACAGTCCTTTCTGTAGGTGTGAAATGGAAGCAGGACCTTCCAAAGCACCAGCGGATCCTGTGTGATGAAGGCTGTTTTTTAATGCAGTCACAGAAGATACTGAATGAGCTTTGCATAGACAAGCGCAGTGAGGTTTTCCTTAGCTTTTGAGGGCTTGTCTTTTGCATTCTTTCGATGTAGCTTTGTCATATAATATTGATAGGAAGGCTATGGAATTATTCCTTAATACCTGGAGTAAAACCCAGTACTTCATCTCCTCACCGATGAAACTGCATCATGCTTTTTCTGCATTACCCACATTGCAACCTTGCAATCCTTTTAATTTGCATTCCACACCCCCAAAAGCACTACACACTCTGGACTCACTCCTGTTGATCCTCTTCACAGAAATAAAAGTGACAGCTTCTGTGAAAGGGGAAGTATTGCAGCGAGCGACATAGGAGCATTGAGCAGAACAATGCAATGAGTAAGCAGCTGAACCTTGAAGGGAATCTCCATTGAAGTAAAATACAATAGGAGAGGCTAATTCAATTAGCAACTGATGCTTGTTGCTTGAACAAACTTCACTGAATTTTGAAAAAAAAAAGGCAGGAAATACACAGCCAATAAATATGTTGGCAAAAATACAGACACATGTTAATACCTTGAGTTTGTTCAGTTTGCCTTAGATCTTAGCAGGCTTCCCAGCTTCCTGGTGGGGTTTTTTTGTGGTTCCCTCTCATCTTCTATATTTTCTTCCACAGATTAAAATGATCTAACATGGCTAAGCCTCTGAAAGTATTTTCACACCGTCCTACTATCCTATGTATTTTGAGTACCCTCCTGTACAATCTTTCCTCCAGAACTGCTGCCCTCGAAGCCTTGAGTTACATACAGACTTATCCATGCTATTTCATTCCTATTGCTATTTCATTTCATTCCAAAGAAAGATGCATTCATTAAGCAGAGGTGTGCCAGGCCACTAGTTCGAACATGCTATTAACCAGACTAGGGAAAAGCAGAACTTAAATATCACACAAATACATCTAGTTTTCCAAGAGCCCTCCTACCCAGACCAAAGCAGCCTGAACACTCACAGCACTGATTTAAATGTATTACAACAGCAAGCCCCTTTTTTCCTACCAAAACTTTATTGTAAGGCAGTCAGTCAATCCTTATGGTCACTTTGGGTAGCAGTGAGAAGGAAATGAGTCAAACATCAGATCACTAGGTGTGATCATTTTCAATATTAGTATAAAATTCCTTCCAGGGTAAGCCAGAACACTTTAAATCTAGTTAACGTAATTTGATCTGATTTTTTAAAAGGTTATTAAGACAACAAACAAGCAAAAAATAACAAGCAAAATTTATCCTTATTTCTATGTAAATACATGATTTCATCCTTTTAAGAACATCCATTGCTGTAGCACAAAACCAGTTTCCTTTAGCTTAGCAATAAAAACAGTTTTACTTAGCTCATGTCAAAGTTTATCGTGTGGCTTTAAAGCATCTGTTAACTTTAACAGCATAAATGAAATCATCACTGAATATGGCCTCACAAGGCAAATTTTTTTTTTTAATGTTTAAACCATTCTTGTCTATACCCCCTTGTCATTAACTGGTAAATCAGTAATTTATTTCCTATTAGAATTTATATAGTTTGCAGCAATTAAGAAGAAAAGCATAATTGCTGACAAACCCAGGGCACTATTTAAATCACTTCCTTGTTGACAACATATTTCTCCTTCCTAAAACTGAATGTCACTGAAATCTGATTTGTACAGAACCCTTGTGGACTCATCATTCAAATGTACTGCACCTGTCACCTGTGTGCTAGCATTCTGCTAAGGATCAATTTACATAACCTCATTTAATGGTTCATAAATCATACCCATTAAGCCCAGCTAACAGGAACCAAGGGTTCTAATTTATGCTGCCTTTCATAGCAGAAAATTGGGAGGCTGGAGCCTGTGGATAAAGAACCCAGGTCTTGCCTTTGATTGTTGATTGTGATGGTAAATGTATGGATGATGAGAACAGATTTTCACTTTATTGATTTCCTGCCAAAGCACAGCATGCTTTATTGTGAAAGGGGGCCTTTTGGCAGCAGTGCTAAAAGTGGCAGTTGTTTAGGAGCCCTTTGCCAAGATGACATCTAAGACAATACCGAGTGGTAAATACTAAAATAATATCAAGCTGAAATGTTAATTTTTAAAAAGAAACTTCCCCAAAGGTTCATAAAATCAATGATGTTTTCTACCGCAGAGCACCTCACTAATAAACATGAAGCCAGGTGATTACTGTGGGGTATTAATTTTTTTTAAATCTATTTTTCTTAAATTCTTTATTCTATTATAAATTATTCATGGTATTTCAGTCAAAGTAATGCAGATGTTTGAAACCCGCTGCAGAGTGACAGTTCAGCCAGAGTTGTGTGCTGGGCCTGTCTTGAGCTTTGTACTCTGATCCTCCCTTTGATTAAATACCTGGAAATAGCTTTTTCTGTCATTTGATTTTCCATTTTTAAGTTCTATTATTTAGTAGGTGGCTGCGTGCCGTAGTGAGTGTATTGCCAAATGGAATATGCATATGCATAGGCATACAGCAGTCTTCCCACATGAGTTTAGGCAGGGTCTCAAAATACCAAAAATAGTCTTGGTATTGCTTTCTAGAATGACACAAACTGTGTTGGTTTGTTCCCCTTGCCTTGCTCAAAATTGTACCCCTTCATTTCAGCTCGCTCTATAATTTTCTGCTTAAAAGTAAGAAATCCTACTTTTCTTTCTCTTCACTTAGGACAGACTGATTCTCAACAACTGGGAATTTAATCACTAATCCTGCAGACGGACAAATAAAGATAAAGATGTCTTGATAAAGACAAACAACATGCTGGGTTTTTTCTTCTTTTCTAACTACACTTTAGGAATTAAGAGCCTTATCTTGGAAGATGCTGGCCATGCTCTGGGGAAGTACTGAAGTTACTGAATAGTCTTGATGTAAAAAAACTTGCTCAGAAAGAAAACACAACCCAGTGGTTGGGGCATTAGCTGAGCTGGGAAACTTCCTATTGAGGTCCACCATAGATTTCCTTCGTGACTTTGGGAGATTCACTAGAACTCTATTCACAAAATGCACTTGTTTTGTTCAGTAAATTCCTAGTATAAAGTACATAAATAGTCAACAGAGGAGGTATTAAAACCCTACTGTTTGCCTCCCTTCCCCATTCGTGTTGCCCTGTCAACTGAGCTGAAGAATTGCATCCTGTCTTTTTATGTGCCACTTTCATCTGGTGGCCATCCATCACAGCTCTGCAGGATGGAGAGAGATCTTCAAGCCCAGAACAAGCTACGGTATTCTGGTACTTTGAGATGGACTTTCTAAGTCTTCAGCTGGGAAAGAACATAAATAAAAATCTCCCATAGTGTATCAAAATCCTCTACCTACTCCTCTATATTATGAAAGGCACTGTGTTCTTTCCTGCCCATGTTTGTGCAGACCTTACTCTAGTAAGTGTGCACTATGAGATCTATATGAACAAGATCCAGGCATGAGAGACAGGGGAACACTTTGTAGATCCTGATAAGTCTTAGCTATAACGGAGTAGTCTACCTTTATCAAGATGGATATACTGGGCATCCCAGCATTTATAAACCCAGAAAAACAGAAAATTAAGTGGATTTTAGGCACCTCCATGGACAAACAAGGATTTTGAGGATTTTAATCTTGGGCTTTGAGGGAGTCATAGTTGTCCCTTTGTAGAGTTACATCTTCAAGCTCCGAGAGTAAGTTTTGGTGAATATTGCTGTGGCAGTTTTACACACCACCACCGTGAGCTCCCTGCCTCACCCCTCTCCTGCAGGCAACTAACTCCGTAGCAGAAATGGCAAAAAGAATACGTGGCTGTACCTCAGTCATTCTAGTTCACAGCTTTGTGTATTAACTTTAGGGCTGTTGAAGTTTGCACTGAGACTGGAATATGAAGTGCAGCAGCGGGGGAATGAGCACACATTTGATTCAAAGCTCTCTCTTCCTGCAATGGTGGTAGCAACCTCTGGCAAAGGAGAAGGGAGAACAGATGGGACAAGCAACGTCTTAAACTACCATAGTTGCTTACTGTTGTGTACAGAAGTGGATCCCTCGGCCTCTGTCTCACTTTCCATTTGCAAAATGGGGAGATAGTGCTGTATAGAACTAGATACATTTAAAAGGACAGGAGCAATTAAGTCCACATTAATATCTTAGATTTCTTCTCTCAGTAGCAGCATGTATTTAAGTGTTTTGCAGTATTGAAGCCTGAATGTTAATTGTTTTGTAGATTGGAGTCCTACATTAGTTTCTTTGTCTCATGAACTCTAATACCATTTTTTAGAGATGGAAACTGTTGAGTCTCCTCCAGTTATTCTAATGCACCTGAGTCCTGGGCTCAAACATCCCTACTGTTGAAGTCCTTGGCCTTCGCTTAAACAGAAACCAACAATCCTACTGAAGAGAGGGAAGACTTTGTAATCTCAGCCTACATGCTAGTAGGTTCATGTCACTGTACTCATTTTCATTGCGACATAAATAATATTTCAGTTCAAGATTCCAGAGGTGAAGGGTTTTAAACTCAAGCTTAGCTCTACTGAAAAAAAATACTTGGCTGCTGTAATTCTGCTATTCAATTTCAAGGTCCTATTAATCAAAACAAAACAAGCACAAAACCACAGCCCATAAAATATCATTCTGGTTGTTATTTATATGAGCATTATTTATATTTCAGATGCAGGAGTGAGCTGAAGCTTAGTGAAGGAAGCATCTCTGCAGGTGCTGGGGGATGTCACTGGCAAATCTTACTGATCTGTTTTAAGGTGTAACCACACAGATGTTCCTGTGCCTTCCTGACAAAGGTTACTGCTGCTGTAATAGTGAAGCAGAAAAGATCATGTGCCTACATCTTAAGTTCACTGTCTGAAATGCTTGTCCTCCTTTCCTGTGGAGGTGATAAGCCCAAACAAAGCAATGGAGATGACACCTCAGGAGGTGAGATTGTCACAGACATGGTGTTTGGAACCCACAGTTACTGTGATCACCTTATTTATTTAAATGAAACCACAGTTGTTTTAATAAGGACTAAAGCAGATCAAGACCAATTCTAATCTCTGCAGAACATTTCCTCCCAGGTGCTACTCCTTCAAAGCTTATGCGCACAGTTAGCTTAATGCATTGCAGGTAGCCCACTGACATGACTAGACCAGATCCACAACTTACATAAACTCCATTCAAATCAACAGGACTCCCATGACTTGCAGTGGATTATGATCTCCRTGAGTGGAGCTAAGCCGATGAGAGAGACTATAGCCACCATTTAAGTCAATCATATTTCTGCTTTTGACTTCAAGGCAGGCAAGGCTTCACGCTACAGCATTCCCCTGTAATGTCAGTGGCATTAATGGATATATGCCATGGTGCATAAGACTACCCAAGGGCACAGCAAATATGTGGTCTGAACGCCCAAGGTACACTGTACTGCTGGACCTGCCCATGTGTGTATAGACCTATTTCAGTCAGTTCATATCAACACCATTCAACCTTTATTAAGAGAAAGTTAATTTACTGGAGCCATTGAACTCTGTCATTCTGAGTTACCACATCTCTTACTTCTTCCTTTCCTTGTCCTGAATGTCCCCCTGAGTTTTAAAACTGCTCCACATTGACCAAAGTCCGGTGCTATGTGGGAGTATAATAAAGTAAAAAAAAAATATAATAAAGAAAAATAAGAATGTGGGAAAGGGAAGAGAGAGAGCAAGGTGGGAATGTAGGCAGATATCCAAGATATTCAGGGCTCTGACAGAGTTGTTGGTGACACATTAAAATTAGACAGCTAACACTCCTCTAGTGGGTCTTACCACTCTTCAAGGCAGAGCTGTCCAATATGCTCATAAATCAGCCTGTGAAAAGTTCACATCCTCAGACTGGCATGTTATAGGTAACAGAAATTATTAATAGTTTGATCTAATGCCTTTAGTTTTACCCATTGACTTGTGGTGGGTGGTCCTGGTGGCATTTGCCAACATAGTCAGTCAGAAATTAATCTTTATCAGCAGAAACCAGGTATAACTTCATTGAAATTGATATATTATCCAAGTACAAAACTGGTGTCAATGGAATAAGGCAACTCTACAAATAGAAGGCACTATGTATTTAAAATAGCGTGAAAAATCCAGTATTTGACATATTTTTTGTTTTTATACGGAGGTTAAATAAAACAGACTATGCAATATTTTTGCGTCAAGTTGGGAGCAGAAGTACAAAGTCTGCTCCAGATCTAACATGAGCTTACTCTGATTAAACTTTACAGGATACAAATGTGATCATACTCAAAATACTCTGTCTCTTAAAGGTAAAGATCATTGTACTTGCAAAACTATGGCCCAGTATACCCTTTCAGCCATGATCCTCTTGATACAGTTCTTCATTCCTTATTGAGATATGTCCCGAGATTATCCCGAGAACACAAAAAGTCTCAATTTAAATGCAAAATTCCAGGAAAATCCCAGACACAGATACTAGAAGACATCCTGTATGTGCTCTAGTCTTGCAACTTTTCCACTCTACAGGAAAACTCTGTGTGGCATACTGAAAATGCGTTAAATAATTTCTCTAATGTTTAGTCCTTTTTAAACATTGGAATGAAAATAATCCTACAATATGCCAATATTGATTCAACTGTATTGCTTAACAGGGAAAGAAATGGACTTTTTGAGGTCATGGAAGCCCAAATAATATGGGGGTTTTTTAGCTTTTTTTCTAAAGGTGGAAAAGGTTTGTGTAATTGCTCTGCCTATCCTCCTGCTGCTCCCCACTCCCCTTAGTAATTCCTCAATATGTAGTCTAATTTCAATGAAATTATACAGAAAGGTTGGAATTCTTAAAAGAGAGATTTCAGATTCAAGCTGAGCAGGAGATATATGAAAGTAGGCAGCTGGGCAGGGGTGTAAAATTGAAGTGTTCTCATTGCCAGTAAGATTTTGGTATGACATCAGCCATCAAGCCACAACACATCAAGGCTAACACAGGAGAGAGACCATAGAACCAGGTTTCCTAATTCTGATATTCACAGAACTATTTCTTTCTCCGAGGCTTTTACATTCAAACCTAATAATATATCTACAAACTAAGAAATCTGCTGACTTTGTTTTAAAAGAAATCCAAAGGATTTTTTTGTAGTATCTTACCTGTCCTTTTGGAAGCTTTTCTGGCCTCCCAATTATAGTGTCTAAATGAATAAATATCTGAATGCAGCTATTTGTATGATTACTGAAACCACGCTGATGGAGTTAGTATGCAAACTCCATTCCAATAAAAGTAGGTTACTCCTTTTGTATGAGATAGATAGATAGAAAGATGTAGGTTAGATTAATTTCCATAGTGGGTACATCCCTTTAGAAATATAACTTTGAACAATGCTGAGGTACCTGGGAAGGGAAAAGGTATATTCATTTTCATAAAAAACACAGGCTGGGTGCGATAAGCTGTAGTGTTAGCTGCATTTCAAAATAGCTTCACTTATTAAACATATGTGTGCATCTGTAAACATAAATCCTATAGAGTGTAGTTAGATATTCTTTACAGATCCATCTGTTCAATTGCTACTGCAACTGATGGGTCTTACACATGATAAATTGCAAAAAGAAATTAAATGCCTAGCCCTGTGAGATAATGACTATCTGTAGTTCCTGTTGACTTCAATATCTTTTAGAAATAGTCTTTAAGGACAGTTTTAAGAGTTTGGTTAAAAGTCTGTCATGGACCCCTGCTCTCTTCTTCCCTAAACAGAAGAAAAAGAAAGAAAAAGAGAAGAAGGTAGATTTGTCTCAATAATATCAGTAGCTTTATCATGCACATGGTATCTTTAAGACTGATTTGAAACACTTTTGATGTGACCTACAAGATCAATATTGACCACAGTGCACGTTAATGATGGAGCTTCCTCTTTATATGCTCTTGTCTTAGCAAATCAAATTCTTAACATTCTTTCAGTGTATTTTTCTTTAATTCAATTTGGTTTGTATAATATGGGGGCGAGGATTGGATTTTTGGTTGTTGGGGTTTTTTGCAATGTAAACTATTTTAATTCAGCTAATTCAGTTGCCAAAGTGCAGAAAAAGCTCAGACTATCATGGGCCCTATCCATTCATGGTGGAACTGCAGGAGACAACAGAATTACACCAGCGATGAATTTTGCTCATTGTGTTTCTTCCACTTAAATTTAATCAACCCTTTGTGAACCTCTTTCATTTCAATGGCATTATATGAAACAACTCAATGTGATACAATTCTTTTGTTGAAATTGCATTGATTCCTCTGGAGATGCAGGTATCAACACAAGTCTGTAAGATCTCGTCTTGTTTAAGGTTACTAAAATAATTGCATTTTTATTTAATGCTTTTAGGCTTTTAGGTAATAAAATATCTAAATGAATTTGTATGTTAAACCTGGAGTTAAATTGCATGAGTTCAGTGTTATATTATTGCTCTCTGTTTGCACCAGTATCACTGAGAACTGAATCAAAGCTTTTCTTTTCCAACTATGAATGATTGTACTTCTGAAATAAAATGTACTTATCTAGACTCCAGATCATTATTATAAAAAAATCTGACAATTTATTTTGATACGTTTGATGAATTAGGGATATTTACTTATTTGGATATAATTTTAAAGTAAATTGGGAATACTAAAATATCCATTTATTTTGATATGTTTGATGAATTAGGGATATTTACTTATTTGGATATGATTTTAAAGTAAATTGGGAATACTAAAAAAAACCACACTTCCATCTAGGGACAAAACGTTATGCTCTTAAAGACACTAAAAAATTCGTATTAAAAGTTTGGTTGGTAAGAGATGCTTAGCAATAGCATATAAAAGGGATCACTATAATTATTATCCCCTGCTGTTGGAAAGAAATCCTTTTGTCGCTGCCGGCTTCTGAGGCAGAAAAAATTATTCTGCATGTCTTCCAACTGATGATGTCAAAGCACTGTGCAAATATTAGTGCTGAAATTAACAGAGCAATTTGCTCAATATAAATCCAAGGTTATTTCTCATTCTTCCTCTTTTCTTTCAAGCACAGGCATGCCAACACCCAAACCAACAGACTGCCTGTATCCTTCTTGTGTTACTACAACCATCTGTTTACAAGGTGCCCTCCACGCCAGGTCAGTGGTTAAATATGTCTTTAAAATGGAGACACTAGTCAGGTTGCTTCTGCTTGTTCTGAGTTCCTTTTTTTTTCTTCCTCATTTCCATGCTTGAGCGATTATCAAAAAGTTTGTGTGAAGATGTGGTTTCCTCTAGACCAGATCCCTAAGGGTACATCATCTTTGTGACCTAACTCCAGGGAAGGCTTATAGTTGAGGATCCTGAGCTAAAGGAGGCTTTTTCTCTGGCCCACCAACTGGATTCAACAGGTGAGCCAGGAAAGTGCCTCTTCTTCACATTCTGCTCCTTGGGAGTTTAGGAAAGTGCCCATCGGCTGGTTGATCCCTCAAAATACTTTCCTCGGTATCTGACTCTCTCCTGAGCATGGAAAGCCTTCATGTCCCCTCAGGGCTGAAAGTTTAGCAAGGAGTAGGTTGCACCTTGGAATGAGCTCTCCAAGAACCTGGAAGGGTCTGGGCTTTTGGTTGCTGCTTGTTAAAGAAAAGGGTCCAAATACTGCGACACACATATATATATATTCATAATTTTCAGTGTATGAATAGCCCCATTGATTTCAGTGGAACTATTCAAATTTAAAAGGAAAGTATTCATAATCGTTTGCACATTCAGTGACCTAAAAGTGATTCACAGGCCTTCTTCCCAGTAGCTTGAACTCCCCCTTAAACTGGACTATTAGACTCACAAATCATCTTGTCAATATTAAGGCAGGATCTAAAACTGTGAAAGATTAACAGAAAGTGCTCACTTTCAAGCTTTTTTTTTCCTATTAAAGGAATTTGAATTTGAATTTACATTTTTTAAATTGTTTTGGGGGTTGGCTTTGTGTGTGTGTCTGTGTGTGAAATTGGCCAGTGCTAGCAATCTTTGTAAAATATTCACATGCAATGTTCACTATATTTTCTTCTTCCCAGATATGCCTTTTAAAACTTACCTACATTATGATAATAATAAAATAAATATTATGTTCCTAAAATAATTCTTCAACTGCAGAACAGATAGCAAACCCGTTCTTCTTGCAGTGAGCAACAGTGTACTTTCCAGCAACCGCCAAACACTATGAAAATGGTTTCATTTACTTCCAGAATTTGCCAAAAACAGATGATGACTGAAACTGGTAATGACTATTTTCTATTCTCTATCCCTAAGTAATTGACCATTAATTATAATATCAATAGGCTGTGGATAAGTAAAGCAGACACATGTTAGGGCTACATTTCATTTGTAACTGTTTTGTATATATCATAAATCTCTAATATTGGGCTATTGTCACACATGATGAATTATTGTAAGCATGTCAGCACATAGTGGAAGTCAAGTACATTCAAATACTACTCAGTCAGAATTGAATTTGGCATGATAGTCTCATAAAAGGGGACTCAATTGAGAGTTTCCACTTGCCTGCTCTAAACTTGTCACTTGTAGGTGCTAAAGAGCTTGTTGTGTTGGTTTAATTAGTCAACAAATCGGTCCTTACTTGATTGCGTGGTCGTATCACATATGTTAACACTTCACTGTTTGATGGAGATATTAACAAGTGACAAGAGTCTCTTGGTCTATGGACTTTAAAGAAGAGAAGCTCTTCTATATTATTTCATTTGGTCCTGCCAATATTTATTAGATCATGCAGGCTGCAGGCTGCCAGCAAGAGAAAGACAACACAAACATTTTTCAGGGTTATGCTCATCTGTATCCCAAAGAAGGGTCACTGAACAATCGATGGTAGAAGAATATAAGTAAGATGAGTGTTTTCTACCACAGCTTAGAAATTCATTATTTGATACAGTTTGCTGCAGACCTCCTTGGAGCTTTTTTCACTTAAAGATAATTTATGACAAGAACAGAGAGGTTCTTGAAAATGCTATAGCAACTGGAGCTGAATGATGCCACTCTGGCACTAGATGCATAGTCACCAGAGGCCAGTAAAAAGGAAGTTTGCATTTGTATGAAGAACTGTATTAGTTAAGCATTCATCAGTGTTGTATAAAATATTCATATTACTTGTTGGTGGAAGATTAAACAAAAAAACTTCAATAATTAAAATGGCTTATTCCCAGGAGTGGGGGGTAGGGAAAAAGTGGGTCCTCTGCAAGTTTGCAAAAGGGCTTGTCTATTCACTTTTTGTATAGCAGCAAACAAAAGAGGAGTGCATACTTTATAGGCTCCACTTGTTTGACCACCATTCTGTTATAGCTTTTATCTCTGCTCTACCAGTGATCAAGTCTCTGAAGCATGTGCTGTAGTAAAGGGAAATATATCACATATAGAAAATCTCCTTAATAATTTTTGGCGAGTCTCTTGCTAGAAAAAGACATTTAAAGCATTTTGATAGGTGACATAAATGCTATCAGTCATAAATTTTGACTGCCTGGTCTTGGCAATATGTGAAGAATTATAATGAGAGAGGATGTCTTTAAGTTTGCTATTATAATAGTGTTATAGCTAATTTTATTTCTTTTTGTTGGAAAGCTAGTGGACAATTTGAATAATTCCCTTAAGAGGAAAACAAATAATGATTCATACACATAAAACCTCATTGCTTCCATCTTCAACAAAATGTTACAACCTCCCTACTTCTTAACTTTCACTATAATCATCAAGCTGAACTTTTCCTTCCTTTTAATGCATAGGGTGATCCTCAACAGTCAGGGTCTGCTACAAGACAGCTGTCTTAAATCACCCTGAATTTTTCACAGTGATTTTAGGTTTTTCATGTAATGTTACTGGTGCAGGAAAATTCACAAAACCAAGTTAAAACATTTGTAATAAACTTGTTCATTAATAACCAATGATAGAACAACATTTTTAAAAACTGTGGCAGAAAAGTTGCTAGCCTGAATTTCTCTAAGCACCATTTTGCGAAAATGTTAGGTGTTCAAAAGCTTGAACATATATATAAAAAAGGAATTTTGTAAAAATTTGAATAACTTGTTAATAACAAACATGCATAGATTTTGGAAATGCAAATGCACAAGTTGTTGTAATCTTTTCAGCTGCGTTGATGTCCCTCATTAGTACAGATCATTTATTCATACACCTATTTGTAGACACACACATTTTTGTGAAAACAGTAAAATTATTTACTAATAAGCATATAAAAGGTAATGGCTGTTCTAAACTGATTTTTATTTATGTGACTAGACTCTTGCCAATTATTTTTATCTGTGGTTCTCAGGTGTAATGTGTATTAGTTTGAATTGTTTTAATTAGTTGGAAAGTATTGTTCACTTCTTATTCAAGTATCTGGAGTTAATTGCTTTATATTGTTATAATTTTTATTGTAATAACAATGAAGATGCCAAGTAGAAATTTAGGGCCCAGATATTCTGGAAACATCACAAACACAGAACAAAATATGATCTTGCTTTTGTCTCAGAAATATTTACCTTTTTTAATAGTGTAGTATTTTTTATGGTGTATGGTTATATTGTGTATGCTTGGAATATGGATTATAAATTTTCAGAGCTTTCAAATTATTCCTGCCCTGGGCAACAGACCACACCTTTAGAGATGTTCAAATAAGAATCTTTGCCCAGATGCGCAAAGTCTCTCAGAGAGTTTGTGGTTGTGCCAATCCTTCAAATTGTTGGGGAGCTTCTGTGAATTACTGAGTACCCTTAACTTCTATCAATTGCAGTGAACAGGGGAAAATGAAAAATAAATAAAACTGGAGACTTCAAAATGCATTTGAAACCTTTCCAAGTGAGGGTTTGCAATGTCCTGAATTGGTGCCTGCTCTGGATTTGTTATGAGTTAATTTACCTTGATGTTTCTGGAAGTACCTCTCTCCCTGTGTACTAGTTCAAAATTTTCTTCATTGCTTGTTAATTCAAAATACCTATTTTTTATTCTAAAATGCTGTTTTACTCTAATCACTGATCAATATCTTCTCTTTCTCTTTTCCTGTCTTTTTTTTTAATCAGATCTATTTAATTGATTGCTTTTGCTACAGGATATTATTTTGGTTGTGTGGCAGCACTACCCAAATTCCACCTCCTCTATACAGAGCTGAATGACCTTCCCAGTGCCACCATCATGACTGACAGCTGTCCTTCCCAAAGCTGAAACCAGAGGCTATTSAGGTAAGGCTGGCAGGTCAGTCCAGAGAAGCAATGCCCACCCCGCAGATACTGGGGGGCTGCTGTTAGATCCCTCCAAAGCTGCCTCTTTTCCAGGTTGAACAAGACCCAGTCCCACAGTCTCTCCTTATAAGGCAAGTGCTCCAACCCCTGACCTTCTCAGGGGCACTTTGCTGAACTCCCTCTGGCTGATCATTACCTGTCTTGTACTGGTGCGCCCAAAACTGGACAAGGTATCTAGATGTGGTCTCCCGGGGCTGAGTCGAGGGGCATAATCACTCTCCTCGGTCAACTGGCTGTGCTCCTGTGACTATTGTCCTGGATGCTCTTGTGCAGGGGCACACTGCAGGCTCATGTTCAGCTCACTGCCCACCAAGACCACCAGCTCCCCTGGGGAGCAGGTCTGCTCCCCATCCTGGCAGCACCCAGCCTGTATTGCTGCAAGGAGCTCTTCCTTCCCAGGGGCAGGACTTTGCATTTGTCCTTGCTGAATTTCATAACGTTCCCATTGGCCTGTTCCTCCAGCCCATCTTGGGTCCCTTCGGGTGGCAGCCTTGCCCTCAAGTGCATCAACTGGTCCTGCCTGTTTGGTGTCACCTCACACCTGATGAGAGTGCACTCTGCCATCTGCTTCAGATCACTGACAAAAGGTGGTTAACAGGACAGGTCCCATGATAGATCCCTGTAGTGCTCCATTTGTTACCAGCGTCCCGGTAGAGCAGGACTCATTAATCACCACCTTCTGAGCCTGATCAACCAGCCAGTTATTTACTCATCCATTTGTCCAACAATCTAGACCATAACATCCCACCTTGGATACAAGAATATTTGGGAGACTGTCCAAAGCCTTGCTAAAGGCAAGATAAATGACATCCACTGTACTCCCCTCATCCACAGATCTAGTCATTTCATCATAGAAAGCAATCAGGAAAAGCATGATTTTATCTGCTGACTTTCCAGTCACCACCTTCTTCATACACCCATAAATGCATTCAAGGAGGACTCATTCTGTGATTGTCCTGGAGACCAAAATAAGGCCTGTACTTTCTCAGACTGCCACTTTGGCCTGTTTTGAAGATGGGTGCAGCATTTGCCCTAGTCATCGTGGACCTCCCCCTGATCTCCATGACCTTTCAAAGATGACAGAGAGTGGCCTCACTATGATACTGGCTATAATATAGATTCCAACAGAGATAAGAAGAATCATGCCCTAAAAGCTTTGAAAAAATATGAACTTTTTGCTATTCAAGCCACAATTGCATACTAGGAAATAATAAATAGTTTCAGTGTAGGGAATTAGTTCAACAGGACAATTTGGGTGATTGTCATCACCCTGTCAATAGCCTGGAACAAGCCCTTTCAATAGCCTGGAAACAGCCTTTTATAAAGAGTGGAATTATATGGAAAGTGTTAAAGAGAGTCTCTTTCTGAATGCTCTTTATTCTATCCCTCTGGATTCTTCTTTACATATGTTCATTGAGACACTGAAGTAAGTTTTTTTCACTATTGAACCAGTGCCACTATGAGAGGATGAATCCCATCCCCTTTTGACTCATACATTATCAATATAACTGTTAGGTATGCATTGACTGAAACATGTGCAGCTTTATTAGGACCAGTTCTTTCTTGCATAGAGAGATGCCTCATCACGGCATACATATGTGTATGCATAGTCATTCTTCAGATTAGCCACAGCCACATCTTTGTAAAATGCTTAATTACCAGAACACAAAACAGATTACATTTCCTCCCTTAATCAACTTCAAGATACAGTCGATTCTGCCTTGGGGCTGGAAGATCAATGTGATGATATCTTGAGATCCCTTCCAGCCCTATTACCCTTGTAATAAACAGGAAACAAAGAAATCCAATTGCCATCGATGTGTGCTTGGATTTCCTGCAATGCCAAACATGAATGAGAACAGTGATACTTAGCTGTTGCTACTGAATTGTCTTTAACTATAGATGTAAGAGTCAGCCAAAGACTGAATTGTCTTTAATTATACAAGAGTCAACCAGAGATACAAATGCATTGTTATTTGAAAGTAGTGTCGACAATGCAGTAGTCCTCAACTATTTTTAAATCCTTAGAGGAAATGTTTATTTTGAAAGATAAAAAGATATTCCAGTGGTATCCCCCCAGCCACGTTCTTACCAAAAAAAAAAAAAAATTGTTCTAGACACAAGCAGGGATGCATTGTTTTTCAAGGGAAGCTGTAATCTAATATCAAATGTTTGAGTTTAATTGGACATTATATATCGGAAACGTATGGATAATCTATGAATATCATGAGTGTAATCTGCTACTAAGCTGAATATTAAATGCACAGTTTGCACAGTGTGGGACTCAATTATCTTACAGACTCTGGAATTCCTTGTCTCTCTTCAGTAGCTGCAAAAGGACCCTAAATGACTGGCAGCTCAGTGCCTCACTTTTAGGCAGCTAAAGTATGGTGGAATGAATCCTGTCTTTAGAAATAATGTGTAGTTCATTGATGTTCTAAGCTGAGATGCAGCTGAGCAGTAAACTAAGATGGACTGAGGCACAAATACACGTCCTGTTCCGATACATCTGCTAAAGGGGTGGTTACCTCTGACATGGGACCTGGAGTAGTAAACCCTGCTATAGGTATAGCCCAGAGAGCTTGAAGCAACAACTCTAAAAATACTGCAGTTATTTCAGCTTGTCTGTCACAGCCCTTAATGACACAGATGTAATTGCAGAGCAAAAAGTATCGATTTCTACTCAAGTTTGTAAAATGGGAACCATAAGTTATTAAAAGAATAAGAAACAGCAATAATGATCCTTAATGTTTGTGTGGGGGTGCTTTCCACATACGGTATGTTCATCACCTATACCAATATATGCCTCTGCCCTTACATGCAAAGTACAGAGACTCCGAAGTGTCATCTGCTCAGCGGTTTTTGAAAGGTCTGTATGTGATCCACTAGGTGTCAGGGCACTGCACGCAGAAGCATCCTCACAAGATCAGATACACAGTGGGTTTCTCTGATCCACGCTCGGTTCATGTGGAGTTTCACACCAGCCAGGTCATGGCCTGGCTGGTAAAGGAACTCAAGAGTAGTGCTGCCAACAAGCAGGACCCTCACCCGGATGCCATGGCATGGAGACAGTTGGCAGATACTCTCTTTCTTTACCTCAAGATGACTTCTAGTATGTGTTCAGCTTTGCAATAAATCAACAGTTGCACTTTATCTGTGCAAAATTAAGAAAGTAATGGAGCTACCTACAGATGACTTCAGTTCCAATTCCAATCAGTGCTAAAATCTAATAAATGTATGAAATCCGATAAATGTAAAAACGTAGGGAGTTCACCTGCAAGGGATCCCACAAAATGAAAAGGCGCAATTTATTGTATGTGAAGTTTAGTTATTTCGCAACAGCCACATAATGATTATATCTCAGTTACAAGTATTAAAATGTCCTTTGGCTAGTTTCAGATTCTGTTGTGTTTCAAATGCTGGCAAAACAAGAAGATACTATATCCAGTTTAGGACATGTTTCAGGTTGCCATACCTGCACAATAGAATGCTGGTACATAGTCTTAAGTCACATAGGCTCTAAGGAGATACAAGCATATAAACAATATGTCCATTCCTTAGTGGCTAATTTTGTTTTTCCAAAAAAGAATGGACATGAACATATACTCAAGTTTTCCATCAAAGTGAGGGCACAAACGGCTGTCCTACTTTATTGAATATGTTAAGGGCAGACGTTAATAGGCAATTTGTAGTTAATTTTACATTCCTTATTAAGTTCAAGGTGCCTCATGGCACTTGCTCTAACAGTCAAAAGGTAGCATTTCTAGCTAAGTGCTTCCAATTAATTTTAACCAATTGTTCAGTCACACTTAATAACATATTTCAACTATTGATGTATGTGTGGTAAAGTGTTAAAAATAATTCTTAGTGAACTCTAAATGTTGGCAGAGCCACTGCAGGAGATTATTGTGAACTTCAATTTGAGACCATTTGAGTTATAAAGTGATTTCAGACTTCTTATCCTCTTAAAAAGCTAAGCATCTGCTCAGTACTGGATAGCATATGTGAACTGTAAGGTCTATATTAAAACATCAGGAAAAAATTTTAATGACATGTTTTATTGATTTGATGGTGCCTTTCATGGCTCCTTAGTCTGTAGTCCATGGAAAAGACCAGCCTGCAGAAGGGCCAGAAGGTTCAAGAATACTTGGATTCAGTGGTCCAAAGTCTTTCAGATAGGATCTCAGTATCTGTGCCTGCTAGCCAAGTTGCAACCCTGAGCATTGCTTGGGTCTGTAATGCCAGATTAAATTCCAGTAGACAAAGCTCAGCTRCTTTGGGTTTGTGTAAGATGTGAGGAATGGTGAGTAATCTCTGAATTTACAGCAAAATATCAAATATGCATATACATGCAGACAAGGTATATACAGTAAAATATGGAACTGTGATCATTTATTATGCTTCTATGATTATTGCACTTACCTCTTACATTTCCATCTCCTGAGCAGCCCTTGATTGCCACAAAAAAGAGACAAACTTCCAGAAAAATATTCTCCTCTCAGAATTAAAATATCATCTCACTAATCCTCTCTGCAGTGGAGGAGAGTATTACACCACCAGAAAGGATGGCAAGATCCAGGAGGATAAAAGTCTAGCAGGCCTGGCAAGACTGAGCATTGAAGTTGAATATCTTTAGATAAATACTTACGGTCACTTTTAACAGCTCCAACTCCCTGTAACAGCAGCTGTTCTAAAAGTAATTAAATCAACTTGACACTAAATATAGCCCCAAAAAATGTTTAAAGGCTCTCTAAAATAATTTTGAAGGGTGTTTTATCTGCTGGAAATTAGAAATTACTTCAATTAATACAAAAATATACTCCAACTGAGGCTATAAATATATACATATATATTTAGGCTATATGTGTATAGGCTATATATATATTTAGGCTATATATATATTTAGGCTATATATATTTAGGCTATGTATATTTTTATATATGCACATGTATATACACTGAAGAGTTTACAAGTATTTTTACAGAAGAATGTCACATCTTTAAAGGTCAATAAAAATATAAGGGTTTCAAATCATGGCCATTAAAAATAACCCTCTAGACAAGCATTTCCTTTTTTCCCCTGTGGCTAAAATTTACAGGCCAAAATTGTGGTGGATTTAATCCTGGACAGATTGCCACTGCAGTATCTTAACCCTGGAGTACCTGACAGTGCAGTATCTTGCCCCAGTAATATTAAAAAGGAGAAAGCCCCAGCTAGCTCTGGAACTTGCTTTAGGTCCTGGAAACACCTCTGATACCAACCACTAAAGGTGTGTAACATTCCTATTTGCCTTTATTCACTGTAAGGGCTGGAAATATCTACGCTGCAGGCGTGGCAAGGCAGTTAGTCCCCTCTCCTGGAGGTGGCTTCCCGCCAGCTGACCCCATTCCAGGTACATCCCTTTCACCGCAAGATTGCCAAGCACCACAACAGAGGAAGAGCAAAAAATTGGTTTCATGAGTATGAGATTTACAGGGAAAGAAAGGAAGGAAACTTCAATGTTTTCAAAAAATCTCGTAAGGCCCATATGGCTATGTATTACCATATCACTGAATAGATCAGGAAACAACATATAAAAACATCACTTTAAACCTGTAGTTAGGGTATTAGGGGCCTGATCCAATGCCAAGGGAAGACAATAGGGAGGGTTTGTATCAAATGCTGAATGCCCTCTGAGCCCATCAAAGGGATTATGGACCATTTGACGAATCTGTATCATCCTGTGCAGGACCATGCTAATCTTATTGTGCCATTTCAATTGTGGTAAACATGCAGCTGACGCAAACATATATAAGACTTACTTACTTTTTTTCCAAATCCCAAAGGATTTGTTGAAGGACACCTAAAACTTCCCCTCCTTCTTGCATATCTTAGTATCGCAACTTACTGAAACATTTAAAGAACTTCAGAATTTCTTCATACAACGTCTACGTCAACTCCCTTACTTAGCTAATAAAACCAAACTCAACCAAATCAAATAGGATTATTGATTCTTCCTTCACAGAAAATATTTTGCCCATTAATGAAAAGTTGTCTTATATAAAGGAATTCATTTTTTTTTTATTGGCGTTAGACACACAGACAGACAGAAATAAGCTGCCATTCTTCCATTTGATAGCCAGACGCTGCCAGTTGTTGCTAGGGCAGTCATGCTGTTAAATTAGGTCTAATGAACGAGTAATTGCTTTAGGTATAGTGAACCATTTCAAAGAAAACAAGGATTCTAATTGATTTGCAATTTGTTTGGCACATTGCATTGTCTGGGGCTATTGATTAGTCTTCTGGATTTCACACTGCATGTGTTTCCCTTTATTAAGGGAATAACAGGTTACTGATTACTTTCCTTCTGGGTTTAATGTAGCGGTTAATGTCTACTTTGTTCTTGTGTCATGTCACAGGCAAGGAAGGAATAATATGCAAGTGGGTGGCCCTTTGCTAAGAAACTCCCCTGCTGCTTTGAGCTGTGTACTCTAAGACACGCTGAAAAGCAGATCAAGAGAAAGGGTTAGAATAGCAGGACTCACAAGTTATGGCCTGAGTCAGGCTAGACCCAGGCTAGAAACTTGGCTTTCCTTCGCTAGCAAAGCACAACACATTATGAAGCGGTTGGTGGTAGATTTGTTCTTGTTTGATTATATGTCTCTATATAAGGAAACATACTATAGTTTTATATGCCTCGGTTTATATACAACAGCATCTTAAATAAGGAAGCTTACAACATATTTATCCTTTTGCTGCAAGAGATTTACTCCATAGCATACATATTCTGGAGAGCATGCCATTGCACATTTTAAATCTATCTTGGTTTGTGAAAAAGTGAGTTCGTTTAATTAACAGCTTTGTTCCTTTCATAGGACAACTTTTTATATTAAAAAATATATTGCATATTTAAAAATATATTGTATATTAAAAATATACAAAATTTAAAAATATTGTATCTTAAAGTGTAATTAATTTCTTATTTCTTAACATTTTTAGCTAAAAATGTAATCCTTAGCACATCTTTAACAGGTATGATGGTAAATAAAACAGGCTTCGTTGTTCTAAAATTGATCGTGGCTCTGGAGATTATTTAGCTTTGTATTTTGTGGCCCTGTGTTGGGAACCAGTACAAATGAAATGAAATATAGGCATTTAGATTACTTACAAGGTCTAAGGAATCATGATTTTGTGTCCTTACTATGTGTCTTCCTCTCAGATGGATCAGCCATGTAACATTCATGTATCTGAAGATCTCTACATAAGCCTGATCCAAAGCCTGTTGAAGTCAACAGTAAACCTCTCACTGATTTTCAGAAGCTTTTGCCGGTGAGCCCATCAACTTTCTTGATTCATCTCTTGAGAACCCATACATCATTTCAACAAGTAACATAAGTTTCATTGCCAGGTGAGCCACCATGCAGTGCTCTAAGTGCCCTAAAGCTCCAGGTAGCACCAGTGACACCAAGTGAGCAATCTCAAAAATCTAGACTTTACTCCATGTGCCAGGATTTGAAATATCTAATGCTGTAAAGGTATTTTTCCTGAGTTGTTATAAAGATTATTATCAGTAAATTGCCTGCACACTATGATTTTTTTTCTAAAAAGGACTACGATACATCTCTGAAATACAACATTGGTCAGGTTCAGTTTAGTCCAAAGATAAATTTTAAACTTGGTAGCTCATGATCTTTCATGATCTAGAAGTTGCTGATTTCTAAGTATTTGCAGTGGGATATAGAGCAGCTGTGACTTATCGTGAATTCATCCTGAATTTCAGGTCATCCCAAATGTCTTAATTAAATCAGTTCCACACTTTCAAATCCCTGTTAGACTGAAATTAATGAAGCCCTTGGTCTTATAGGCAGAAACATAAGAAAGAGTCTCAACAATGGAAACAAAAATAACAGCAGCCAAAAAAATATTTTGGTATCATGTTTGG
Organism: Phoebastria nigripes; assembly: GCA_035582835.1. Classification (NCBI taxonomy): domain Eukaryota; kingdom Metazoa; phylum Chordata; class Aves; order Procellariiformes; family Diomedeidae; genus Phoebastria; species Phoebastria nigripes. Next base: position 2,391,807 of record JAYKAV010003110.1, read on the forward strand.
CAACCATTTGGCATGCACCAGGTATAGAATATAGTGCTCTAAAACTGTCACTGCTGTTTTGGGATGCCCTATATAATTAATTTTTGCTACCCCGTTCACAAATGATTGAACCATTGTATACCGAATGTATATACCAAATACCAGACATATACCAAAATAATTCTTATAACTTAGCAGATCATAATCTATTTCTTTCTATATTCTATGATCTTATGACATCAGCATGCCCGAGCCATACAAAATGTGTACTTATGTATATATTAAATTCGTAATTAAATATATTTTATACCATATGGGTGACCTAATATAATTGTAAAGTAAGAAAAACCATAAAATTTTAATTCCCCTGTGTTTGTATTTTAAGCCTTATATGTGGTGGGGGGAAGTCTGGGATGGGAGCAAGATAGTGCAACCATTCAATAGTTATGGTGGACCACAGGTTTGGGGCTAGCGATTTGAGGAACTTGCAGAGACAATGCAAGAGAGTCGAGACATTAATATTTCTCACTTCCCCCAGCCTTTGATTCAGTAAGATAAACCTGAAAAGGACCATTTTCAAGCAGGAATGCTCACAGGAAAAGATATCAGTAGCTATTGAGAATTAAGATTAGAGTCCAAGCATACTCCAACCACAACCCTTAAACCAGATTAGAGATTAGACTAAATGTGAGCAGTATAGAAGCAAGTATCCTAACATGATATGACCTGAACCTTCCTAAATGGCATGTTACAGCCCATCATTTGGACCACTGTGTGCTATTGGAGAAACTCAAGATGGCTTTAATGGGGATGATCCAAGCTGATCTCTTTCAATAAAGTATACACATAGAGGTAGATTGCTGTATTAAGATGATGAGTTTCCCCCAATTCAGGGAAATCTTCTATGTACTATGTATGCGTATTATCGCTATGCAAGCTTAAGCTTTTCATTTCCTCTCTCTTCTTTGTTCCCACCAGGATTGAGATATGGCATTTAATTTTCAACAAAATTACGTGGAACGTGACAATGAAGCAATGATCAGAAGTGATTCTACTTTTCACCTTTAGTTGTAGGGCTGGCTGTGGAACGAAGGCCAGGGATGCATCACAGCTAACAGATACTGCACTGACGAATTCAAGAGCCAACATGCTGTTGTCAGTAAGGTTATTATGCAGTTGCTGCGTTCCAGTGAAATCTTTTTTTCTGCTTAGTGGGGGGACTTACAGGGGAAATTCTGTTTCCTAAATCTTCTTCTACATCTTCTTCTCTTGGGTTCAAATAGTCAAGTTTTATGCCTAGGTCCACAAAGTTGCATATGCTGTGGGGTGGTCCAGGATTCTGGCCTCTTAAGTATCCAGTAAAGAACCTGGCTGCCAAAGGCCACACCTCCCTTCTGACCATATGAAGGGCTGTGTACAAAAGACGGCTGCATGTGCCCAGATTTCACCCTGAAATGGGGTTTCCATGCACCCAGGGAAGACACCAGGCCTGACAAAAGAAGTAATGCCAATACTCCTGTGGCGAGTGTTCCACTTTTTAGAAAAGAATTGAAAATTTGCTAGGACAGAGAGAAGGAATGTGAGATGAATGACAGCTGAGCCTAGTACTTAGGATAATTGCACAGGTTGAAGAAGTCCCGAGTTCCCTCCTCCTGAGGGAACTGTAGTTTATCCAACAGGTACAATTCAGTGAAGAACTAAGACTCTCCTCTTTTCTAGCTAGTTAAGTTCCCTAATCTTTAGAAGCACCTGTAAAAATGTACAAACAGTGGACATTTACCTATGGAAACCAAATTCAAAGGCCAGCACCTACCCAAAGCTTTTTGTCTCTGACAACACATCTCCCAGTGAACCAGACTGGGAAAAATTGTACCAGGGAGAAAAACAGCACTTGTGGCACACAACTTACTTTCTGTCTAGAAGGAACAAAAATAAGTGTGTATCAATGCCTCAGCCACCCAACGCGTCATTCAGTATGTTAATATAAGTCCATCTTCTTTTGTGCGTTAAGCCGAGACATAAGCTTGTGAACTTTGCATCAGCCCTGGCTAGCAGAGTTAAAATCACACTCTGCTGTGTACTGGACTCTGCCTTACAGAGGATGCAGGCAGGATATATCTACCTCATGGGCCACCGCGAAGCTCAGCTTACCACTACTGCTTATCATTGACAACAGAAAGATTCTTCTTAGCATGATATAAACAGCAATCTATAAACAGACTTTTTTCCAGCTAAAATGTAAGTCGCTATAGGCATTGGGTGCCTGTGGCTTTAAGACAGAAATCTTGATTGCCCCCTTTGATGTAGATACTTAAACCACCCATGAGTGGCTAATTCTTTCCATGGCTATAGACTTTAGTTTCTCAGCTGTTGTATATGAAAATATTTTCATTGAAGTCCACGGAGGTTATGGTCATCAAGAATATTACCTTAAATATCAGATAGCTCCTCAGAAATGGAATGCATTTTCCATTCTTATTTTCATTAGTTGTTCTCCGTCACCAATCGTARTATTGCATGGAAGCCACAGAAGTACTGAGCCTAGTGTGCTGGGTACAGTTGAAACATGCCTGATAGCGATCCTTACTCTTGTAAGTGATCCTTCTATCATTATTGCCTTAACTGAAGGCTTGGACTCCATAGTTTAGTCTTACTCTCATACCTCGCTCTGTCTTCTTTGGGAAAATCACACTGATCCTGGAGAATGTTTTTGTTGCTTCTTTCTGACTCCATCTGTGATGAGCTTTTTTATTAAAAAATAAGGTCAAAAACTACAGTTGCTGAGACAGCTTACTTCTGTCTAACATGGCTTGGCTGGTTAGTATGCAGAGGAACAAATCACATTTTAAAATATTTAAAAAACATGGAGGAGCTTTTAAAGAACTGTTTAAAAAACTGCTCTTGGTTTAGTGCCAGCTACAGATGCCATGCTGATTACAGAAGATTACATAAATTCCCCAAGCCTTATTAGCATCTCACTTACACCTATAAAATTGAGAAGAATTCCACTGGAGTCACTGGAGTTACACAGGTGTAAGCCTGTGCTTGAGAAGAATATGGCCCTTCTGGTTAGCAAGCTACCAGTGCTTTCAGTGGGTCCAGTTATCTCTACCTATCTACTAATACAAAAAGAAAAACAAAGCAAAACATGCAGGGTATGATCTGTCTATGTAAATACTTCAATCTTCATTGATTTCAACCAAGTTGCACAGATTTAGGTGTCAGCTGAATTTTGACCTGAATATGTACAGAAAAAATCCAACTTTCTGGCATCTTTGTTGTAGCACATTACTGAGATTTTTATACAGCGTGTATTGCTAAACAAAGGAAAAGATGACTAGAGCAGGTCAAACCAAAGTTTCATCTAGCTCTGGAAGCCTCTCTGTAACAGTGGCTTAGAACGGGGTGTAAGATGTTCAAGGAAAAGCTGTGTATGTGCAGAGGGAGCTTTCCCTGCTATACAGTTGCATATCCTGCCAGTTTCAGAGACTTTTGAGCCTGAGGCCACATAAGTAGATCATGGGTACTGTTGAGGACCTACGTCCTATGAATCCAGCCATTTCTTCTTTCAGCCCATTTAGCCATTTGCCCCATGCCATCCTGTGGCAATGTGTTCCACAGCTTAATTATGCACCATGAGAAAAAGTCATTGCTTTTGAGCCTTTTCATCTGGGTGATTTTATTGAATGCCCCTCAACTATTTTTTAAGACGATGCAATTAGTTTTCTTCACTCACTTTCTCCGCACCACCTATAAATGTAGAAGCCTCTACTATATCCCAGTCAGTCATCTTTCCCATACTGATCAGTCTGTTTAGTTTTTCCCGACTCGAATGCCGTTCTACACCATTGCTCATCCTTGTTGAATTTATTTTCTATGTCTACTGTTACTCTCTTTTGAGGTGGCTTGCAAGACCAACGAACAGTATTCAAGATGAGGGCATACCATTAATTTGTGCATGATAGTCCTTACTCTTTTCTGGGTTTTGGGTTGTTTTTTGTTTTTTTTTTTTCCATTTCTACAATATGGACCATACACTAGTAATGATTCTGAAGGATTGCTAGTAGGATTGTGAAGGCCTTCCTTTGTAAATCAAACACCTCCAGGGATAACACCACCACGTGTTCACATGAAAAGCAGTGAGAGGTTAGTATATTCCATGATTCTTTTTGCGTTATTTAGCTGACAGTAGTAACAAAGAGCATTAGAACTTTGTGACCTGCCAGGTTTCCACAGATTGCCACCAAGAGCTGCACAGACAACCAGTGGCCACGAACCAATGATTGGGAACCCAAGTGCAAAGAATAGTTCATAGTAATTTTTCCAAAAAGTTGGGATGATCCTATGTTCTACCAGTGTAGAAAAGCCTTAATACCTTCACTGTGGTCCCAAGCTCTCGAATAAGATGAGAAGTTATTACTCTACAAAAGAATCATGTACTTCTTGAACAATACAAAGTTGAGAATAAAAACAAATTTGTTCCTTAGAAATTGCCTAGTGAAGCAGTTGTTTCATACTGCCTGTTGAACATTTGGGTAGACTGATTCAAATGTTAAAGCTGTGTTCAAACCAGAAAAAATAAAAATAATAAGCTGTCAGAATAATTACTAAGAACATACAAGGATTATACAAAGTAAACTGCAGCCTGCAAAAAGAGAATTGCATGTTAGCTAATTGTTAATTTTAGCAATTGCAATGGCTAATTACTGTGGCACACATTGACTATTAGCATGATGCCCCAGCACCTGCTTTCTCCAATGAACAGATTTCTTCATTGCTCGTGCAGGAGCAAAATGTGTAATTATTGGCCATCATTGGGGCGATTTTTCAGTGATTCTTTTGTGTGATGTGAATAAAGCATAATGACATATTTTATTAGAGGGCAAATAGCTGTTTGTTAATGGAAATGATTCGAAATCCAAGAAACTAGGAGCTAGGAGCATGTTTTCAGTATCAGCATGAATTCAAATGTATTTTCTTTTAACTCTTTATAAAAGAAGCATAGAAATCAAATCTAAACTTAGTATAATATATTTAATGATATGTGCAAACACAGCATTGATTAATTGCCTCAAATGTTTTCAATGCTACACCATTTCATTTGTTACAGCAGTCTGCTAAATTTATGCATTTCTTATTTAAACTCTTCTTTCCTGGGCATATAGTGTTAGCAAGATTATGTGGCTTGTTCCTCATTTACTGGGAAAAAAAATCATCTTTGTAACTTAAGCAACAATTATGGGCTTTATGAGGCACATTTTCATTGCACACATTGTAGAACACAGTGCACTGGCATTATTATTCCAGAAAGTACATGCTTGAATGTATCTATCAAGACCCAAATGTCAGCTACTGAATAGATTATGCATAGTTATCCAAAACAGAATATAGATACATAAAATCTCAGCAACAGAATACTCAATTTCTGAGGAAAGATTTTTATTAGATAAACTGCATGATACTTTTGAAGAACAATGCAAATGAAAAAATTACATATGAACCTTAGACTACAGTGGTGTTTAAAATAGCAAACTGCTTTGTCATTTTTGAAGGACAGGTTACGGCTAGAATAAGAAAGCTAGCCTTTTCATTTTGCTTTTATTTGAATACTGTTCAAAGTTGAAAAAAAAAGGGTTACTAGGGGACATATCTTGCTGAATTCCACTGACGTAAATCTAGACTAACTTGATGGAAAACAATGAAGTGACTTTGGATATCCAAGGAAAGTAGAAGCCTTGTGAACCTCTGTGAAACTTTTAACAATAAGTAGGAAACCTAAGCCTCTTATAGACTCTTCAGATAATGAAGCCAAAAATTTAACGCTACCTTAGAAGTATAGTAATAAGAGATTTTTTGGCATGACTCTGATTTCGTTCCATTTTGACAAAGATCCAGTGGCTGAACTTTGATTAAATTTGACCCAATTGACAAACACACGAGTTAGATGAAATTCAGACCTAATGGATGCATATGAAATGACTGATTGAAGTAAACTCGGTTTTAAAAGCATATTCAAATAAATAAATAAATAAATAAATCACGCACACAGGAAGATATAGTAAAGGATCATAACTTTTACATTTCTTCTACAATTGCGTATGATACATGTATCGCATTTTAAAACTGTGGCTTCAAAGGCCACCATAAGAAAAATTAACCCAACTCTACATACACTGAAAATCTGGCTCATCCCATATAGCCAAGTCTGAGTTATTTACAAACTTGAGGAAGAAACTGTGAATAGGCACTTCCTCTTCTCACCCAGGGCCTATAGCTTCTCTGCTGTTGCAAGATGTAGATAAGTTTGGTATTCAGGTTCACTGTTTGACCCATTAAACTGGTATTGAGGTATAATTTGTGTGTTTTCCCAGTACGGTTGCACATAGAATGGGGTTCATTTCCACAAGTTTGAATAAATTTATCCAGTTCAGTGAACCTGTTGTTAAGCTCAGCAAAACTCAGTAGGTGGCTTTAAAGTCCTGTAATTAGCCCATTACATAAAATCTGTACTTTAGATTTTTGCACATTGGTTAATAAGTATAACATGCTTCGTATATATAAATAACACTACATTAAATGATGCAATATAAAGGAATTAAAGGCCAAAGTAGTTAAATAAAATACTTGAAGGAGATCTCAAATTAGCATGTTTAATTCCAACTCATTGAACAGGAAAAGGCTTTAGCCTTACTGTATCAGTTCCATACAATGTGCAGAATAGCAGATATTTAGTCTCCATTTTACATAAGGTCGCTGTCATCCCTGACCTCTGTGTGACTTTGGAAAAATGTTCTAATTAGCTTGTTTCTTTTAAAATCTAATCATTACAATGTCTAAATATAGTCATGAATTACCAAGACAGCACTTGCCTCAACAATTTTTCATAGTTTGTACATAGCTAATTAATTCTTGATCCTTAATTTTTGCTTTCCAAATGAAATATGTGAGGAAAATGAAGTCTACAGCTAATTAACCCGTGCAATGCTTACTGTTTCATAGTAAAAACACTTACCTTAAAGTTCAAGCTTTTTAGTAGCTGTAAAACACAGCTTTGAATCCTATTGCAATAGGTCAAAGTTCCACTTCAATCTGACAGATTATTATATTTTTTAGTTTTAAATGTTGAAAAAATTACATAACCAAAATCCCAGACTTCAGTTTTTCTTCAAATCTATTTATAAATTCCATGATATTAATTAATATATTGAAAGGTAATGTTACTTATATAACCATTATCTTTTTTGAATTTTTTTCTATTTATATATAATGAATAATAAATTTTTCTATTTATATATAACAAACCCTCTTCAGAGATTCAACGTTATCAATGCATGAAGAAATATGTTTGAGAAGTTTTGTATAAATGCACATATGCATACATACATCTATCTATCCATATATATACACACACACATATATATATATGGGGAAACAAAATAGTATTTTGGAGTTGTACAAAATACTCAGAGTTAATACGGCAGCCAAAGGAAACTTGCTCAGATTTGATCTCATGAAAAACTCAATAGTCCTGGATAGTTTGCCAAGATTCATAAATGCACAGATTCTAGTGGATGAACCTGTCCTTATTTATGTATTTATACTGAATTAATAGTAAATCAATGGTTTCACTTGATCTCAACCTGAAGCCAGACCTCATTCATTTGTAATTTTAGGATTCATCAGCAAATTCACAGAAAAAGCCTGGATAAACATCTTTATGATGCTCCACAAAAAGAAAATAGAAGATTGAAAGTGACACATCTCACACATCTTATTATGCTTATTGTGACCTGGCAAATAAAACTACCCCAATTTCCAGTTGTGTTCTGTTTATCTTGTGCCATTTTATACCATCATCTTTGAGTGCCTTTGACTTTTTTCCCATTTAATTTATTGCAACTGCCCCCTATACTGCTCTATAGTTGTTGCTAAATTTTTCATTTTACTGACAATCTTAGTTTAAAACTAATGCGATTGCTTCTTTATATATATCTCTACATTGTCTCCTTTTTTCTCATACACATTGACGTCTGGAGGATTTTTGTCCTTTGGCCAGACATATCCAGCCTTGGAGCTAATTCCATTCTCAGTCATACAGGTACATTTCCTGCTGGTTTCATACAGAGCTGACACCATAAAATTGGAGTAAAATTTGACCTCTGGTATAAGCAATTATATTTCTCATAGAACTATCTGGACTATGTTTGGAGGTAACAGAAATGTTGAAGAAAATATCACATATGGTATTAATACAGCAGAAAGTAAGACTAAGAAGTGGAATGACTTGCATTGATTGAGTATTCCGTTAATTGTGCAAAATTAATCAATTCAACAGTTCAACAATTAAAAAAAAAGATAAGAAGAAATTGCAGGAAGGAAAACAATCAGTAGAAGACACAAGACAAGCCACGTGGATCTTCCTTAACTTGTTTCGTCCTGATATATTCCCAACCCTCCATCCTGTCTTGTAAAATACATGTCCTTTGGTTACCTCTGAAGGCCAGGTTAACGCTCTGTTATGCTATTTTCCAACACCTGTTCAGAAGGTTTTTTTCTGACAAATTTGAATCGAATCTGTTAAGTACACCATCAATTACACTTCTTTACACTATGGATCTGCTTAAGTGAAAGAGTTAGGAGGTCACAGCATATGGGTTATTTTTGTGAATGGAATGCTTGATTCAGTCTCTTAATTGACCATGTGCATTAAGTCTACTTGTGGGGAAAAGTTACACATGAGGGTGAATCTGCAAGAACACTGAAGGGAGGCAGTTATGGACAGCAATTGCGAAGCTGCCTTTTTCTCTCTCTAAATTTAAAACTTCTCATTAACATTTAACAGTAAGTTAATGAACCAAAGAACACCATCTTGCCTATCAGCCATAACTCTCTGTTTTGCAAGAAGCAGGAGCCACTAATGAATAGAGCACACTGAATCAAGTAATTTTTCAACGTGTAAAAACATTACTAGATGGAAGATGAGGAAAACTATTTCTGTTTGCCAAATCATTTTGTAAACATACGTATCATATTATCAGGCAATGCTTGACCACATTCATCCTTGCACATCTTTGGAAAGAAACTGAATTTAATTTACAAGATAGATAGATGTGTCTTATCATAGCTGAAGAGGTTTTTTTTCCCAGCAAATAAATTGACCTCAACAGAGGACTTAGTTCCCTCTTTCTAGAAATGGGTAAGCATATACAAATAGATGACTAGTTGCCTAAAATGAGACCCCTGAATATATACATCGCAATAAATTAAAGTTTTCTCAAGTGGTGAGAAATGTGTGTTTGAGTATCAGGTCTATACAGTGAATTAGGTGCCCATCTTTTGGTTGTATACACATTGCTAAATACCATGTCAGGCTATTGGTTGCCCCTGCATCAGTTCTAAGGTTCCTGTATCTCTGAAGCTTATCAGTGGTACCTATGAAGCAGTAAAGATACAGAATTTTATTTTTGGTTGCTTTCGGATAAAGAAATTATTACTGACATCGTATCTGGAAGTATCTACCAAGTATAAGGACTTTGGCTGACTATTGTTTAGATTATTTTGGGTTATTTAACTATTTAAATAAGAGAATTAGCCATTGAAGCACAGAAATGTATAAGTAATATTGTCATAAAGGTAGCTAAGGCAGAAGAAACTGCGGTAGAAGAAACTGCGTTTCCTTCACTTACGTTTTTTGGCTGAACAATACTACTGATGGCTGTCAGGGCTTGCTTTAGCTAAGCCCTTAGTTTTCCCAGATACACACACTGATTTGAAAATATGTGCTTCTAACAATCCTTGACTGCTTTTCCTTATATACTGCATTAAAGACTAAGAGGCACAAGAGAGCAAAGATGCTGAAGAAGTGGCATGTTCTCTGTTGCTCCACTGATTGTGCTTTCCTGAAGTTGACAGAAACAGAAGTCCATTACAAACTTCCTTTTCATACTGGAGTTTTTACAATATATATTGAAAAMGTGTTACCTGGGAACATTTTGTGTGGAACACAAAAGACAGATGTTTTTCTTACAACTATTATTATGAAGGCACTAGTCACAACTATATAATGAAAAATGAGTCGACCTTTTTTATTTAAATGTAACAGGCTAGCCCTGAGTGCTCTAGTATAACCAGTCATCATCACGCTCCCCAGCAGCTAGCAAAGACAAAGTAAAATACAGAAGATATGCTACATGAGTTTATGTGATGTGTGCAGTAACTATTGTTTGATCTTTTGAATTTATATTTTGAATTGTGGAAGTTTTAAGCATGCTGGGGAGTTTTGAATAATTTACTGAGTCTGCTGTCTTCTCTATCTTCTCCTGCTAAGACAAGCTTTCTTTATACTGTGAATGTAATTATGTATACCTCAAAAAATTGAACAGCATATAGCTCATATAGCAATTAACTCACTTGATTTCATCTAATCTTGGGATGATTGAAAGCTAGAAGCTAGTCCCATGGATTCCATTGGGACAGCTAGAATTTTTATTTTCCAGTAATATAAATCTCTGGGAGACAAACAGTTTGCTGGTGCAAAGTAACTGGCTTCACAGAATATAGCTCAGCAGAGAACCTAGCCAAAGATTTTTTTCTAGCTGTTCACGCAATGTGAGAACTGCAAAGTTAGAGGAGACTAAACAGTGACCACTCTCTGACTCAGATGAGGACAACTCAAACGAGTACAAAGTTTGAGTTAGAAGGGATGCTTCTCTGGTAGATCGGTTTCTTTCAAAAGTACAAAGATGATCTGAACTTTCACAGAAAATATCATGGTAGGCAGAGAGCATGTCAGGCTGCCAAATATACATGGTAAATATGACACTGCAGTGTAATACATTATTACCATGACTGATGTGGAACCTATGCTTCTACCCACACATAAACTCATGGGATCTGTTTCTAATACCATTGAGTAAGTTACGAGAAAAATTTCTGTATACAGCATTAATAGCAATACTTTTGATTTACAAAATACTCATTCTAGAAGCTGCTGAAGATCTAAAACTACAGTTTTGTTCATTGGTAATTTCTACACTTGTTTACTCATTTTGTGGGCTAGTTGTTCATCTTCTATCAAAAAGATCCATTAAAAATAGATATTAGAGGATAAGAAAAAAGAAAGGTTACTAAAAAGAGTATGACTCCTTAATAGAGAGTATGATGTAACTATTTCTTATGGTCACCAGCAAATTTTATTTTATAGTAATTCCTTCTAAAGGTATATGAAATACAAACTGACTGCATTCAGCTCAGGATTGCAACCAAAAATCCCTGCAGACAAGACACCTTAATGAAGTGGAAGGAGTTTTGAAACGCACAGTGACTGCAGCATCAGGCCTAAACAAGATACCAGGATTGCATTATTAATTTTGACCTATTATTGCATAGAATCAAAAAGAAACTATATTTATTACCAAAAAAAAAAAAAGGCCCAAACACTATTAAAGCATTAAAATTGTGGAAAATATTTACCATTATTATAAGAACAGGAACAAGTTCTGTGGAAGAATCCTTATTTTCTGAGGCCATTCAGTTTTATGGACTGGGTAAGAGACCAGTGTTTGTCTTCAGACTATGTCATTCCACTACCCAGGAAGTCAGGCTTTCAGAGGCGATCCTGCTAACGTGCAATTTAGAGAAGAGGTAATAGGTGGCTAGGAGGGAATAAGAGTGCAGGGGGAGAACTCACACAGCGGAGGAAAGTTTTAGATCAAGTACGAGGAAGTTATATATTCTAAATTAATTACCCAAGCTTTTTTCTTGGTCATATGTTTACAGAGTTATACTGGAAGTTCCATTATTCAGGGTATAAACTTCCAGCACTGCTCTAGTGAAATGCACGATGAAGCTTATTAATTTTTCCAAAACAAACTGTTCCTAATAGGTTCTAGCTGTCAGAACTTCCCATGCTTTCTCTGAAAGTGTTTTAATTTCATATTGACAAAACCTCTCCCACTTTAGCAAGTGAAGCACAAAAATTTCAATCCACTTAAAACTCAATGCAGGAATCTGGAAGGCCCAAGAGAAAGAATTTTGCATCTCTTTTTTCAGAGCACAAAACCTTTAAAATGTGTAAATAAAGCACCAATTAGGTTTACCATTCTAGAGGATAATGAGAAGTGCCCATCAAATATGCTACATTCTTAAAATGTTTTGATTTAGCAGGCTAAATTCAAAACACCGTAGTAGCTTCCAGAGTAAAACCTGATTGCACTTACATGTCACATTCATAAAAAAAGCAACCAAAAAAAAAAAAAAAAAAAAAAAAAAAAAAAAAAAAAAAAAAAAAAAAACAAAAAAAAAAAAAAAAAAGGAAAAAACAAAGGAACGACACCCCCCCCCCAACACACCCTCCCCCACCCAAACCATAAAGCTCTAATTGGAAAGCTTCCATCATCTGAGTACTTGCTTCCTGGCATACATGAAATGATCAGTGGGGAAAGCAGGGTCAATCGAGACAGACTGAGAGTGAAATTAAAATAATAAAATGTCTAAACATTTAACTGCAAATAGGAAATCTTTATACCCACCCACACCCCATTCTGCAGCATAAAACTAAGGCAACAATTATTCATATACCTCCAAGTAATTTGCAGGCTCCATACAAAAATCTCATTTAAAATAAGAAATTGCTATTTCTGCACATTTATTCTACCCAAATGCTGGCTAATTGCTGCAATGGCCATTATAAAGAATAATTTTCGCTTAGTGAAAAAAAAAAAAAAGGAATGAAGAGAACATTTTCTGGTTTTGTTCCTCTGCGGAGGCTCTATTCAGCGAATCCTGAATGCACAGCGTTTCACTGCTACATTTATTATGCTGAGAGGTCAAGTATTACACAGCATCTTGTATTACGCTTTGCATGCTAAGTATTTCACTTCACAAATTGACCCTTCGGTGTACTTACTACATAATGCTCTAAAAACCCAGCTAAAACGCAGGACAATTAGCAATACTTTGGCTCCCGCTTAACAATGGGGACACCAATGTAGGTGATTGCATTTACAGTGTTGCTTTCTTCACAAAACATTTTTGACACATTAAAGGTACTTTGGAATTGTGCAGTACCAGTCGCCTCTCTCGTGAATGGCTTTTCCAGCATGTACSGAGAGAAACAGTTACTGTAGTTTAGGGCTTAATTGAAAAGAATTCAGGCACGGCCCTATGAAGCACCCATTAGAGGGATATTATATCATAAAAAGCTGTAATATCCATTTTCAGGCTTGTTCACCAGCCAATACAAAGTAGGGCACGGCTTAAAAAGGGACTGCAACTCCGGAGAGCAGGATGTTTGGGGAGGACGAGGATGAGGAGGAGGATGAGGAGGATGAGGAGGATAAGGAGGAGGAGGAGGAGGAGGAGGAGGAGGAGGAGGGAGGAGGCGGTGAAGTCAAGGGGAGAAACAGGAAACAACATGATGAGGGAGGAGGCGACTGGAGGCAAGAGCAGGCAAGARGAGGCAAAAGGAAAAGGCGCCTTGCTCCTTTTTGGGCCTCCTCCTACACTTGCTCCAGTGTTCTGCTCTTGCCTGCTGCTGCCTCCTCGTTCCTTCTCCTTCTCCTCTTCCTCTTCCTCCTCCTGT
>JAYKAV010003110.1:2405902-2514222 GCA_035582835.1 Phoebastria nigripes
AGCGCTCCGCGGCCGCGCCCGCCCGGCCCCACCGCCCAGTTAAAACGCCGATCCGCCGGGATAGCCTGAAATTCTCTGGCCGCACTCGCCGAAAATATATTTTTATTTTATTTTATTTTTAACTGGGAGGAAACGGAAAGCACAGAAGGAGAGGGCGGGAAGCCAAGAAGCCCTGTGCAGTGCCCCGGCCGCGGTACTACCGCGCTCCCCCGTCGCCGCCGGGCCTGCCCGCCCTGCCGCGGGGCGCGCTCTTTCGCGGGGACCGCGTTACCGCGTTACCGGTTCTGGCGCGGCCGGCCGCCGGACGGGTGCCCGGCAGGCGCCATTCTGCTGGCTGAGGCAGGGCAACACCTCACGGCCACCGTTTTACTGTCCCGCACGGGTGCCATTCGCTTGCCTCAGGCAGGTGAAGGGCTTCCCGGGTGCCACTGCCCTGCCTCGGGCAGGGCAGCCCCTCACAGCGGCCATTTTACTACCTCAGGCAAGGGCGACTGCCTTTGGGGCACCATTGCCCAGCCTCGGGCAAGATAAGGGTCATGTGTAGGGGTGCCAACCACAGGGTCCATCTTTGAGCTGATTAAGCCACAGGAGTCCCAAACTTTCTGTGTCCTGCCCAGGAGAGAGTCCCCTCCCAACATTTCATTATCACCTACCTAATGGTGATGCTCTTTGCAGTCAGGGTGGGCCCTTTGTGTGGCCTTGTATCACTGTCCAGGGCTGGGAGAGGGCGCTGGAGGAGGCAAAAGGCAGTTCTAGGCAAGCCCCCTGGACACACTCGCTTTTCATCTGAGCTGCTGGGTGGACGTGGGCTGTCATACGAGCTTCCCTTCGTCCAGCCCCGTACTGCTCCTCTGCACCTGGAGATGCCAGCAGGGCATCCTCGGGGCCAGCCGCGCAGTGGGCCTGCCTTTGGCCTGTGAGAAGGGCACATTATTACTGTAGCTACATGATTTCCTAACCAGATCATTTCTAAGGTTTACCAGAGTATTTCTAAGTGTAAATCTCTTCGTATTCGATGAAATTTAAAAGCTGGGGAGAGAGAAAACTCAGGTGTAACAGGATTAAACTCCCTTTCCTTTTTGCACTAGGGAGTGTGGTTTTGACTGGGGCATGCAGCATGTCTCCTGCCTGCTCTTCAGCCCATGGTCACAATAGTCTGTGCCTGGCTCCTTCACAGCCAGCGATGAAAGAGTGAAGTCCAGTGTCAACACCACTGATGGAGAGAAGACTTGCACTGTGGCTTCCTGAAAACATGGTGAATGCGTATCTCAGGCTGTGTCCCTGTGAAAATACAAGGCCTCAAGAGGAACAACAAAGACTGCTGTAAAGGAAGACAGCACAGAGTTACAACACATCTGATGCCTCTTCTGTTGGCTTTCCTCAAACCCTGTATTCTCTTCCTTTCTCTTTTTCCTTGCAGCGCAGGCATCAGGTCTTCAGCACTGTCCTGGCAACACAAGTGGTGCTAGGATCATGGTATGAGGGAGGAGGACGAGTAACAGCAGGAAACTAAAGCTAAGTGATGTGGAGGGAGGGGACTGCTGGGGGCAGGGAGCTGTTGGACGAGTGTACAGTCTGGGGAGCACTATCCCCCTGCGATCCCAGCTCCTGTTACATGTGCTTCATGTGCTTAAGAGACGTCCTGTAAATGATAAAGCAGAATTTTTCCTCTGAAGTGAACTGATAAAATAGCACATTTCAATGGAATATGGTTCCATCAGAGCTCCTCTGTCTTGCTCTCGAGACAGTCTTCATGCATAAAGCACTGTTGTTTGTGAAGAGGAAGAGCTTTGAGGGCTGATAGCAGCTGTAAACTCTAGAGTGGCCCTGCTTTAGCAAGTGCAAAGTCACATGTTTTCCTCTACTAAGGGCTTTTCGGAACTGCACATAGCAGTGAGTCATGCTTTTTTGCCATACTTAAATTTGTGACAGCTCACTTCAGGTCAGGCAACTTAATACTTCCACATGAATGGCCTGTGGTTCAACTTTGGCTGTGCCAGTGGTGTCTGACAGCAAAACTTTCAGCACCTGTGCATAGCCCTGCCTGTCTTAACCCTAAATTAAATCTTTTGAACAAGCTATAAACAAATATAAGGAACCAAACCTACAAGACTGACTGGCTGAGTGTCCTTTCTCTGTGGGCAGATGGTATTAGGTGATGATGCCGGGGAGCAGTGTGTGATGATGGTTTTCATACTCCGCTTAATTAGAAATTAATTAGAAATTAGGGATATTCACCATGGCCACAGACTGCAGCTGTTTTGGCTCATTCTTCTCAGTGTAGTGTTAGATAGACTGTTGCAAGTGCACAGCAGTTAGGTGTTTCAGCAGCCAAAGCGGTGGAAACCTGCTCTGCTGCATGTGCAGGAGTAACCAAATGTGCAGCAATCTGGGCTTTAAGTTTGAGGGGTTTATCTATGGTACAAAATAGGTACTTGCAGGGACCTGCTGCAAGACTCCTGTTGGGAGGCCTATGTGACATGGAGTGATTCAGTGTGGTTATAAAATGTGACATAACTGGCATTAACCAAAACATATTTTTCATATGCCTTCCAGAGAAAAACATTTTTCTATAGATCAGTTAATGCAATCATACCGCTGATGAGATGTGGCTGGTCTTGATGGAAAATAAGTATCTGATACTACATCAGTATACCTATATCACTCTGGTACGGCATATATCTCATTGCACCTTGTCTGTATTTTTGGATCCCTGGTTTAAAAGCAACAGTTAACCTTTATTCCTAAGAAAGAGAAGAATTACTTAAATATTAGTAAAGGTTGGTTTGCACCATGACAAGCTAGCTACATCAGTTGGCAATAGCCGCAACACGGTGTTGAATGGATGAACGCCTTAGCAACACAACACTTGACAGAATGATGCACATGCTGATGAGTCCATTGAAAATTACAGGCTAGTTGTAGCATTGAGCTTGAGGAAACCATGATGAAATACATTTGAGACACTATTTTTATGCCTGCCATGTTAGAATCAAGTTTTAATGGGCATGCAAGATAGATGTATGCTGAACGTTATGAAGACTTCTCTTCCCCTAGCCGTTATGTTGATCCCAAACCAAACAAACTAAAGACACAAAAAGAGGAGGACAAAAATATCCAATAAAGAAATTCTAAGAAGGAACAAGCTTGCAACAATCAGCAAAAGTGAAGAAGAAGAGAATTAAGTATCATTGTACAATCAATCAAAATTCTATATTATGTCTATATTGTTGGTTGCTAAGTTTGTGATTTTTATTTATAAAGTATTTCAATTACTTATAAAGACTTACACAGCTAATCAGTTAGAACTGACATACATTTTGGCTAAATACCTATAATTACAGTTGTTTCATACCTGAGCCCCTGTTACTGATGTTGTGTAACAAGCAGTCCTGATTGCTGACATCAGCCCACTTAATGTTCCTGCATTTATGTGATAATTAGATAAAATCAAATAAAGACTTTCTAGTAACTTCATAAAATACAGTAAATATATTTACTGAGATTAGTGTAGATCTAAAATACTATTTATGGTTTCTGACAGCGAAAAGGAGCATGAAAATACATAAGTGTTTTAGCTAGGAAATGTTACTTTTAAAAAGTATGTTTTCCAGTGTAACAGTGTACAGGTCTGTGATATGTGAAGTGAGAGTTGTAGAGATAGTATCTTTGATTGGACCCACTATTTAGAAAAAAACAGGCAATTTGAGGCTTTGTGCGTGGAAGCTTTCTGCTTTTCCCAGCTCCATCAGCTCTCACACCCTTAAACCACCACTGCTACAACATGAACATTACATGTTTGTGTTGACCTAGAATATACAGAGGACCAAACTAAGATGCCCTTGTAAATGAACATGTGGAAATGATGGTCTGTTTGGAAATGAAGCTTCAAAGATATTTTAGAATATCAGCTTATTCAGAAGATGCTTCGGATGTGCGAGGTTAGAAAAGCTGACAAAAAGAACCTTCAGTCATTCTAAATAAGGCATAACTGGGTGGCAGATTTGGATTGAGTTGTAGATCTTTCTATTTAAATGGAAAAGCTCAAAGCGTCAGTTATTCGGTACATGCTACAAGTAAAATGTATGGGTAGTGTACACGTTACAGAACATCACTTTTAACATTAGAGCGATAAAAACGCATTTGTTTACTCCAAGGTGAAATTCATTGTAGAGCAGAGGGCCTGCAAGGGGAGTTTTTCCCTACATTAAGCTGACAGTCTGGATGTACAGGGGGCATGAGCAAAGTGACCGCTCTGCAGCAGTCACTCCATGCCCAGTGGAAGCCAGAGGGGAGGGTGCTCTCTCCCAGCGTTGGCCATGCGCACCCAAGGTGACCAGTGAATCCAGGAACAGTCAGTAGTGGCTTGCATTTTCTCCTTCAGTCTGTAGGCTAGAGGAGATTAGCATTGCAGCCTGTCAGGCTGTATACAAACAGGAATCAAATTCCAGTCCTCAAAGCTTTCTGCTCTCCCCTGTTCAAATCTTTATTTCACTGACTCTGTCACTCAGTCCTACTAAAGCTCATCCCGCTAGACACTCCGTGATTGGGTCCTAGCCTTTTGGATCAGTTTGCTCTTAAGCTTCCCTTAGTCCGAGTAAGCTGCAGCACTGCTTCTTTCCTTGACATCTCTGACATGTATCCTAGGCATCTGCTTTCCGTCTTTAATCCCTTTACAAAAATGGGTTCTTGCTGGCCACCTGCCATAAGCCTACAAGAGCAGCTTTGGCTTACCAGGCTTCTCATTAAAGTGAGTACCCCAAGCTCCAACTTTCCAGGCTCCAGTTTATCACTTCCTGGGCATATGTAACAGTTAAAGTAAGACAACACAAAGTTTGTGAAGATTTCAAAATCTTCACTCTATACCTGGACTAATACAGCTGTAGACAAAAATAACAAACCTTTACAGGTGTTTCTTCACCTCATCAGTCTTGTGTGTCCTTCACATTCAGATGAGAGTACCTCTGCAGAAATCTTTGCCTTTCCTATCCTGCCCTCATAAGCTTTTCCCTGAATCACAGAATTTCCCTTCTGTATATCCATTTTCTTTTTCCTTCAGCTGATCTTTCAGTTAAACAGAACCATTCTGCTTTGGAAGTATGCCCATCTGTTCTGCCCCAGCATCCTTTGTCTGTCTGCAAGTTACCTTTGAGTGACCCTGCAGTCTTTTAAACTATGTGGTTTAAAAGTAGTCCTGTTAGCTCCTGTTCTCTTTCCAAATCCTTCAGAAAGGCTGGAAATAAATGGTTTCAGCCAGGATATGGCCATTCCATTGCTTCAGAATTACTTTTGATTGTTTCTCATTAGGTAGATACCCGGCAGAGCCATGATGAAAAATAGCCAATTCTGCAGCCTTTAAGATAAAGCAATGACATAGTGGTTTAATAAAATCAATGAGAATTTTTACATTATATACAGATTCTCCAGGTTGTCACATGGGCATTTTCACATCTTTTGATTTTATCAGGAAACTCTTAATATTTATGTTTACCCTAAATTTCTGTTTTCTGGAAGCATGTGGCTACATGAAAATACCAGCTTTCATTTTTTCAGGAAATTCTCATGTGAACATAACCAGAGAATGGCTGTGTTGGATCAGATCTAGCTAATCTAGGACACAGTGTCTGACAACGTTCAATAGCAAACTCTCAGAATCTAATAGATAGGGGAAGTACAGCATGGTACTACTGTGGTGTCACTTCCACATCTAAGCAATCAATGGTTTAATGATTTCCTGAACAGAAAGTTGCACTGAGGTCATGTTGTAGCTAGTAACCACATGAAGAGTTTCCTTCCATAAATTTGTCCAGTTTTTTTTTAACCCCTTTGTACTCCTGGCCCCACAAAATCCTGCATCAGTGAATTCCACAATAAGATTATGCAGCATTTCTTCTTACTACTTTTAAACCTGCTACTTCATCCTTTCACTGGATGCCCTATAGTTCTTCCTTATTCACCTTCTTCATGTAATTGTTTACAGGTCTTGGTTTCCAAGCTCAAGAGTCTTAATGTATTAAACTAAGACTTGGTAAGAAACTATGTTATCTTTCAGATAATTCTGACCTTTTTTTTTTTTTTTTCTGAATCTATTGTAGCCTTGCTATATTCCTTTGTGGTGGGTTCGCTGTAGGGCTATTATTTAATATGTGGCTGCAGTATGGATTCATTCATTGACATGGAGATACTTTCTGTTTTCTTCTCTGTCCCCTCCGGTAATTGCTAACATATCATGTACCGCATGTGTCATTACTGACCATTCAGCTGATATTTTCAAAGGACTATACAAAAACACTGCCAAGAGCTCCTTCCTGCATGGCTGGTTAATTTAGAGCCCATCTTTGTATACATAGAACTCTATGTAAGGGGATTGTTTTTCTTCCAAGTCTGTTACTTTGCATACATCAACATTAGGTTCATCAGCCATTTTAGTGACCACTTACTAAATGTCTTGAGATCTTTCTACAACTCTCCATAATCAGCTTTAGTTTTGAAGAGCTTGAATATCAGCAACAGTCTTTCTTTGCTCATGGCACCCCTCTTTTTCTCATCATTTATGAGTATTCTGGACAGATAACTAGAATGTACTAGTAACCTACTTCCATATTTTTCAACAACGTGGTAAAAGCTAGACATTTATTCATGTCCTTTAAGCAGAGAACCTACCCTCTTATGCCAGGACAGCTTCATTTCAGAGTCTTTGGTGAAGAACCTTATGAAAAACTTTTTTTAAAATCTGCCATACACTGTGTAGCCAATAAATGAGCATTGATTTTTTTTTTTTTCCAAAGTAATCCTGGAGTTACTAACTGCTGTTTGCTTAGAAAAACTGGGGGGAAAAACCGAACACTCAAATTTAGTAAATGCATAAACAGGATCCTACACATATGTTAAAATTGTTATTTTAAAGCCTGTTTCGTAACTTTTCAATGATTGGTGTTGGCAATGCAACTAATTGCATGTAATTGGTAGTACTTTAGTATTTATTTCCCTTCCCATTCTGTATCGCTTTTATTATGCATGGCTACTTGTAGTTAGGGAGGAGGTGCCTCGCTGAAAACCCATTTCACTGAAATAAACCCTAAGATTTACTCTGAAATTGAAGGGGATTTCTGAAGTTCCTGGGCTTTGCATTAGTCCTGTGCAGAAGGCAGAGTATCAGGCACTGTAAGCCAAAGCTACTTTTCCTATGCAAAGAATTGAATGGTGTGGAATGCTATCATTAATAGGCACTCATAGTATTGGAGACGAATGTAGAGAGGGAAACTGTAAGCATTCTTATAAATATAGAAGGCTTAACTGTACCATTAATCCACAGTCACCAAAAAAGGACTGCATTGAATCAGAGGATGTGGGGATACTGTGCTTCCAAAAGTACCAGGCAATATAGCTGCTAACCGCATGGACCTTCCAGCAAGAGAGCCTCTCTGTGTCCATATCCTGCTCCAGGTTTCCCGTATGTAATGTGTAATACCAAGTGAGATGGACAGAAATATCAGGAAAATGAAAGGACTGAGATGGTCTCAGTTACTCATATTGAGTCACCAATGGGAGTAGTCTACGTGCCATGGCCCTCATTAGCCATTGGGTCCTGCCTATGGAAGTGCTGATCCTGACATTATCTTAGTAAGTGGAGGTGCAGAAATGTCATAAGAGCTATAGCATATATCTTTTAGAAGCAATCCTGAAATTGGGGTTATAGAGAATACGAGTTTGCTTTCTTAGTGTTTGTGTCTTCTCTGCTATTGCTGTTGTATTGCAATTTAAAATATCAATATCTATACTTCACTGCAGCTTGCTACTTTGATAGAGAAATGTACTTGACTCCCTACAGTTATTGCAATTGGAGGGCGATCTGATTAGGATGCTTTTCCTAATTAAGTGATATCAGCTAAAGTGAGTTTCCCTACCATTGTCTCACTGCAGTGTAAAAATAACAACAGAGGAGAATCATTTGGTTATTTTATTTTCCTGATTAAAATGTCTTTACTCGTTCATATTTTACAGGGTAAAATTCCATCTTAATGAAAGACTGAGGGTCAGTTTTCTAACACAGCTAATTATGTGTCCTCATATCCCAATCACAGTTAGGGCTCAATTTCGTTGCATTCAGCAGCAGCACGTCTCAGTAGATCCATACGTAAGGAGAAAGCCCAAGGTGGATACCCAGCCACCAGAGATCAAACAAAGGGTCCTTCAGACGGTTTTTTGTCTGCAGTCAAGGCTGGGAGAAAGCTACATATCATCCCCTCCCCAACCAAATGCAGCATATAAGTGGGTCTTCATAGTGTGCCTGAACTTCTTTGACTTCAGCTGATTCTGTAAGATCTGTGTATTTCAGATTCAATTTTTATGTTTCTGCTTTGGCAATAAACCACTCTCTTCCCAGGGGAAACACTCCTCTAGAGTTTTCTCCCCTTCTGTGCTCTTTTTAAAGGTCCAGCTGAGCCCGTATTTGACCAAAATTCTGCTCTCCTAAGCGATGCAGGTAGTTCCATTGGAAAGGTTGGCCGAATAAAGGGGGGTTAGAGCATCTTTCCATATGTTTCTTGTTAATAAATACAAAAACATAGATGAGCTCTGTATTTTATCAGCACTCTCTCTTTGGTTGCCCGTCTTATTTAGGCATCTGTTCATGAAGTTGCATAAGAAATCTTTTTAAGACCTTAGAAGTTAAAAGGCATGGTCTTAAAAGAGATGTTTCTCCCGGAAAGAGAAATAGTTTGTTATGGCAAAAGAGCTGTTTTATTTAAGAAAATGTTAAAAGTTAAATATATTCATTTGTCTTTTTAATTAAAGAATTGCAGACACAGCTGTTAGATCCAAGTCCTGCAGTTCTTCCAGCCAAATACCATATTTATGGAAATCTTGCCCAAAACAGGCTTCAGGATCAGGCCCGGTTAGGTAGAGTTTCTAAATAGATTATCGTGCAATGTTCATTCATTCATTTATTGTTTGTTTACTTGTAACACTAAAATTTATGTTGCTTCAGTTTCTTCTCATAATTGTATGCAGCAGCACACTTTAAAAAGCAGTTTTCTTTATACTAATATAAAAGTTGAAGCAGGATTTCATATGGCTCATTCGTTTCATTCTGACTAGTAGTACTCAGTATAGAATATTTCATCCCTGTGCTGCTGTCTTCTGTGCCTTTGTGCCTGCATGCTTAGCCATTAATGGAGAAATAGACTTTCCTGCAGTTCTGAGTTTTCTTTCTTCTACTTCCTTTCCCAGTTCTGTTGTTTTTATTGATTCTATTACAATAAGTAACACACAAAAGAGAAGATTAGGGCAGAAAGATTTCCCCAGTCCATCAATAAATTTCCTAGGCTTCATTAGCTGTAATTTCTTGAAAAGACTTAGAGTTACATTTACATTATGTAAATAAAATGTATAATCCAAGGGATCAGCTCTTTCACATTCAATAATGTGTACCAAAAATAATTCAGCTGAAGCCAGTGGCTTAAAATTTGTACGAGAGAGCAGAAAACCAGGCTGGTGTACAAAATGGCAAATTCTTGTCAGTTCTACTTAGGCAAAAATCTAGAGAAAGACAGCTGTGAGAGTTTTGTCCAAACAAGAATTTTGATCCTCAGCCAAGGAGCATGAAGAAGACCAGAATTAAGTACCAGTATTTTCTAGATAGAAGTGTTTGATAGACTGTTCTGTACTTGTGGGTTTTTTTTCCTTCAAATGTTTTTCTTTTCAGTTGCACACACTGCACCAGATTCTCTCCTCATTAGCAGAAGACAGTTTTGCCTGTTGAAAATTATGACAAATGATGTGATTGAAACTTCTGTTTAAAAAATTGCTCATTCAGTATATCCTCTTGAGCCAAAGTCTAATCTCAACTTTCCAGAACTTCACATCATTCCCTTTACAAATTTGTCTATCCAAAGGATTAAAATATTTTTACCTAAACCATTTGACCTTTCCCTGAGATATATTTGCTTTAAGAAACAATGAGTTCAGAGACAATTCTGCAACTACTTTAATATTCAAAGTTGGCATTATGGCACTGACATTGTATTTACTAAAAAATTATGTCAGCAATATAATTTTTCATTAACCACTGATTATAAAATTGCTCTCAGTGTTAAGAACATTGGGGTCTTTACAAGCCAGCAGTGTCACATTCACAAATGTTTAATTGAAATATGAACATGAATGGCACAATTGTCCTGCTGGTCAGTTTTTAATATCTCCTGTAATAGGGGCATTAAATAATTTGAAGGCATATGCTCTATTGTAGTAGTAGTTTATTAAATACAAATGCAACTTCAGAGAGGCTAAAGAGCAGTCTTTGAAAATGCATTTAATTCTGCTTTCAATTTTTGTTGCAAGGGGTTTTGGGTTGGTTTTTTTGTTTGTTTGTTTCTTTTCTTTTTTTTTTTTTTTTTTTCAAAAACAAGCAAACTAATGATACGAGGTAGTTGCCTCTTAAAATAGGAGTCCTTACATTCCCCCCTCCTAATTAATCCCATCCCTAAACCCCATTCACTTTTGCAATAAAGGTGGCCCCTGTTTGGTTGGCTCTGGTACATTTACAACTGATGGGCAGAAAATGACTTAGTAGTACTTCTTTTTTTTTACACCGTGAAGAGCAACAAACAGTGAACAAATAATAAATAATGTCTGAGGAAAATATGTTGTCAGGATTCAGGAAGTTCACAAGAAAGCTGTTCCGCTCAGCGTGGCTTTTTAGACAAAAGTTTTTTGTCTTTTGCATTCTGTAATATATATCCTGGTTTAAAAACAAGCATCTGAGCTTGGAAGCACTGCCTCTGACCTCAAAAATAGTATATATTTATAAATATGTACACAGTGAATAATAAATCCCAAATTTTAAAATAATACATTTTAAAGCAAATACTATATTCTGATGTATTTACTAATAGTAATCCATGGACAAGCTTTGGCGTTCTTCACAAAAGTGAAGTTACAGTCACTTCTTTGGAAAGAAAGCATTTTAGACAGTTCATCTCAGCTGTTAGGTAAAATAGGAAGCTGTTTAGTGCCTTTCTGAGAGTGTAAAAAATAATAAATTTTACATGCCTGTTTGAAATGCATGATGCAAAGAGTCTTAACCTTTTAAATACATATATTGTACAATCGAAATTAAATGAAATAAATAAAATGCATTAAATAGGGTGCTTCTCCCTGGCAAGTCCCTGGCCTTAGACAAGTAAACTCCGCAGCCTCCTCTGGGCCAGAACATTAGTTGAATAGTTGCAATAAGAAGGGAGAATCAGATGCTATTTAAAGGCATTAAGCAAAGTGTAGATGTTTAATACAGGTAACTCAGCTGTGCATTCAGTTAATATGGAAATAATTATTATAATGTAGCACTTCGTTATTTATAATGCATTAAATGGAGATTTTTATATGATGCCTTTACAGAGCAGACAGTTCTCTTGCGTAACAGATAACTAAAGTACACAAAAATTACAATAAATACAGAAAGGCTGAAAGATCTTCTAAAAAGCAATACATATGATTTGATGATTAAGAATAGATATTAACCACCCCAAATGCTAAGCAAATAGGATTACAAACCACACTGTTCAGTGGTTTAATCTCTGTTTTTATGGAAATTATTTAAGATCTCTTCTCTGGTGCAGGAAATACTGTCTGAAAAACCTCCATATTTTGAATGACTAAGCTATATATTTTCTAGTTTTTTTCTTCATCCAGAGTGTGGGAAATGTTTATTCTAAAGCCCAGATGAAGCAACGATGTGAGAAATGTTGTAAAGCATCTCATGTTGACTGGAGCTAATTAACTGCGATGCTCCAGTGTGGTTCTCAGTTTTAAGCAGGAACACACAGCACAATACCTTTTATTTTGCTGTTCAATAGATTTTTGCTTAAAAACAGATGAATTCAATATCCGTACAATTTTAACTCTTTTTTTCTTAAAATGTTCTTAGTAGATATACTAGAAGTATTTCCAATCGCATGTTGCTTTTTATGTTTTAAAATAAAGTATAATTTGATAAATTCGCTCTACTGTTGTGCCCTTCTATAAGTACAGTGTACATGTGAAACATACTACTTTGTGATTGCATTTCCAAATCAGAGCTACATTTTAAAAGATATGTATACAAGGAAAACAAGCCTAGACACAGAGAAAACTGAGAGAAAATCAGCGAGTTATTTCCCCTTCTTCTCTCATATACAAGCTAACCTTGAATCAGAAGTAAATGCTGTTATCCTGTACATCCTACATTTGCCTCTGTATATCTGTGGAGAAACATACATTCAGGGTGTTAGAAGCTGGAATACTAAAAAGCTGTTTCAGTGCTGTAGAAGCAGGCATTTTGTTATTGTGCAAATCAGATTGTTTTAATATTGAAGATGTGTGAAATACATAAGAATTCATTATTTGCCTTTAGTTGGTGCCACTGAAATTTTAATATCTAGAGAAAGTTCAGTGCAGTGAATTTTATTTAATATTAAAAAAACCACCACTTCTAAATAATTTGGTTAAAAACATCTCATATTTCCCATTGGCTACGCAAAAAAAAAAAGAATCTCTAATTTTTCATCTGACTAGCTGCAAAATTACCTATCACCTCTTCATGCCACTTTCCAAATCCTTTATCCTTGTTTCAAAAGTGCCATTTTATTTTTGCTACAAAGTTCCTTCATTCCTGCCCATACTGACTCTAAGAAGCAGAGGCAGAACAAGACATTCATCTAAAACCAGAGGGTCTAAAACAAGTCATCTGAAGATTTTAAATTCGAGAACAGTTCCGCTCTGCATCACCTGGGAGCCTGTCCCCTGTCTGCAATGGGAGCTCTATCCCACCTGGAATCTGCATGGCTTGAGGCCATATCTTGTGATCAGTCTGTGCTCACCGCTCTCACTGCCCCACTGCCCCCAGCAGATTCTCCTGATGCTTAGAAGGGTTGCAGGGACAGGAGGGACAGACCGGGGGGTGGATAGTTGGCTAAAACACACAAAAACAAACTCCAGAGTGAAAACGCCAGAGCGAAGGCTGTCAGATGTTGGACTGTGGAAGAAATCAGTCCCAGCTGAAATGCTATGTGTATTTTATGCTAAAATATACACCTAGCTGCTCCCCCACCCTTTCTCTCCGTCCCCTGTTATGCCCCTCAGAGAACCATGACATATTCTCAGACCCCTATGAAATCACACTTCTGTAAAGTGGAATTGGAGCTGAGAGGCCTCTTCAGGCTCGGGGTCAGTGAGAGCATACTACATCTTTTGTTTCTGTTACGCTGCTCCTGCTGCTTCTAGGGATTTGAGAGCAAAGAGAGGAAGGAGAGACTTGTGACTGAGATGTTAGCTGCACAGTTTGGCAGGCTGCTTTCTCATTCCCTATTGTGCTACAGACTTCCAGAAGAGCCTTGAGCATGTTTCTTCATCCGCCTCTAACTTGGTTTTCTCATTAAGATAAAACCCATTTTCTCCGACTTTTTCTCTGGTTGAGGCTGGGGCTGTTTCTGGGGTTTAGGCACTGCAGTGAGATGATTAAGCTCCACTTTATGTATACATCATCATCACTTTTGCACCAGAAAGTAGGAAACATCGCAGGTCCTATGTGTGACAGTGATCATCCGTGGAGAAAGCAGAAATGCATTCAGTTCTGATCACAGTCAGTTTTTCAGTCTTTTTCAGTCCACAGAAGAATACGCAGTGAAATCCCACCTTGTGGGAGGTTTCCACAGGGGTTAAAAAGAGAATAGAGACTGCTTGTAATAAATAAGTATCCAATCACCTATTTACATTAAATCCCTTTCTATGGTGTTAAATATTCAGAAAAAAGAATTCTACCCTTCAGGACAACCACTATATTCCAGTTCTTCCATATCCTCCTGCCTCCTCTCTCTTTTCTCTGGCTTTATGCTTGTCCTTTATTTTTCCATCTTCCTCTTTCTCTGCAGCCATTTGAGTTCCCATTACTACCGCCTGCATTTTTTTTCATCCTGTCTCCTCCTCCTCATTATCTGCTAAGGTTTTGACAACAAAGTAGCTAAAATTGAAATGATCTCTGCAATGGGAAGAGAAGGTGTGCTCAGTTTCATGTTTTCTGAAGGCCTTGACTAGGGCTTGTTATATTTATACTTGGTTGACTGAGAGTTGGAGGCATTTGAAAAATGTGACTGTGACTCCTGTGCAGTCTGAATATATCGTCTGGGTCATTGAGATATGTTATGTAGGCCATATCTCTAACATCTCAGGTCTCCAAATCATGTTTTTTTTAATTAACACAGGTCTGGTAATGCTCTGCCTTGAAGGCAGGTCACACCTTTTCCATAGAAAGTACCATGTGGCTCTCTTCTAGAAGTCCCCTTATTGGAAGTATTGTTGTGGAGCAGAGAGATCCAAAACCAGCCTTCAAATCTTATTTCAGTAATATTGTTCTGGATGTGAAGCTAGAATTGAATAAGAAAAGGTAGTCTAACTCTTAGTGTAAAAGGCTAAAGTGAAAACCATTATTCAGATTAATTGGGATTTCTCCTTTCCCTGAGTGTGTTGGGTCCGAAGAACCCCTTTTGTTGGTGGTGTTAAAGGCTCATTGCAGCAGCCTGCCAAGGTAGATTTTTCAGCCCCAGTCAGCTCCTGGTACACCAGCATGAACTGCCAGCAGAGCTGACTCCTATGCACCCTCCCTTCCTCTCTCCCTGCAGAAACGGTTAGACTGGAAACCACACAGAAGGTATGTAGGGAGCAGAAAAGTGGGGCAGCTATGGCAGTGTATTCATTCCAGTAATAGACAGGTGGTGAAAGCTCTCTGGAGGCCTCTCCCTCTTGGGTCACATACCCAAAGACCCCAGACTAACTGTAGCTTGGATAGAGACTATGAAAGACAAGCTGCCTTGTGTTTCCATGATGCGTCTGCTTTCTCTAGGTCTAGACCTAGACCATCAAGGAACTTGTCTGACGACTGAGTACTGGAGCCCTGTAACAGCTGATTATAGCAGGCACTGTGGGTTTATATCTTTTTTAGTGTGGACTTTTCAGTGGCAATTAGGGTTTCAGTACCTTCATGTGCCTGTGTGATGGCAGGTTTGAGTTGTTTTGTTGAGAAACCCATGTTTGGTTCCTGGGATTGGAAAGGCCCCAGGATTTCACATGCTGTGAAATACAGGTGGCTGGTAATGATGGACTTGTCAATAGAAAACTCTGAGGTGAGAAAGTAATGTCTCTCCCTGGGAAGGGAGGTGGCTGGGAATTGATTCACTGGCTTGTTGACCCTACACATGTGATGGATGACACAGTAAGTATAGAGAAGCAGTGTCCCCATGTATATTGAGCATTAAAATAGGGACAGAAGTATTTTTCTTCAACTGAAATATTTGTTCCTATTCACTGTTTCAGAGTTTTCTGAGGGTAAAAGCTTTGCAGACTTCTCTCTATATGGAATTCAAGTTGAGTATAGCATAAATGCAGATCTCAGGTTATCGGTGTTAACTTTGTAATTCAGTGGTCAATATTCTTGATCTCCAGTAATACCCTTTCTGAACAGGAGAGTATTGAGTCCTTGCAAGGACAAAGAGACTTTGGTCTAGGATTCCTCAGAGTCACAGAAATTGAGACGAGAAAGGGCCAGTGTGTATCTCTTGTCTTACTGCCTGCACACAGCAGGCCACCATATGTCACCCAGTAATTTCTACATCAGGTTTCTGTCCATGCTCCAGAAAGACAAACACCTTTGAGTTAAAGTGGTGGAGGATCTATCATACCAGTCTTATGCCTTCATTATTAATGATTTGCACCTATTTCAGCTGGACTTCGCCTAGCCTAATGCTTTTTTTCTTCTAAATTAAAAAGACATCTAGTATAGGAAATCTTTTCTTAGGTACATGTAGACTGTGACTGTGTCATCTCAACCTCTTTGCTACTGCCCTGGAAAAACACACTTCATTGATTTTGTATAGTGGAAAAGCCTCTCATATTCCTTAAATAAATGTAACTAAACTGTCACTTCTGGATTGGGGTAGAAATGGAGTGCATAAAAGGGAACAAAATGGAAGGTGCTGGTTGAATTTACAATGAATTAAGAAACAATACATTCCTAAGAGCATCATGTAGGGAGAGAAAAGAGTTTGGATTGTGGCACAGATTTTTGTTTCTAGTCGCTATGTGAATTAAACAAGCAGATGTTGATTCCTCACACTGTGAAAAGACTCATAAAAACTTGTGGTTCTTTTTCTTCAGGGTACATATTAACTATTCAGGGTAACATTTGTCCTGGTCAAAATAGCGATGTATAGCTCATGCTCTAAACTGAAATAATAACAGCAATGAGGATATTAGATACTAAGAGCAGATCTTTGGATCTTACAGCATTGCTTACTGAGTCACCAGGAAGAAGAGTAGCTTCTCCAGGTCCCCCCACTCTCTGCAGCTTCTGGAAAAAAGGTTGGATTAGAAACTGCATGGGAAGATCATGGTGGAAGTGATTCCAAGGTACAAAGTACTGTGAGAAAGGGCAACCCTAACTTTAATATAAAACCACAAAGAAAGTTGCCCTATGGAGTCTGCCTGTTCAAGAGCTCAGGAAAGGAGGGACCCTGAACTGCCAAATCATGTCATGGATTAGTGGTGTAATTCATTGCCACAAGGTACCCCTGGGAAAGTCCAAGAAGTAATGAAATTCAGAAAACTACCAGACATGATTCAGAAATCTCTCTTCTGAGCCAATTATTCTATACTTACCCGCTTTGAGCACCTTCTTTGAGAAGCAGTAGGTAGTACTGTTGTCAGAGGAAAGGGTACTGAGTTATACGAGTCTGATTTGACCTTGCCTTTTCTATATAACCTTTTCTCTAAGCCTAACTATTGCTTTATGGATAATGTTCTATCTGTGAACTTTTGAACACTCACACCATCCCCATTTCTTTCCTCTACCTGCAGTAGTACCAGGATTTTTGTCTAAGGTGTAATATCCTCATACATCCCCATGGCCTTACCCCTTCATTAGAGCCTGTTTTTTATTGCTGCAGCTCATTATTGGAAATGAGTGGCAGAAGTTTTCCTCACTTCAGCCAGTGAAGGAGTCTAGGCAGAGAACTTCCAGAATACGCTGTCTCCCTTTCATTGTTCCTCCAAGCTTTGGGACTAGCATGCGTTACAGTGCAAGTTATTTTTTGCAAAGCAGACTCTGGATCATTCACTCATTTTCCTGGCTGTTTTGAACTAGGCTTGTCTGGGTGAGACAAGACACCCAAAAGGAACGTGACTGCAAAGACATTTTTGAAACCTGTTGTCCTCTTTAGAGGCAGCTACCTTTTGCACTATTTGCCAAAATTCAGGTTGTGACCAAGGGATATTTTTATACTTAAAAATACGGAAAATCAGACTAATTTAATCACTCTGGGCACATTAGCTCAAAACAATCAATGATAAAGGTTGCATATTGGAAAGTCAAGGATTACAAATAATGTGTTTCCATTATATTGCTAAAGGACATGATTGCTCTGTGGCTTATGTCTTGTGAAGCAGTCTTGAGATCTGGGTTTGACTTAACTAAATTATTAGATAAGAGAAACAGGAAAAAGTACTGAAATGCTTTTGTCACTGAGGTCTTCCTTTCCACAGACAGATCACTCACTGTTGCATAAGAAATACCAGTGCATTGAATCTATAAGCCAGCACTAGATGAACCAGGTTTTACTCTAGATCAGCAGTTCTGGCCAAGTGGCAATAGCCCTAGCAAAAGAAGCAGTACAACTCATAATTTGGCTTCTTCACTGAAAGATACCTGTTACACAGGACTTCGGAGTCATACAAAATACAAAAACCCCCATGTTGTTCTGTGTGCAGCTTTGTTGAGGGTTTCTGTGGCTGGCCCTTGCTGGCTTCTGCAGCAGTCAAATCTGTTCTCACATCTGAGCTTCCATAAAATACTCACTAGAGGAGTGACATAATTGCTTCTTCAGAAGCCAAGAAAGCTTTTCCATTAACTTCAGCATAAGCAAAACAAGGCCATTTCTGGATGTTTTGAAGCCCTATCTCGAACTTTTCCACAGATGTGTTTTTGATAACACAGGGTCCACCCTTTCTCTAGCTGGAAAGACCTTCTCTGCAACCTAGGAAGCTGTTGGTTGCAGCTTGTATTTCACTTTTCATATCAAAAGAGCCTGCTGGTATCCCTCTTAGCATAATTCAGAGACTTATCACCCATGACCCCTTTGCTCCCTCCTCAATTTCAGCACACAACTTTTCTGCGTTACTGTGTTGGGAAACCTGTCCTTCCTCAGTGACAGTGGACTGCCAAAATCATCCAAACAGACTGTGAGCTGATATCACTCGCATACAGTCTGATCAGCTGCCTCCTGTTTCTGATAAGGACTGGATGAGGAGTCTTTGGAGAACAGGATCGTTGTTCTTATCTTCCACATGTTTTTTGCCAAGCTTTGCCCATGTTAGCATTGCTCTGTCTTGTTTCTTCGTGCTTGCTCTCCATTCTTAGGGCAGCTCCTCTCATTATCCTAATCTTGCATGAGATAATGGCAGGAAAAAATGCTTGCTTGTCTCAGGTTTTTGCCTGTCTGTAAGAATTTTTCAGTACATGCATGGATTTACTAGTACGTTGGGAAAAGTATCAGCTCTACCTGCTAGCTTTAGTCTCTCCTTTAATGCTTCTCTAGTACTTGGTTCTGCCTTAAACGGGAATAGTATTGTACATTTCAGTTTCTTTTGTCAAAGCGGAACCTTTGCTGTATTAACTTTGCCTTTAGTTCAGCTGTTTCTGCCTTCTGTTTTCTGTGAATATCCCACATACACACAATCACAGGCACTGCGAGCAGGGGAAAGAGGAGGGGCAGCAGAGATACTGGGTGACTCTTGGACTGGTACCCCCCGACATCTTGTCATTCCATCACTCATTCAGCCCGGTTCAAGCCTGATTTAAAACAGATTAAGTTGTGGACTGAGATGCTTTTATCTGTAAAACAGCCTTTTAAGGCAAGAAGAATTGCCCATTCTTTCAGACTGCAGGAAGAGAATATTTGCCTGCATGATACCATTTTAATAAGAATATTTTTCTTAACATTAAAATCACTGGATTTGGTGCATCCTACATTCTGCAGAGAGTATCCTTGAGTTTTACTATCTTATTTTCTTAGAGCAATGATTATTTGGCGAATGTATCTCCACATTGTGATAGGAAGGGGCTGAAGAGCACTTTATTTTGCAGAAATACAGAAATAGCATGGTGAACCGCAAGTTTTGTAAGGGAAAATTATGTCTGTGATTATGAACTGAAAGGAAAAGACAAACTATAAATCACTGCAGGTCTAAGGAAGGAGTGAAAATCTGAGGTTTAAAAATAATCCCGCAAGACTGCTGCAAAGTTGTCATTTCTGTAAAAAAAAAAAAAAGAAAAAAAGTCTGGCTCATATCCCTCTTACAGCCCTGAAACAAAGTTTTTACAGTGATAATGCTAGACTACCCCAACACTCCCTGTAAAGAAGTTTTCAGGTCAAACGGAGCAAGCCTAGCAGCAAAGTTGTGGAGCAGGATACACACAGGAGCCCTTGATGTTCCACTCCAGCGCTCAGTTCCGCACTCAGTGTCAGGACAGAGGCAGCTCAGAGGGTAACTAACTCACTTTTAAAAACGTGACTTTTTACTTCAGCAGTCACCATCGGGCTGAAACGTTCTGAGCAGTATAGGCTGATGGGGCTAAAAGATGCAGACGGTATTCTTATTTTTTACTGTTATTAGAGTAGACTTCCCGAGGGAAGAGAATGACAAAAGAGCAGTGGGTTATTGGTATCACTGCCTATGGGTTATTGTGGTTTGTGAGAGGTGATAAAGAGCTGTTTGCTGTCACCAAGGAAATGCAGGATAACTTTAGGAGGAGTAATATCATTGCACCTGACCGGGTCAAGGTTATAATGGTGGTTGTTGGGCATGTGCTGATGCTATTAAACCTCTATTAGCATGGAAGGGCTTGATCCTATTCTGCTGAGAGCCGGAGGAGGTCTCGCATCGTAACTTCACTGGGAACAGGATCGGGCCCAGACCGTGTTAACATAGGATACCGATGGCAAATGTCACACGGGGAGAAAAAATTGTCCCCAAATTTTTAACGGAATGACCCCAAATTTTAAAGCGTTTTGGAAAGTTTCGGGTTTGATTCACAGAGACTTGGTAAAGACTTTCTGAAAAGACCTAATGACTGAAAAAAAGGAAGAAGAAGAAAAAAAGAAAGGAAGCGTTTCAGTTTAAAGAGAATAGTTCTGATGTGAGAGCGTGGCACTTAAAAACCGTAATTATGTGAATGTCAGTAGTAAAAAGCATCCTTCTTAAGCTGGCCATATGAAACCTGAGCACAGACAGAAACTTGTCATCCGAGAGAGAAAAGAACCCCTCCGAGTACATATTTTTCCCATTTCACCATTTTAGATCCTAAATGTAAAAGCATCGGACAACTGCAGGCAGGTGGCGCGGTTAGATGGGCTGTTTTGTTGGGGTGGTTTTTTGGAAGCCGTGTTACCCGAGCGATGTGTTTGAGCTGCCCGGCAGTGCAAGTGCAAGGTGCCACAAGTACCGGGGGGCCGCGGGCGCGGCAGGGCCGGCGGGGGTGGGAGGTGGGCCGCTGGAGCCCCACGTCGGTAACAGAACGATCCCAGGCTCCCGCAAACGCCAACCACCACCGCCGCAATCGCTTTAATATCAACGAACCCCGGGCCCGATCCTGGGGCGGGTTCGCCCCCCCACTCCCCACCCCGAGATTTGCCCGCTCATAAGCAAAGGGGGTCCGGCCCCGGGGCACGCCGCTGCTCCCGCCGGCTCCAGAATGAGGGGATGCAGCGGACACCTTCTCCCCTCCGCATCGCAAGGAATTTCAGCTTGTTTTTTCTTTCCTGCTGTTTCCTCTTCAGTTCCGCCCGCCGAACCCGACGAGTGCTTTGCACTCCAAACCGCCGAGCGATGGGGCGGTGAGGATGAAATTCAGGGTTTGAAAAAAATTCGCTAATGCCTCTAGAATATCACTTAAAAACTGCTCCGAAATATTCCGTCGCTTTTTAATTGAAGTAAACAAAGTGCAACAAATCCTAACTCAAATATGATTGCACTGAGATTAGGCTCTAATTGCTTAAGGTTCAGGTGGAATCTGCAGGCTAAAGMCTATAAGAACAATCTGAATTTCACAATCATTCTGTCAAAAGCAAAGAGATGAGAGCCCACACGCTTCCTAACAAGTCATTTTTAACAGTTACAAGCTTCTTACAAAGACCACACAGGGAGTCTAAGAGATGCAAATCTAATCCCTGGTCATTCTGCAGGCCTTCAACAAAGATGTACTAAAGCCTAATAGAAAAGAAATCAGTTCTCTGTCACCAGCTCCTAGTAAAATCTATTAGAGAAAGTACGGATCTTGTATTTACAGCAGTTGCTTTTAAAGGTTAAGGACAAGTACATATAAAAGGTATAAATTTTTTTTGTATGTGAAATATTTAATAAAATCCATCATCTGCTCTTTTTTATTCCTAATTGTGGTATTTAGTTTGTATTCATTCAGCAAAAGAATTATCCATCCCTTTGTCCTTTAAATATTAGCAACAGAAATTTTTTTTAATGTTAGTAATTTGGACGGGTGCCGTTTCGCTTTTTTTTTTTTTCAGGATCCCTCATTTAAAAACGCGTGCAGGGACCTCAGAACAGCGGTCAGTATCTTGTCAAAATACCTTGAAATGTCTCCATCCCATCGGTAGTTTGACCAGTGTCCAGGAGCGAATATTTAAATCAAACGAATATCTAAATAAAGAGAAATAAAAAGTCCGGCTGCTCATTGGCAAACGATACACAGAAACAGGCAGCCTTTTCCAGGATACTCTCCTCTCCTAAGTTTTGTTTTTAATGAGATCACCTCTCTTTTTTTCCCTCACTCGCTGTGTGCTGAATTACCTCTATCTCCCGGCAAATCTCACCCTGATTTAGTAAGGCTCTCTATTGTACATTTGAATAATTCAAGTTAACACGAAAGTCATCACTTTTCTACACGAACACACTCATACGCAAACACACATCTGCGCACACCTTAACGTATATGCATACATCGTGCTTTTGCAGAAGATCTGTATTAACGCAGAGGATCACACACACATTTGTAGCAACACTAATTTTCAGGTCACTCTTGTTCGTAAAATGTTCGCCTGTTCCTTTTGCCCAGGGAAAGCTCTGGGTACGCAGCCTATAGCCCAATAATGTAAATAAGCGAGGTCGCAGTCCTACGGTCTCCCACTGGCGAGGCACCGATTGGGTTAAGTGGGAATCTTGCCTGCCTAACCGCTATGGGATCAGACCTTCTATTTCTCCCTTGAAAATCATTGGTAATAAAATAAACGGGTCACTTGTTGATGGACTGCGAGTTTTCTTTGAGTGCAAATATGCATTGGGGGAGCCGAAGGGCGGCGGGGGAGGTCGTTCTTAAATGACGAGGGGAACTAGAGTCTGTTTGGGAGGACAGTTGATGTTTCTGGGGGTGACATCGCTGTTTCTGGTTCGGGGCTGTGTTACCGATGTGGGTAAAGATTTGACCCCCGACAACAGTCAGGTAATATATCTCCATATCTCGGTCACCCACACCAAATAAATAAGCTGTTCTTTAGGAATTACGTAAAAAGGAAATCGGATCGCAATCCTTTCCCTGTTCTGCTGGGAGCCCTGGGATGTTTTTCGCAAGCGTTGAGAAATTAGGCACGATCCGGCGTGGCTTGAGGAGAGGAAAAAAACACGTGGGGCCAAAACCTGCTCCTTGCTCCCCGTGATTAGCACATTTCAGTGGGACAACCCGTGTGAATAAAACCATCGGTGTCTGGGC
Source organism: Phoebastria nigripes (assembly GCA_035582835.1). Taxonomy (NCBI): domain Eukaryota; kingdom Metazoa; phylum Chordata; class Aves; order Procellariiformes; family Diomedeidae; genus Phoebastria; species Phoebastria nigripes. The sequence goes on from JAYKAV010003110.1 coordinate 2,428,707, forward strand.
TGGGAAATAACTTTTCCTAAGCGGAACAGGTGCCCTTTCTTCCTCCCTTTTCGCCCTCCATGCCCACCTCCCCACCCCGTCATCTTCGTGGGAGAATCGGCTCCAGTCGCTCGGCTGGAACCGGGGCTGGGGAAAAGCTGCTCTCCCTCGGAAACAGCGACGGCGACCGCGAAACCCTCCTTCTGCAGAGCAAGTGCATCACCCCCCGCCAAGCGGTACGGGCTGCTCCGGGACACCGGTGTGGCCGGAAGCCCTCACCCCGCTGGCACCCCTCGCCCGCCGGCCTGGAGGGACCCTTCCCTCCTTCCGTCTAGAAAGTGTCCTGCCGCCACCCCCGCCCCCAAATTTGCTTCTTGTGATGCCAGCGTGGAGGAGCTCCCTGTCCCCGGCGCCCGGCTGGACATGGGAAGGGTCCCACGAGCGATCAGTGCCCACTTTTTTTGGGGKAGGGGGGGAGCACGGGGCACTGTGGTGCCTCGGGCCGGGGAGGAAACGCTTCAAAGCACCGAGCGCAGCCTTTCGGGGCCTCCTGCACCCGGCCCCTTGCCGGGCCGTCTGGCCCGAGCCCTAATTAGGGCTCAGACCTAATTAGCTAGCGCGGAGGGGGGAGTGCGGGGTGCTTGGCGGCCTGGGGCGAGCAAGGCAGAAATCCCAATGGAGAGAAGTTTCCCTGCTCTTTCTTGCCGAGGAAAGGCCGATTTGGACGGGGGCGGGGGGGGGGGGGGGGGGGGGGGGGGGGGGGGTGGTGGGCAGCGCTGCCAGACGCGAGGAGCGGAGCGGGGAGAAGGGGTTGGGGGAGCAGCGGGGACCCTGAGCTCTGCCCGGAGCTGCCCCTCCCGCGGAACCAGCGAGCGGGGGAGCGCCGGCCCCGCTGCGCCCGGGACGGGCCCCCGGGCTGCACCCGGGGAGAGACCCCCAAACAGTGCCGGGGAGGACGGGGCGCTGCACAAACCCACCTGTCATCCTCGTCGGTGTGCGTGCGGTTTGCAAGGCAGTAATAACAGTTAGTACCTCTTACAGGGCTAATTCAGCTTTCTACGGCATTGCCTTATTTATTTAAATATTTATTTATTTACTCCCCCCCCCCCTTCCCGAGAGCTAATTTGGCCCTTTGAAGTGGAAGAGAATAAAACAGTGTGACAGAGGGTGGGAGCCGGGAAAAGTAGGGCTGCTATGACTGGGACGGGCCACGGTATTTAGCTGCAAGAAGCAAGTGTCTGCTTTCAAAATCCAAGCAGAAAACAGGGTGGAGGGCTGGGACGCTGCCTGCAGCCACAGCGCGCTGTCAGCGGCGCGCACAGTCACATAAACAAGTAAATGAGGGAAATCGGAAATGCCAATTAATGTGCTATGTGCGGTGTTGGGAGAGCCTTTATTTCGCTATTGGTTACCCGCAGGCGAGCCTCAACTTCCCTGCCCGCTCCACTCCTGCAGGATGATTACGATGGAGGACGCGTAGGCCTCCTGGCTTTCTCTTGGCTTCGGGCACTTGAGGAATAAGAAAAATGCTCTAGAGCAAGCAGAGGCGGGAAAGTGCGGTGCCTGCTCGGAGCAGGGATTGCTGCGGGGGGAGAGGCGAGAGAGGGGGTCTGCCCTCCCTGAGGCCAAACCACCCCCCAAGCTCTGCGGTCTGGCTTTTGTGCATCCTTTCCGCCACTCTCTCAGCAGGGCAGGACGCGGCTCTCGGGGACAGGACCACGGGGAGTCCCGGTTTGCTGCGGAGCCCGCGGGCGGAGAGCGCGGGCTGCCCCGGGCGCCGCGCCCAGACGGTTGGGGCTTCTCCGGGGCAGGGCTGGCTTTGCTGCCGGGCTCTGGGCTCGGCGGGCGCTAGCTCCTCTTTACACCCCGTGCAACTGTCCTTCCTCCAGGCCTTACTTTAAAAAACAAGTTGCCATATTCTACGGAATCATTTACCCGGTGTACTCTTGATTAAATGACTGTTAACCCTAAGAGACTGATAGAACAATCAACATGCTTTTCCAGTCACCATTCTTTTTTTGGTTGTGGTTTTTTTTTTTCCCCAAAGGGGAGTCTCGCTGTAGGTCAAATCCTTGCTTTCTAAAGCAACTAAGTCATATTTTCAAAGAGAATATTAGATCAAAAATACATCGTGATTAAAGCATCGTGTAAAAGGTCTGCAGCGGGAAGAAAATATTTGGTGCTCGTCTGTAGATTCTCTCACCTACCACCTACTCTGAATGCGTCCTGTATCTTCCAGCATGTCCGGCCCTCATGATTGCAAATAGGCCTGTTTTCAAATGGAAATAGGACTTCCAAACTGATTATGTGTATTGAATCGGAATCACTCGCTAGATCCTCTTGTTTAAAATGTATTGAAAAAAGCATGATGGTTGCACAGCTCTGAAACTGGCTCCTTCTCATCTCAGGGAGGTCGATCTATTTTGCAACTTTTTGCCATTTGAGAATGTTTCAGCTAGGTAATTACGCTGCCATTGTGGAAGGGCGATGCACTGACACACAAACACCCCCTCCCCCGCTACACACACGCACACGCACACACACACACTTCCCCGCCACCCCTCAGCGCATACACCTTCAGCCACCACCGCGGAGCCTACTCCGTGCACACCCCACGTCGTGCCCGGACTTCCACGATACGAACACGCCCGCCCTCCCCACGGCAGCGCAGCTTCAGCGCCTCGCCTCTGCCACTGCCACATAAGCTCGGCGTGTCCCAGCACCCTGCCACCGCCACGCACAGCCTCCCCGTGACACCAGGCACAAAATACACGATCCACCAGCACCCTCCCGAGCCCCACGGGACAACACGGTTCCCACGTCTGGCTTCTGCTTCGTGAGCCACTATTTAAAGACAAGCAGTCTGTGTATATGTGTGTGTCCATGGAAAAGCCAGAGCCAGGGAGCAACAGCTATTGCTCGCACACTGAAGAATGAGGACAACCTCCATGCGAAGGTTCCGTCCATTGATATGTAATGAGAGCTTTAAACCCTGTCATATGTTCCAAAGAATAATCCATTCAAATTCAGAAGGGTAATTAAAAAGCGAGGAGAGAAAAGGGGGATCGGCACCGGGCAGAAAGTGGGCAGCCCCCCGCGCCCCGGGGAGAGAGAAATCGGCAGCAGGAAGCGGGGTTCCCCCGCCGCGCCCGCCGAGGAAGGGGGGCAGTCCCGGCCCCGCACGCCCGGCCCGGGCTGCCCCGCTCCCACCCCCCGCCGTCCCGCCGCTGCTCGCGGCGAGCACGYCCAAACTTTCTCGGGTGCTTCCTCGGGGGTTGCTTTCCCCCCACCTAAACCAACCAAAAGAAATCCGAGCTGGGAGGGGGCGGGGGTGCCCAGTCCTGCGTGCCCGGCGGAGCGCGGAGAGCCCCCGCGGCCGGGCTGGCCGGGCAGGCAGGGGCCGGGGCCGCCGCTCCGCCGGGCACCGCGAGGGGAGCGGCGGCCCGGCACCACCCAGCAGAGTCCCGCGAAAGTGGCTGCACGGGAAACCTCTGACAGCGCAGAAGATGCCAGTGCTGGGACCTGTCTTCCGTCCTTCCCCGCACTTGCACAGTACCTTTGCGAAGACGCAAATTCATCCGGCCGCATCCCGTCCTCGATCTTTTTTGGGTTACCGCGGAGGTGCCACGCACTTCCCTGCCATTACCCCGCTAGGCAAGTGTAGTGTGTGTTGCAGTGACGGGGCAGTACCGGGTCCCCGAGCCCCATGCCACTCGCCCTTGCTATGGCAAGGCGCCATAGGCGGTCAACACCTTGTCAGGGCGTTTGGGAGCAGCGTTTGGACGAAAGTCAAAGGGGTTCCTGGCCCGGCGTTTGCAGCCCTCCCGCCTGGGCATCGCCCCGTGTGCCAAGGACGAGAGGCGGTGGGTGCGCACAGCTGGATCTGCCCGGGAGCACCTGCAGCCTGGCAGGCTGGCAGCGCAGGCAAAGCGCTGCCTTAGCTGGCATTTAAAAAATAAAGAGCGAGGCAGGCGCTGCCCCCGGTCGGCTGTAGCCCGCGGGCGGGGAAGTTTGCTCGCCCGCTGCCGGCTCCCGCGGGCTGCGCAGCGGCCGGGGCTGCGGGAGAGCCCGTCCTCTGCTTGCAAGAGACCCCGCGGCCGGGGTGCGGGCGGCCCCCGCGGCCGCAGAGCCCGCTGGCAAAGGGCAGGATCGGGCCCGTTCCCCTTGACGGAGAACCGCGACCTGAGCACCGGCGGAAACTTTGACGTGTCGGGTTTTTTTTGGTAGGCGACGGGGGCGGAGGGGCGGTGCAGCGGGGAGCCCGGCGAGGCTGCGCTGGGGGCCGCTCCCGCCGCCCTCCCGTCCCGCCGCCGTCCCGGGTCTCGCCGGGGCAGCCTCGGGTGGGCAAAGGCGGCAAGTCACGGGAGGATTTCCTCGGTGTAAAATAAAGAGCGGAGCGGAGGCACAGGCCGGCGGGCAATGCTTCTTTCAAAGTAAGAGTTTTCGCATTCCTGCCCGCCTCTGCTGCCCAGACCCCACAGTTAATGCCGGGCACATCAGCTCCTACATACACTATCAGATGCACACATCTATAGGTATAATTCGTATATAGACGCACATATATAGACTAAACGCACCGCATCGGTCATCCCCTTGTTTTTTTTTTCCTCTGCGGTGAACTAATGCAGAGAGAGGTGCGGGGGACGGGGAGCTTCGTGCACTCCATTTCGCAGCAGCAACAGTGCGTTTTTGAAGTAACGCGCAGGTTAAGAGCAAAAGCCCAGACCAAGAAGGTGCTCAAGAAAAAGATAATATTTTTAAGAGCTTCTCTGAGAAACAGCAGCACCGACAACAAAAAGTTTAAGGAACAAAAGCACCAAGAGAAACTCCGAAAGAACCGTGTCCTAGAGTCACATTATTAGGTCAGTAACACACTGAAATGAACTCAGCCACTTCAGCAACACCTTTGATATGAAGCAAAAAAGTCTGTTCCCTCCAAGATCCCAGGTGTGTGTAAGTTTGTCGCCTTCTAGCACGTTATTACTTGCCCAAATTTACTTGATCGAGAAGAAGGACTTCGGTGAAATCCACCAGAACAGATGGAAGTGAAGATCTCCTACCTTGCTTAGTTTTCTAAGCATTGCAACTATCCTTTTATTTAAAAAACAAACAAACAAACAAACACAAACGCAAACAAACAAAGCTCACCCCCCCAAAAAAAAAAACAACCCCACAACCAACCTCACGTGTACATGCGCTTTATTCTTTTCCTGTACACTTTAAGGAGCCCCTGTATCGATGAAGCGCTACTGTGAATGATATAGGGAGTTCTCATTCGTAAGTCGTACACGTTCACTAAAATCAGCTATGTAAATTCACTTGCTAAAGAAGCACAAGCTACAAACTAATTTAAAATTACTCGGAAAGTCCCACTGTGTTTAACGAATAGAAATATAACTCAGAAAACAGCAGCCATCGTATTCAGATTTAGTTGTTAGCGTGAGATATGGAGCTAGCCAGTAAAAACAGACCTAAGTATCGTTAGTGACTTGGTAAATATTTTTAGAATATACATTTTTAACTTTTTTCCATTTCTATGCACCGGCTCAGGACAGTGGATTCATACTGTCTTTCGTACGTATTGCATTCGGCCATTTGTAAATGTCTTTGCGTCTTAATGTGTCATTGTGAGAAAAAAACACCGATTTCCTTCTTCCCCCTCCCCCTAACAAAAACCTTTACATCGAAGATTAAATGTCACAGTTAAGGTTTTCATCTCTAGGTTTCCCAAGAAATTTTCTGCAGAGTAAGTTGTTTTAAGCATCAAAACGAATTTCAGTTTCTTTTTACATCAATACATCTTATTCACCGTCTCATTTATACAGCTGACCAGAAGCCTTCGAGAGAAAGACATAGGATATAGAAAACTTTGACCTTACCTGCTCCCTAATGTGCTTGCAGCCAAAAAAAAAAAAAAAAAAAAAAAAGAAAGAAAAGAAAAGAAAAGGAAAAAAACCCAGTCATTTCGTATTATTCACCACTTTGCGAGAGACGGTAATCTCTCTACCTCATAGGAACAGCCGTACTGGGTCAGATCTCTGTACACATTTGATACATATAAACAGTATTACCATTTACTTAGGGTTTGGAGGGGTTTTCTTCCCCCTGAAGAGGATCATGAGAGGAACAGCGGGTCAGACAGAAAAAAAAATATTTCTCAGCTTTGCTCCCGACACACCATGAAAGGACTGAAATTCTTCACAAGTCACTCAGTCTTTACCTCTAGGTCCCCTTTGTAAAAGCAGCCGTCACGACAAGTTGGACCGGGGCTGCCTTCCCAGCGAGGCCCCTCTACCTGCGCTCCGCCACAAAACTCCTAAAATACATTTCCCTCCCCCGGTGGCAACTTCTCTTGGTGTCATCTCAGAGCTGTCTCAGATTACATTGTTTGGGATCTGCACTTTGAACACTGTCTTAGGGCCCTGCACTGCCTTTTGAACCGAGATGCAAGCAATATACTTTTAGATCAGCTCCCCATCGCTTTTTTTCCCCCGTAGGTATGGTAACAACTCCGCGCTGCTCCATTAGCCCGCTGCCGGGGGAGCAGCAGCGCCCGGTGCAGGCCCCGGAGCCGCAGGCTCCTCCGAGCCTTTCCTCCCGAGCATCCCTCTTGCTAACAGGCTGCTGTGAAACAAAACAAAAAAAACCCACCCCGCAACTCGCTTTGATATGAAACAGCAAATATGAAGAAGCCTTTTGCTATCGTTGCTCTTGTGGTGGTGGTGGTGGTGGTGGTGATGGTTTTTTGTTGGGTTTTGGTTTTGGTTTTTTGGTTTTGGGTTGGTTTTTTTTTTTTCCACAGCCTGCTGTGCCACTACATGCACACTTCATGGCACTCAAGCATGAACTCCTATTTACAGCAGGAAAAAATGCCCTCCGCGATTCTCCTACGTTTACAGGCAGTGCCAGGGAGTGGGGAAGTGGAAGGGAATAGCCATTCTTCACTAGATCCTTTTATCTCTCAAAATACGGGGTGCCCACGGTCTCACGTCGATAAAGGAGCAGTTATATTGGGAAACGTGCATTTCTTCCATCATTTCAGATTTGCATCATGCTGCCCCCCTCCCCCCCGCCTTCGCCATCCCATTATCCAAGTTCTGCATTGATTACCGGGAGACTGAAAATCAGCGTATTGGAAGAAGCAGCCGTTTAGACGGAGGCACATATTTTAATTTAGAAAAGCTATACAGTGACTAAGTTCTCGTGAGTATTCTCGAGGGAGACTGGAGATTAAAATGTATTTACTCCCCCCCCCCCCCCCCCCCGAAATATCTTCATCCCAATCAAGGCAACTGGTTTATACAAAGAATTTATGATAAAAGGCAATAACACAATGTCATAAAAAACCGATAAAATTGTTAAAGAGCAGTTTGTTTGCATTTCTCCTGATTGATATGTAAATACAGTTTGAACTGTGTTTGCTCGGTCTCTAGTGCTTAATAAAGAGATGAATTCACCTTTCTGTGGAACAAGTAAACAGACTTTAAACTAAGCCGACATCAGACAAAGTGGAAACGAGTTTATTTAATCGAAACTAAATCTAGTTTAAGAAAGATAAGTCAGTGTACATAATAATCCATTACAGTAATTACACCCACCACCAAATATGTGTTTATGAAGTTGTCGAGACACAAAAAAATTCATTTATTTCCCCCGAAGTCTATAATGAAAAGTCACTGGCTGGATCTCTATCGAACATGCTAACTCCAATATTGGGCGGGGGGGGGGGGGGGAATAATATTTCTCGGCTGTATTAATGCCTTTCACTGCTCCTCACTTTTGGACGTTCCTGTGTTTGAAAGGATGCAAACATTAATTACATCTGAAGGGGAAATGTCGACTTAACGACAGACTTTCCCCTCCGTCTTGTATATTAACTCCGGGAGAAACTAACCCTAATTTTAAAAATCCGTAGAGTTAACCCTGCTCTCGCTCCCTTCGCGGGAGCTGGCAGCGCTGTGCCACGGACCAGGAATGCCCAACACTTTCTTCTTTTAACAGAAATAACAGCACTAAGCTCCAGGACCACGACCCCCACCCCACCCCCCCCCGCCATGCTTAACATCATGATGTTATAGATCTGAAACGAATATTCTGCGTAGAGAAAGAAAAAACAAAAAGGAATATTCTTTGGGTTAGTTGACAATGTCGCTGTATAAAGCAGGACATAATATAAAGAATGAAAGGTCTCGAAATTCCTGTTGACACACGTGATGTTCTCTAGTTAGAAATAAGGGGGGGGGGGGGGGGGGCGAGGCAGAAAGAATCCGATAATCTTTTTTTTTCTTCTATTTCCCTTTTTCTCCGTCCAAACTAGCACTTGGTGTCCGAATAACACCGGCTATCTTGTATAAATAAAAGACTGGAGCTTTCGAAAGCTGCTACTTAAACTGGAGGTTGGGTTGTTTCCATGCCGGGCAAGCTGCTTTCTTTCTCTTCAAAAATATGAGCGTTTCATAATACCCCTGTAATTCAGAGGTCTTTGAATGACTGGGATTCGCTTCCGTGGTTTAACTGAGGGGATCTGGAGAAAAAAACGAAACCGAGCAGCAGCTGCGAAGGAAAACACGCTACGAGGTCTTTTAGGATGGGGGACTTCTTATTTTGTTACACTCACAAAAGGGATATTTGGGACCCGAAAGATAGCGAATTACATGTATTTCGGGCTTGTCCGATACGAGCTGCTTAACTTGATATGCTTTATATATTTACAGCAAAGCTAATATCTAAATGCCTTGCATTACCCATAATATTTGCCTTCCTACAAAACGCCCCTCGGTGTCTCAGCCAGGCGCGCACCCCGCGCACCCACGCACACCCACGCGCACATACACACACACGTGCGCGCACACGCACTTTCTCTTCATCTCCTTCTTTACAAGCTTCCCAAATCACTACAGAAAAAAAAAAAAAAAAACGAACCCCAAACCAAAAGCAATCTACGTTAAACTGAGATGCATCCTGCAGCTAACCTCTCGCCTGGGTGATGAGGACGTGTGCAGGAGAAACTGCGTGGTCGTGCGTGTGTGTGCTTGCGGAGGTGGGTACGTGCAGAAAATTAAATACAGTCTGATAAAGAAAGTTAATTCAAACTACGTGTCGTACACAATAAACTATCTTTTTATTTTGATTATAAATAAAGTGACTGTACTTCCCTTAAAATACAAGTACATAGGAAAACCTGGTAGAAATTATTATCTTCTTTTTTTTTTTTTTTTACAAGGTATTAAAACTGGACGCTCTTTAAATCGGCCGCATGTTCTATGCTGTCAGCAGATTCTTCGTTAATTTGTTTCTAGTGGCGTTAGACTTTTACCTTCTTTCTCCTCCGTGCCTTTGGCATTTGAATTTCTACTCCCGGAATACTTTGCTTTCGCTAGCAAGAAGTCTCTGAGGTGCCCCCCGCCCCCCAATAATCGGGCTAATGAATTTGGACTCCATCCCTTCGCTCTCGAGTTTGTGAATCCCATGCGTTTACTTGTCACTTTTGCACGCTGAGGACTGATCCTGTATCCCGTTAACTCCCTGGCGCAGCTCCCCTCTGGGAACAGGGGCCGGGCCCTGGGAGGGGCAGGGGCCTTTCAGGGTTTGGCAGCATCCCGGGTTGTTTTTCCATCAAGAAAAAAAAAAAAAAAAAAAAAAGATGCGGAGAAGGGAGGGTCAGGAGGGACAACCAAAGGGAAATAAAGAATATTCGTAATGTGTATAATTTATTAGAAGCTTCTTAGGAACTATATTTAAGCCAAATATCTACATAAGTTACAACAGGAAAAGGCGGCGTGCGCAAATAACAAACTGCCAGAGGATTTACGACGGGGCGACCAGTGTCCATAAAAAAGGTGGGGGTTGGTTTGGTTGATTGTATTTTTTTTTCTTTTTCTTTTTACAACAAAATATACAGGCTACTAAAAACTATGGGTTTAGTCCAACTTTTGACAGCATTATACACCTACAGGTTCACATCAAACGTAAGGAGGAAAATAAAAGCCAAGCCTTTGATGACTCCACGTCTCCATCCGCTGGCCCTGGCGGCAGGGCTGGGAGAGGAGACCGGGGGAGGGGGGAAGCTGCTTCGTGTGTCTGGGTGACGCGAATGCGTTTTTTTGGGGAAAACCACCCCATCCCCCAAAATCTCTATATTTACATGCAAGTCCTAGACGCTGGCAAAGTGTGCATCTGAAATCCAAGCCTTCGGACCATGCCTAACGATGGTGCCCTTTCTGCAGACTGCTCCGTGGTTGTTAGTCAGAATTTTTTTTAACACCCCATACAACAACCTTGGGAAAAAAAAGAAAAAAGAAAGACCCAAAGCCATCAAGAGTAACAACAAAACCGAACAAAAAATAGTCTCTCTCTCTCTCTCTCTCTTAGAGGTCCTCAGAGAACCACTCAGTAAAACGGGGGTGTGGGGGGGTGTGGGGGGGTGGGAAGCGTTAAAAAAGAAAGAAAGAAAAAAGAAAAGAAAAGAAAAGAAAGACACCCAGTAGTTTGGACAGGACAGAGATTTGTGTGACTGGGAAAATCTGCTTTTTTTTTTTGCTCTTTTTTTTCCTTTTTTTTTCTTTTTCTTTGTTTAATCCTTTCACCAGGTCCTACCGTATAGCAAGGTGGAGCAAGACATGGCAGTGCCATAGTCAGAAGTAGAAGAGTTTAGGTGAGACAAACTGGAGACTTGGGTCTGCAGAGAGGAAGGGCTGGCCGAGTGCTGTCCCATGTCTGGAGACTGCCCCGCACTGTTTGTCTGGTGGCTCTGATGCTGTCCGAGGCTGTTGCCATTGGTAGCCACTGTGATCGTTGTAGCTGCCTGCTGCTGATGGCTCTGGATAGCTGCTGTGGGTGTGTTGGAGCCTGCTTGGCAGGGCTTGCCATCCTTTACAAGCACTGGCACCGCCACCCTTCTGGGAGACTGCTGCTGCTGGCAAGAGCCGTTCTCCTGTTGCATCTGCTGCTGCGCAGCCTTGTCTTTGGCCTGGCGTTTCATCTTGTAGCGGTGGTTCTGAAACCAGATTTTGACCTGAGTCGGGGTGAGATGTATCATGCTGGCTAAATGTTCCCTCTCCGGGGCGGAGAGGTATTTCTGCTGCTTGAAACGTCTCTCCAGCTCGTAAACCTGGGCCTGGGAAAAAAGGACCCTCCGTTTCCTCCGCGGCGTGCTCTGGAGCGGGGCCATGCTCTTGCTCACGTCTCCCAGGGAGCCGAGGCTGCCCATGCCGCCCATGTTCATGCCCGAGGACGGCGCCATGAAGCGGGAGACTGCAAGGGAGAAGGCGGCACGTTTTAGGCGGCTCGGCCTGAGAGGGGCCCCGCTCTCCCGCGGCCCCCGCCGCCGCTCGCCCCCGGCGGGGCCCCGCAGCCCCCCGCAGCTCAGCCCCGTCCGGGGCCCCGCGGGGCCCCGCAGCCCCCCGCAGCCCAGCCCCGGCGGGGGCCTCGGGGCGCCCCCGTTCCCAAACAACGCCCCGCGTCCCCAGGGCGAGCGGCGGGCAACGGGACCCCCTTCTCGCCCGGCCCAGCCGCGGTGAATAAAGGCGACCGCTCGCCCCTCGCCCTGCCCGGAGGGTGACACCCGAGCAAGTACCTGATGTGACAGCGCGGCGGGACCGGCGGGGGACAGGGGCTCCGCCGGCGCCGGCCGGGGCGGACTCGTCCGCTCCACCCCGCGTCAGCCGGGACGCGGCTCCTGCGGCTCCGGCTTCCCCCCTCGCCCGCCCGGTGCCGGGCGGCGCGCAGGCGGACGGGCACCGCCGGCTCCCTCCCGGGCCCCCGGGTGGTGCCGCTCCCGCCCCGCTGGACGGCGAGCCCCGGGCTCCCGCTCCCCGCCACGGCGCGGCATCCGACCCCCTTCCCCCCGCAAAAGCAGCCCCGGGAGGCTGACATGAAACCAGCCGGGGGAGGAGGGACCGGGTACGATCCTCGGGCAGGAGGAAGAATTGGGGGGGCGAAGGCGGGGGGGGGCGGCTGGGATTTGGACCGACTTTTGCCCTGGCGCGGAGCCCCCGGCGCCTGTTGCCCGCGGTGCGGCGGGGCAGGTGCGCGGCCACCCCCCGCCGGCCACCCAGCCCCGGGCTGACTTACTTGAGGAGAAGCGGGGGTCCGGGTTGGTGCCGTACCATCCTGTCGCCGAAGCGCTGTTCCGCATGGTGTCCTGGTAAGGCGGGAGCTCGCTCATGTTGCCCAGGTTCCCATTGCAGTAGCCCCCCATCGTAGCATGGGAGAGCTGGGGGACCCCTGCCGCTGTCATATGGTAGGCGGCAGTCACTGTTCCGTTGTGGCCCATGGGGTGCTGCTGCATGGCCGGCTGAGAAACCTGAGACTGTCTGTAGGCTGACAAGGGAGCCCCCAAGTTACTGCCCTCCATGCCCACTTTCTTGTAGCTTTCCTCCAAAGGACTCAAGATGTCAGACACTGAGAAAGGAGTCGTATGCTTTGGGCTCATCGACATGATTCGGCGGCTGGGGAAAAAAAAAAAAAAAAAAAGGGAGGGGAGAAAAAATTTTTTTTTTTTTTTTTTTTTTTTTTTTGCCAAATATTCTGGTGTTGCCTTAACGCCGATCTTGTTGGATGTACACGTAACCGAGTGGACGAAGTCCGCCTTAATTGGATTGAGTGGAGGCTCAGGGCTGCCTTTCGTTTGTTTTAGCCAGACGCCAGGTTTTAGGCTGCCACCAGAGGCGGGGCATAGGCACTAAAGCAACAAGACAATAGAAGCCTACATCTTGCCCAAGATAATTAGCTTACATGCTGATGACAAGGTAAACACCTTTAAGTTTTACTTGTCAGGATTTTTTTTTATGTCTTTAAAAAAAGAGAGAGAGAGAGCGGGAGAGAGAGGGAAAGAGAGAGAGAGAGCCCGTGAGCACAACTCATTTTATTTTTCTCGGGGGTGGCAATATCGTGGACGGGAAACGGAAGGCAAGGCGAAAAGACCCCCATTTGGCTGGGTGAAAGGATTTAAAATCAGCTCCCGGGTGGCAAGGCTGTCAGCCCAGCCTTTGTGAGAGCTGGGGAGACGGGGCTGAATGCCGGTGAGCAAAAGGACCGAGTCCCCCTCTCCCCCCACTAAGTTTGGTCTGGAAGGAGCCCCGCCGCCGGGAGGGCAGCTCTCCGGAGAGCAGATGTTTCGCTCTGGGCCACCGCTCCCAGCGCTCCGCACTCCCCGCACCGGCTTGTCAGGTACCCCGGCCGGCTGGTGGCTGAACAGCACTTGGGATTTAGCATCTCGGGAACCTTCTCTATGGCTGCTAAGACCCCCAGTGCGAGACCCCCAGTGCGAGGATCGTTTCTCTCCCTAAACCCATAAGTTCCGTTCAGCTAGGACTTTTTTTTTTTTTTAACCTCAGGGAGAGATGGAAGATGCAAGTTTGCAAAAACAAGCAGTAATTTAATTGCCTGGGGCGAGAGACTGCTGGAAAATAGGTTAGCGCAAAATGTCGCTCGTTATTCTCAAAGGCAAAGACTGTCACAGGCTCTCGTGGTCCCTCTGAACCTGAAGCTGCTTTCTAAGGTTATTTATACAGCACGGGAGCTGGATGGAGAAGACCTCTCAGGTCATCTGCTACACCACCTTGCCAATGAATTCCCTGCAGTTTCGAATAAACTGCAATTTCTGGCACTTTCGGATCTGTTCTCGGATCCGGTGTGAAAACAAAAGCGAGCCCCTTCACAGCCACACACACGTACATGCAGCCAGCAGCTAATGTCACTCGGGTCTTTGAAGAAATCTCCCAAGTTGTCCAGTGTCTCCAAAGCTTATATTTCGGGGTGTTCCCGGGTGGAGGAGAGAAACCTCCCCTGAGTGTTTCACACCCCGGCCTACGGCCCTGGCAAAGCCAATTTAATACAGCGATTACCTGGATATTAAGAAAATTACAGCGAAGGTACAGTTAACCCAGTGACTCTGAAGTGTCGAGTAACTATTTAGTAATTGCACTTGTAAATATGTTTGTGCTCAGCTGGTTCGTGCTTAAAAATGCAAAAGTGCACTCGCTACCCGGGAATAACTAAATATCTTTGTCTAAAGTGGCAGCATAAATAGCCGGTCGCTTTGTGACTGTGCTTGATATTAGTACATAAGGATCATTTTGCTTCAATTGGGAGGCTCTCATTCACTAGGCAAGAAACCGTTTAGGAGAAAGTAGGTTCCCGTATGAGAGTTAACATCCTTCAAGTGTAAGCCTCAGCCTTGATTACACTTTAGAGCTCTGCAAGAGGTGAGCTTTTCCACACAAATATAATCGGGGGAACTTTCCTTCAATCAGGCCTCCAGCTCTCCTACATCATCTCAGCTGCCTCTTTCGGCACCAGCTCCCTCAAGGCTGAATACCCCGAAGTGGGCTTGTTGTGAGTCTGATGGGTCACCAAAGGCAGGGAAGGGCGACTTCGGGCTAGAAATGCGTCTGCTTTTACCCCTTTTCTTTCCTCTTTTCTTTCCAGATCTTTAGATCTTGTCTTTCCAGATGCCTGGAACATTTCTTCCCCCCCTGCCCCCCCCTCTCCCCCCCCCCGCCCCCCCACCCCCCCCGCTTTCTGCGCCTGTTTTTCAGTACGGTCTTTGGTTTTGTTCCTACAGAGAGAGACACTCGACCTTGCCTTGGTGGTTTGTTTTTATTCCCCCCCCCCCGGATTTCTCAGGCACATCAGATCCGTGCCTGTTTTATTAGCCTTAAAAAGGAGGGGGTGGATGGAGGAAAAAAAATTAAATACCACAGGATTCACCAAAATGACGCTGCGGTCCGCTCAAATCAGAGACGAACGAGAGCGACTGACCGCGCAATTTGTGGGGCAGGAGCAGCGTTTCTCTCCAGGGAGTGCGAAGTGGGGCAGCTGGGGAGGCCCCAGAGCCGGCCGGCCCCGGCAGCGAGCGTGGCGGGGAACGGGGAGCGGGGGCGGACGAGGCTCCCCGCCGCCCGCCCTGCGCCTTCCCGGGGGCGCCGCCGGAACGACCCCTTCCACCGCCGGCTGCAGCTGGGCGAGCTCAGTTCTCCTCCCGCTCGAATGAGCGCCGGTTAGATCGCCTCCGAAACATTGCTCAATTAGATTAACCCGAGGAGTCCAGCCTTGACTCTGCGCGGGGTTTTGTAAAGGGAAGTTAATGCGAGAGCTCTTCATTCCCCCTTCGCTGGGGAGCGGGCTGAAACTCTCTTTGTAGGTCTGACCGCTCATTTAGAAATACACGGACGCGCGTACAGGCACAGCTACACCCCGCAAGGTCCCGACAGCACTTTTTAGCCCCTCTCGATCGACCTAGCGAAAAGGAGGTCAGCCTCTGCTCCTCCTTTCCCGCCCCAAATGAACTTTAACGGGGCGAGTCAAACCGCGGACAAGTGGCGAGAAAGCTTCTTCGCCGCTGCCCTGTCGCGTCCGCTCACCCTTTTCTTTCAAACCCTCCACCCAAGTTTCGTCTGCCAGAGCTGGCCCCCCGCAGTCCCCGGGGAGGGTGGCCGCCCCGACGGGGTCCTGCCTAGGCTGCCACTGCTGATGTGTTCGTTTACCTGGTGATGCTGCTTAGTAAAGCTCGAGTTAAAAGGAAATGCTAAGGAGAGCAGGGAAGATGAGATGCTTTTTGCCTGGTGGAAGCATTTTCATGAGAAAGGCACGGTCTTCACCCCGTGTTTGCAGAATGCGGCTACACGGACGTCCCTTCAATAGCTTCTGACCCCACACAATCCGTTTGATAACACTCGAGAGGTGGAAGAATGGGAGACTTTGTCAATCAAATGGTGCCAATCCCAATGGAAACGGTGCCACCAAGACCGCAGCGCGTTTCCTCATCAACTGGATTGCGGGGGCTGGGAACTCAAGGATCAGCTTTTGAAAGTGCGCACAGGGCTCTCCAAAGACAACAATGTCTTTTTTAAACGAGCTGCTGTGCCTCCCCAAGGGGAATCAAATGTTCTCGGCCAGCCCGAGCCGCCGAAGGGCTACAGCTCTGCCTTGCCACCCATTTCGCCGGGCAGCACCCGCGGAGGGGGGAGAAGGGCATTTCTGCCTGGTCCGGCGCCTAACTCGGCTCCTTGCCCCAAATTGCTTTTCCCTTCCTTTAGGCACTTTCAGCTCCCGCTGTGGCTCCGCGCAGTTCCTCCGCAAGCGGAGCCCACGCAGGAGCGCGGCCCCGATTCAGCGCAGCTCTTAAGCATGTGCTTAGGTGTGACCGGCCGGCTGGGCTGGCTGAAACACTCGGGGCACCTGAGCTTGGAGGGGAGAGGGGAAGGGTCCCACGCAACCCGCAGGCAAATTCTGTCAGCAAGAGAGACACTTTCTAGGCGTAACTTTTTGATACGAAGGCATGAGGCGCTCCATGCTCCCCGTGGGCCGGTTCACGGGTGCGTGTCTGGCTGCGCCAAGCCACTGGCACACGAAGCACCCCCTGCCCAGCCCTGCCGCCCCCGTTCCCACCGCCGAGGGGGCGGCCCTGCCCGCAGCCCTGCCCGCAGCCCTGCCCGCAGCCCTGCCCGCAGCCGTGCAGCCTGCCCTGCCGCGGGAGCGGGGCTCGGCGGGCTCTGCGGCGGGGCCAGCCGCTCCTAGAGAAGTCTGAGTTAAAGGGGGCAAGAGCAGAGCTGGGACAGAACTCTTTCTTCTCTCCTGGTCATCAGCACAACTCTAACACATCCACAGGTTTAAATTACCCTCCCAAAGCCCTGCGCCTGGAAAAGGGGCACCACGGAGGCAGCTTGCTGCAACTCTCCCCTCTCGACCCACCCTCAGCGAGCTCATAGAAACTTCGTCACTGATTTCTTGTGCAAGTCGGTGTAATACACCCCCTGTCCCCCTAGCCCCCCCAAAATGGAAGATGTGCCCAGCACACCGTGCCCAGAGCCCACGCCGGGAGGGAGGGAGCGGAGCGGAGGTTTCCGCAGTGACCGAGTAGGGCGGACCTGTGTCGCTGTCACTGCCGGCCGCGGGCAGGGCGCTGGGAGCCGCTCCCTAGCTGCAAAGCACATGCTTGGGCGTGTAAGGCAGGAGTGCTACCCAAACACGCTCCCTGCCAGCGCTCCCTAGGCTCAGAGCTCTCGGGGGGGGGAAAAACTCTTGTTGTGGCTCATGGGGACAATTCCCCGCCGTGGGAAAGCCCCCCTGCCCTGGTTATCTCGTTAGGGTGGGAGAAACCCCGCCGTACACCGGTCGAAATCTCTTCCCCTGGCGTGGGAATGTAAGAGAACAAGCGAAACCACCAAAGGCTAAAGCGAAAATCCTCACCCCTCCGCAGCGCACGCACAGTTGCTCCTCCAGCTGCTCAGGGCGTGGAGCATCTCGCATCTGGGGTTTCTCGGGGGTCCCTTCGCCACCAGTCCCTGGCGCCCCCACTCGCGAGGCTCCGTGCGAGGGCAGCGCTGCCTCCTCGCAGCTGTTTTCCCTCCTTCCCCGATTCCTGGCGGACGGCTGAGCCCTCCTGCCCTAATCCTCCGACACCCCCCCCGTCTTTTCCTTTGCCGGGCCGTTCCCGGCCAAGAGGGCCAGGGTGGGGCCAGGTACGGGGTGCCAGGGCAGGGCTCCCGGAGCCGCCGCGGCGGGCGGAGGGCCGCCGTGCCACGGCGGGGGCGGCGGGGCTCCGGGGCACGCCTCGGCCCGGTGGCCGCACCGCGCCCCTCCGCGGCTGCCCCGCGTGGGGGCCCGGGGGAAGGGCTGTTTGTGGGCATGGATGCCCCAGTAGCCTGGGGTAGATAGCAGCAGCACTCGCGCCGATGTATGAACTGTTGTCTGACCCCCTCATCCTGGCACCGTTACTATTAGCGATTAATATAATGTCCGTCTTAGTACTCCATATCTGGCTTCCTTAATGTCAGTACACTGTCACCGTCGCAACGCTGTCAGTACACACATACAAGACTCATCGTTGCCCCAAAGCATCTTCGATACACCCAAGCCAGAGGTGACTTCTGCGGAGGATTTCTGGATGGTGGTTGCTGAGACAATTTGCAAAAAGTTGTTCTATAGACATTGTTGAAAATATAGGCATGGATTAKATAGGTATAAATACACATGTAAATACTTTTTATAGGTACATACCTACAAAAAGAATCCTGYCAGCATCGATCTATTTATCTGGTTTTAGATATAGCTATCAGTATACGGCATTAGATAGCTTAGGAGTTAGGTGCTTTTGCATATATACTCAGACATGCCTACACACACATACATACACGTGTGTGGGGTGCATACCTCCGGCAGTGGGTATGCATGAGTATATATTTACGCATACATTCATAGTCCTCGACCCTGTCGTCTCTAAGTGTTTCAAAAAGGAACTCAGCTTTTAAGTGGGTCACCTCGCCGCCCTCCCCTCCCCTTCTCTCGCCCTCCCCGTCGGCTCCGCCGGGGCCCAGGGCGGCTCCTGCCCTGGCAGCGGTGCCGCCAGGCCCGCGGCCGCGCCGGCGCCGGGGGAAGGGGCTCTCGGCTCCCGGATGGGGCTGGACACGGAGCCGGCGGACACGCGTGTGCCTGTGGGCGCAGAGTGGAGGAGCATGCTGAAAGCCGGCACCAGCGCCCTTTTCGGCGGCCGGTTTCGGCGCGGCCGGCGGCGGGCGAGGAGGGGGCGCGTTGCCCGCTGCCCCCGGCTTTGGTCTCGAAGCCCCCCCTTGCCCCCGGCTGCCCCGGCGAGGGGCTGGGGGAGCTGCAGCCTGCCCTGGGCGCGCTGCGCGGCGGGGGCTCCGCGCCCTCCCGCGCCCTCGGGGCTGCGCGGAGAGCGCACGGCTGCGGCCGGGACCGGGGGCCCCGCGGAGCCGGCGGCCGTGCCCGGGGGCGCTCCGCCGCGCCCGCCGGGAGTACGTGCGCTGGCGGGAAGGCGACCTTTCCCCCTCGACCTTTCCCTGGGGGTAACCAAGGCTCCCTTTTATTTTCAATGTCACTTCGGAGTTTGCCTTTTGTTCCCCGCTACCTCTCGCTTCCAGGGATACGGGCGGCTCCCCGCTGGCTTGGGGAGGGGCGAGCGGTTGCAAAGATATCTCATTTAAAAACGACAATGGAGCCCTTTCGACCAGCCCGGGTGGTGCCCGAGCTTTATTTTCGGGCTGGGGGGAAGGGAATTGTTTGCTTTGCTTTTGTTTTCACAGCAAAACTCGAGGGCAAGTTACAGGAGTGATGCGAGGAGCCCCGGCCCTTCCTCATTGCCCCAAGGTACCGGGCAGGGCCACCCAGCCGAACGTCGGCGCATCCGCCGGCGTGCCCACGGCAGCCTGGGAACCCACGCAAACTGCGCGGCTCCAGGCGGATCCGTCCGCAGCTGCGCTGCTGTCACTGATTTCGGAGTGACCGAGTGCTCCGGTCATTGCCCCAAATCCTTCTTTGCCTCCCCTCTGCTCCCTAGTTTGTGTCTCGGTCTGAGTTCCCCCGGCGCTTTAATTCGGCAGGAAGCTGCCAGCTGCCCCGTTGTGCCCTTGGCTTTTGTTTTTCTTGGCAAGGGCAATCACTGCAAGGTGGGACGCTGCACGTGCGTTCCCGTGGCTCCAGCTGCCAGCCGTGCCCGGGGAGGGACCGTGCCAGACCCCCGCAGGCCTTCGGGGCGGAGGCGACCCACAGCAGCCTCCGCTGGCCGCCGGGGGAAGTGCAGCGCCGGGCCCGGGCCGCGGGGGCTGGAGCTCCCCTCGCCCTGCCGACCTGCTGCTGCTATTGAAATTTCGCCCTAACCAGCACAAAAACAAATAAATGAGGAAACAGAATGGGATTTTGCTCAGTCGTCCTCCTAGGAGACCGATGTAATTACGTGGATATTCGTCCCTCTTCACTGTGTACTGCTCCAGATCTAGAGGGAAGGATTAGCTTCTTTTAATGTTGCTGCAGCTCCTCCTCAACACCCTCCCGTAGACGTAGCTTGGCCTCTGAGCAGGATTCTTCCCCCTCTCTTGGAAAGTACCTGTGATTTGCCTGTTCCTGGATCAAGAGGAGCTGTTTAATAATTTGCACCCGCTCTAAGTGTTCGCTTTTGAGCAGCACAGTCAAACAGTTTCAAATTGTGCTCTTGACAGTTCATGGTCACATACACAAAAGATTCTTACTCAAAACCTGGCTGTTGGGAGTGACTCTGCCTCTTCCCCACCTGCTTCCTACCCCCTGAGCCTCCAGCACATGAGTACATCCTGCGAGGGCTGAGCTCAGCCCCCCTGCCCGCAGGGGCAGCCTGGTTGCCCCATGCTCTTCTCTGAGTGTGAGGAGTGAATCTGCTGTGCCATCGCGGGCTGAAGTCCACAGAGGTAGAGCTGAGATGTCAGCGAGCAGAGGCCTGGTAAGGCCAGACTGACCCAACTGCCCACTGTGAGTGGCAGGTGGATTTGTTTATTTCTCACATGAGCCTTAAAATGAACATTTCCCCTGAGTCTTAAAAAAAAAAAAAAAAAAAAATCACAATTCACTCTGCCTTGATTTTCTTCTGTTCCTTTCCTGGGAGAGAGGACACAGAGGTTTCCTAGGCAAAGAGGACCATTTCGGAAGACCAAGGGGCAATTCTAGGGATGTTTCAGAAGTCTCCTTTTCACTTCATGGGAACCAGAGTCTCTGGGAAGATCATGCCCTCAGTCTGGCTAGTACAACTGGTAGGTCTAGTTAAAAGCTGACGTAAAAAGCTGCAGCACAAAGGAAGCCATTTGTAGGGAAACTCAACAATGAACTTTATTGGTCCTGCTACCAAACCCATTAACAAAGCTATACACTCTGCAGCATTGTTTCCAGGCCTGGGTTTTGTTAACCAGCTACTGACATATATATGGCCCAGAGCGCTGATGTAACAGGTGCATTCCTCTTGCCAGGAAAGGGTTCAGTGTAGCTACTAGTTTCAGCTAGTTCAGTTTCTAGGTACCACTCTGTCAAGAGTTTCCTGCTGTAAATAGGGTTTCAAGAATTCATTGTATAGCGGGATGTATGCATGGCATACATGGCAGGGAAGCTCTCCTTGGGGCATGAGACCTGTGTGCCACGGAAGGAATTTGACTACCCTGACAGCAGCTCTCATTCATTGCTTCTAAGGCGATGGCTCAGACATCCTGGAGGCCAGATCAGGCTCCATCAGCTGGACTACCCTGCAACACTGTACCTTTCAAAGAGTGGTGTAAAACCAGCATATGTGGCTCGCTCACTCCAGCACCAATGGCACCTGTATTGCCATACATTTCTATGGAAGCAGGGTCTCTCTATTTTATGCAAGAAATGGAGATGGGGGATAGTGAATTACAACTGTTCGCAATACTGAATTACCACTGGGAGCAATGGGTGCCTGTGCTTTTCTGTTACTGCAAGAACCCTATATCCTTGCTCAAACACTGGCATTTTCACTCTCTGACATTCATTCTGCCAAATATGTTTGTTTATATGAGCTGCACAGTGCAAAGTATGGGATCTGCCAGGATGTTTTCCTTGCCAAGGAAGGTGAAGCAAAGGGTTCATCAAAATGTTTCACCTTTTCCTTCTCCCAAGAAGAACTAGTAACCTGGCAAAGAAAGGAGCCGGTTGGGGAGGAACCTTTCACCCACTCTGGCAGCTATGTGAAGAACAGAGCTGCTCCTAAATGAGCTGATCTTATTGTAATTAGCTGATGTCCACATCTTCCTCTGTTGCCCCCAGCAGCAACCCCTTTTCCCTTTGGACATGTTATTGATGCATTGAGCAGGATTCTTTGGCTCCCATATTTCTAGGGGATGGGTAACACGGTTCCACTTGCAACTGAGTGCTGACCAAAATGTTTCAGAGATAAAAGATGGGCTCAGCCTTGCAGAATCTTTCTTCCTGGAGTTGATCAGCAAGAAGGAAAGAATGAAGTTCAGCTTGAAGTTCAGTTGGGTTGAAGGACCGAGAGTTGGAAAACAAAACAAAACCTATTTGTATTGTAACATAAAAAATGCACCCAAGAAGTTTCCAAAGGTCCAGAAGTATTTTACCTTTGAATTAGAACAGTGCTTTCTATTCAAATAAAAATCCTAAAACATGTGCTAAAACAAGTCCTTGCTAACAGCTCTATTTTCTGTTTCTCCAGACATTAGTCATTATTAGCATTCTAGAGCAGAAGAGTCTCCATGTAGCAGGACAATCTTCTAAATTACTTTGGATGATAGACATAATGAAGTTAAAAATTTCACTCATCTTCGCCCTGTCATAAATGAAAGCACATATTATACTCATTCAAAAAATAGCTAACCATAGAGTTAGGTTCAAGTTACATTTTCAATGTAGAAATGTTTATGCTGAAAAAGCCTAGATACTTTCTTGGAAGTAGTTTAATGATGTAAAATAGTCCATTAATGGATTTTGACTACTGTGCAGTTTTTAAAATAATGTCCCTTATAATTAGTTGTTTCATCATTCCTTTATGTGCCTTGCTTATTTCAAATTCCAGGGAAAGAAGACTGCTAAGCTGATATAATGAGATAATATCCTTCACTGGCATAAGTAAGGCTATGAGATGGACTGCTACCCACATTGGTAATTATACATGCTCCGTTTCCACAACTGGAACCAGAATGAATACTCTACAGCATTTTACTGTCTCTGAATAACATTAACTGAAAAAAACAAGTGAGTAACTTGTTTACGTATTAGTATTGGAGGAAGCAACCTGAGCTGGCTGTCCTTGAGTCTGTGGAGTCAAACTCATTCAGTGAGCACTTAATACAGGACTAAGGAGGAAAGCCATTTTGCCATCTACATACATACTTGCTATGCTGGCTCTGCCACCCCACAGGGGTGACAGCTTCAGGTTCCCAGGAGTTCCCCTACATGACCTGGGCAAGTCGCCAGAAGGCAGGGAGAGCATCATGGATTTCTCCAGTTGTGAGATGCAAGCTTTAAAGGTGAATAAACTTGACACTTCCATTCCATCTTCTCTGCAGGATCTCAAAACACTCCGTGAATATTAACGGTCTTAGGGTGAGAGAAGAAAGTATTTTATGCCCATTTTGAGATGGCATAAGAGGCAAAGATTTAGCTCATAGTCATATGGGAAATAGGTGGGTCCAACGTCATCAGTGTGCCCTTTTAGAAACCTCGTTTGACTAATGAACGGAGGCAAATCCACCTACTGCCTATCTGACCGCACTGACCTCTCTGGCCACACAGCTAGCACAGTTTGCTGTTGAGGCTGAGAGGTAGGATTTCTGGTAAAAAGTACATGCACAGTCAGAGCAGCTTGATGCTGCAGACAAATGAAGCCTCCAGTGGTCCCTGTGCCTGCCAGGTACAGAGCAGCTAAAAAAAGGTGGAGAGGAAAAATACCTGGGTGACCCAGCAGCTCCGCAGTCCCTCCTTGTGGGGCTGCAAACAGGGCTGCAGGCTGTGCCTCAGGAGCGCTTACACTGCCATCGCCTGCAGGCAGGGGTCTGACCTGCCACTTTGCCACCTGTGGCCCAGGACTCTCCCAGAGTGAGAAATAAGGATTGCATTTAAATTCAGTGGGAAGAGTCTCTGGTACTTAGAGCCTTTAAAGCTTGCACTGCAAAACCGATCAAAGAGTACTTGCTTTTCATTATTGCATTTTGGTGCTTTTTCAGTAAAAAAGCTTTGTCCTGAATGCAGCCTGGAAACATCAAATGGAAATACATATTACATGAAGCAGGGGTTTCCAAACAGATCTTGCTTTGGGTACTGCTTGCTGCAGCAACCCTTGCTGCTGGCAGAGATGGCAGCTGGAGCTCTTGGTGTCAGCTGTAGCCAGGGCTCCTGACTGTGATGGTGGCTGCCAGCACTGACTTTGTACCAGCCCTACGCCTCTGCCCATCCCACCTCCAGCTCCCCAGCCTCTCATCAACCATCCCCCAGCACTAGGATGCCAACCATAAGCTTCCTAATCTTTGCCCAGCCACACAGCCTTTTTTCTCCCCTCCTCTTCCTCCTACCCCACTTTCAGCAGCTGACCAGCACTGGCAGTGTACTGGCAAGAGCTGGCTTTGGTGGCAAAGGCTGTGGGACACAGCTTGTGTACGGGTACCAGCCTCACAGCTGAGCACCTTTCTACGTAACACTCAGAGCAGTTTGAGTGCCAGCAGTACTACGCAGGCTGCAGGCTCCTCATGCCTAGCAAAATTGTGAAATACAGCAACCAACCACTTCGGAAAAAAGAAAAAAAGGTGTCTGAAATGTTTGTACCTCTGAGAAATTTTGGCTTCTGTAGAAACTTTTCAATGAACTTTGGATGCTCAACTCTCCATGGCCTGTTCCTTGCAAGACATAATGCTTTGCTGAATGTGCAGCCCCTTGAATTGATGGGCTTCTCTGAATCTTCCTTTTCTGACTAAGTCATTATGTATCCTGCATTTATCAAAAATGGCTAGAAATGCAGGACTTTGCCTACCTCTCAATCTGCATGTCATTCCTTTATAAAGCTTGAAAATATTTTTCCTCTGGTATTTATTAATTTTGCTGCACTGTATATCCAATTAGGCTATTCTGCTGCAGATTCAGAAATGAGAACAGTTCCACCTCCCTTGCACGCAGCTCCATTTCTCTTCAGTTTCATTTCCCTCAGGGTCACTGTTAGGTGATGATGTGCAGTAATGTCCCCAGTGAGGTGCCGTTTCCATTAGCTTTCCCCTTCAGAGGTGGTCAGAGGTCTGAATTCTTATATGATTTGTTTTCTTTGCTACTTAGAAAAGAAGGTTCAGTTCTGATCCCTCTTCTACACAGATGAGAAATACTCTGTTTTCAGGTATTTCTTCCTTTTGTAATAAGACAGTGGCTCTTACCTCTGGTTTTAAAACAAGAAGTATGTTTTGGTGGATGATTTTTTAAATCAGCATTCAATACTATTTATATAAAAATGGTTATAAAAGGAGGAAGAAATCACATGGCAGAACATAACATGCACATCCATACACCCCTATTAAGAAGACCACAGAAAATGCTCTTAGACACATCTACATGGAATGCAGTGAGAAAGCAAAAAGAAATACTTCCTTCTGTGGTGTACAAAGCATTTTCTGTAGATGGGTAAATGTATGAGCTCCATACTAAAATGATGCAGTCAGTTCAGTAGATGTAGTCTTTGTTGAATCAAACATGATTCAACATCCAGCGTCCTCTCAGTTATGCTATTTTGGCAACTGCCTCTGGAGGAGGAGGGGGGATGTCAAACCAAGTACAACAGGTTCCCATTTTTCCCTCAGTGAAGTGTCGTTTGAAAGTTTATATTCTTTTGAGCAACGAAATGGCTTTTTTCTGATCATGGAATTCTGACATGTGGGGGCACTTCAGTGCCTTGCTGCACTTTAGCTTACAAGAGTGGTTATTCCCTTAAAGTTAATATTACTCAGTAGCCTTATATTGGCTCTTCACACCACTTGAGGCCCATGGTAGGGCTTTGTGAGAGAAGCTGGACACAAGAGGCCCTGTACTTCACTGCCACGGACCTTGAATAAACTGTTGTGGAAGTGGGTTTGGAGATAAATTAGGGCTAGCATCTTGGGGGAATCCATGACCCAGAAGTTTGGAGGAGGGGGTTTAGACATGCAGTGACTGTTACTGAAAAATCAGAAGAATTATTGCTCATATAGTCAAACCTATAACTAAGCATCAGAGCTGGGGTGAATTTCAATCACCATTCCTATTTCTTTCATCTAGGTTTGTTGATCTTTCCATGTTTTCATTGTACATTTCCTACAGTTATCTACATTTAACTAGGTAAAGAGTCATCGATAGATATTATACTGTAATTAAAGCTGGCAAGTTTAAAGTGGATTAAACCTTATCATTTTCAGCAGAAAATGTATTTTTTCTGAATTGGCATCTTTTTCTCTTGAGCAAATCTAATTGAATCTCCTTAAGGGTGTTGCTTGCCCACATTTTTCAGTCCTCCAGCTCCTTAGGTGGATGCCATCTCCCAGCTGTATTGTTGATTACAGTCTGATGTTATCAGAAGTTGAATTTTCTCTCCCACAAATCTCCTTTTCTCTGTTTCAACACAGAAGCAAAGCAAGTATCAAATGTCAAGGTTTTTCCAGAGACAGAAATTTCAGCAGAACTCCTGGTGTTTTGAGAAAAGGTCTGGATTCAGGAGAAGTATCAAATTCTTCTGTGAGAGAGAAATTTCAGTTTGCAATAATGTCAAATCTAAATAAAAACCCCAATTGATCAGAATTCTTAAAATTGTTTTGAGTAACTAAAAGCCTATGAGAAAACTCAATAGTCTGCTTCCTTCTGGGGAGCAGAAAGCTTTGGAAAAAAACTCTCAAACTGTACGTCTGAACATCAAATGTTTGGCAGAAGCCTGCTCCATTGCACAAGCTAAGTAGTAAACTGAAATTTTTTCCTTCTGTATCAATAAGAGTTGTTGGTTTACGTAGTTTATCAGAGTGAGAATGGAAAATCAGTCATGTTGTCACCACAGCAGGACTAACTGGGTCTTATTTAGCATCAGGAATGTTATGACTGCTTTCCAGGCACTGAAAGATGTCTGACCTTCCTTTGCCAATCAATGTCCACATTTGTTACCTGTCAGAGAAGGGCTTCATTCTTAGCTATTAGGGGGTTTTGCATCCAAAGCCCAGCATGGCTTAGATTCTTGCCCTAGAAGACATACAGTTGGGAACAGATGTAGCTGGGAAAGAAATAGAATCAAATTTTAGGCAACAACTGTAGATACTATATACTACCCATCTGCACTTACAGACAGACACCCTTACAATCTAGACTGCAGAACTCTTTTGAGCAGTACAAAGTCTGGTCAAGCCATATTGTTTCAATATATTAGAAAGCATTCAGATAATCATTGCACTGAGCTGACGAGATTATTCATCACTGCTGTGGCAAGACTGACAGACATTGCCAAAGGCAGGAATCCTGCTTCTCCTAGCTGGGCAATAGCCCTTGTTTGCCAGAGAGATGTTTCTGAGTCTTGTAAGGTCACCTGTGATACAGCACCGGAGACTCTGTGGTGGCATCCCAAGGCTCAGTTTGAAAATGTGCATGCCTTTGCTCTAGTAGACCCAAGGATGTGGGTCTCGGGATTTTTTTAAATGTATCATTCTATCTCTACTAGTTTAAAAATAATTGAATAAAAAAGTGGTCGTTTTTGTCTTTTTAGCCATTGGTCCCTCAATGCATATTTGTTTCCTTCAGTCTTTTTTATAGCATTATTGAATTTTACTTTAAAAGATGAGCTTCCAAAATGCTTAGTCTTCAACAGGGAATTGGAATGCCTTTAGCACTTTGGTCTTTTATTGAAAAACAAAATCCAGTGTCTCCATATAAGAAACGCATATTACCCTTTTATTTGGCGAACTAGACCATTCTGTAACATCACTTTTAAACAGAGCATTGTGGAATACTTTGGATAAGACAACCCATAGCCACACTATAAACTGTCATAAAACATCTGCCAGCTTAAATTTACTATTGCAGTATAAAGCTCCTTTGTGTCTTGTTTTCAAGTCAACAGCTCCAGAGATGCATAGGTAAACATTGTCTCCTCTCTTTTTTCCACAGGAAGTGTTTTCCACCTAGTTTTACAATGGGCATTATTCTTTGTACACTACAATGTCTGTCTTTGGATTAGTTATCGGAATGAATGCAACGTAAAGCTCTTCACTTTCAAACCTTCCCATCTTTATGTGCACACATAACTTCTACTGATCTCAGAGTTGTGTACACATAGAGAAAGGGTAGAGACCTGGTAGTGGCCACCATTGCAACTGACAACATGATCTTTCTTTTTGCTGCTTTAACTTTAATGCAACTCATCAAATCAATATTAAATGTCTTCTCTCTGATTGCCTCTTCCTTCTTCTGTTACTTTCTGTTGCTAAGTCTCCTCCTTCCCTTGTCATCTGTGTGCACAGGTGTTCTCTCTCTTGGTTTCATGTCAGAGAGCTGAGGAGATCAAGTCATAGTCCAGGAGAAAACAGTTTTGTGACCATGAAGGCCACGCAGTTGCAAAGTATGTTTTTATTCCAAATCCAGCTGCATGTCCACTTGTTGTAAGAAACCCACAGAATTGGTAAGCCAGGGAGAAAAGGAGTCAAAGAACAAGTAGCAGGTATGAGTAAAAGCCTTTTTAGAGGGACAGATTTTTTGGGGCTGCTCAATGGCTACATGAGTTGCTCAAAGGGCCTCTAAATGGTCTTGAAAGTATGGATGTTTCTCTCCAGCTGTTTGCGCAGTTGAAGGGAGATGCTGTACTTCCATTCACCTTTACTGCAACTCAGCTGTGCTCAGACA
This sequence comes from Phoebastria nigripes, assembly GCA_035582835.1. Taxonomy (NCBI): domain Eukaryota; kingdom Metazoa; phylum Chordata; class Aves; order Procellariiformes; family Diomedeidae; genus Phoebastria; species Phoebastria nigripes. The sequence goes on from JAYKAV010003110.1 coordinate 2,456,811, forward strand.
ACCTGGAAAACTGGGTCATAAATGGCTTATTCTCCCTCTCATGCAGCCTGAGAGGCATGTGGCAAGGTGAGGAGATGGTATGGGTGACCCTCAGCCAGCAGCCTGATGAAATACGACTTGTAACAAACAGGCTACCATGGAGACTTAGGGGAGGATGCTCCTTTTGCTCGCTGTTTGTGGAGCCACGATTTTGGTGGGGTACTGGGAAAAAATGTGCCTTTTCCATTGACTCGATGTGACTGAAGCTTTCCCTGAGTGTTTGAATGCAACATCAGGAAAAAAAAAGCATCTCCAGTATCCACCTACATGATAAAGTCCCTCTCACAGTGATTGTATGAAAGAGGAACACGGAAGCTTTATACTTTTAAATAAACTATATTCACATGTTTCTTTCAAGGTTAGTTTCTTTCTGGTAATCATTTCTTTAAAATTCATTCTTGCCACATCTCTTTTCTTTTCCACATCACGTGCTTCATTTTTCTCTTCAGAAAAGGGCAGGTTTCCTTACTCTCCATCCATGTGCATAGCAGAGTCAAAGGGCTGGAGTCTGAAGGGTATGTGGCTGCAATATAACTGTATTGGCTTCAGTAGTTACTCCAGGAGTACTTGAGAGAAAAGTCAGGGACAAATTATTTTTAACAAAGCAAAGCCTATTGTCACAATTGTTTAAAGCTTTGTGGTACAATATAGGATGTGTCAGACAATGCTCATTTTTAAAAAGTACTCTTATTTTTTGCAACCTCCTGCTAGCTGAGAACTTTGATATTTTGTTGGATTTCTCCTTCTCATCACCCAGTTTTGCAATTCTTTTCTCCACTAGCCCAGACCAAGAAACTCTTCTTAATCACTGCATCTGGTAGCTCTGACGGTCTCCTGTGACTGCCTAATTTATTTGTGTACTTATAGATGAATCATGAGTAAGAGAAAACAAACTTGAACTCTGCCATTTCCACTTGCTCAAATATATAATTTTAATGAGCAGTAAATTTGCTGGAAAATGCAGTACCAGTTTTCATGATATTATCCATGTGTGAATTGCACAAAATAACAGGGCTAAATGGACAACTTGACTGAAAGAGTTATCTCCTTTTTCATTGGAGTAGTTTCCTGAGGGGATATGAACGAGATTGCTAGCCCGAAAGGCTAGTGCCTTCACCCTGTTGTGCCTGTTAGACAGCACATCACTTCTTTGTTGGCTTCTTTTGAGGCTGTTGCTCTGCTGAAGATGATTTACTGGCTGGAGCAGGGGCAACGAGAGCTCAGGGCAGCAGACCCTCCATCAGATCACGCAATAATGGTCACCCAAGTGTCTGGCTCAGTTGTGTGGTTTACACCCCGTAGTACAGCTCCAGCAGTGGAGCATTGATTCTTCCTTCTCTAATGCTTTATCTTGTCTTGGATGGGTTTTTCATTGCTTTCCCTGAGGGTTTTCCCCTCTCCTCCAATTTTTCCAATGTTAAAACTACTTTTTTATTTCTGTCGCTAGCTGCTGCTTTTATTCACACATTTTGTTATTCCATCACTTTTAGCCATGAATACTCTGTCTCTGTCACATTTTTATGCTACAGATGTCCTGTTTTGCCCTGTTTTACACACCTACATTATGAGGAGTTAACTCACCCTAGAAATACTTGCTTCCCTGTATTGCCTACGAAAAGCAGTTTATACAGCTGTCTCTGAGCAGAAATCTGCATTGATATCTCCAATTAGGTGTGTTGAATCTAGTTCTTTTGGTCATCACCAGCATTCTTGCACAATGACTGTGGGGGGGCACAGCAGTGTTTTGAAATTCTCTTTCTCAGAGTGGAACTGCCCAGGGAGCCGAGTGCTAGCCCCTCGGTTCTTTCTCCCTGCTCATCTCTGCCTCTTTGCTCAAGATTGAAACTCACTCTCTTTTCTCACATGCCTTTGTTTAAAGCTTCCTTACCATCTTTTTTTTTCCATCTAGTAGCAATGTAGCTTTTGAAATTGCATTCATTGGCATGGTATATTGCTGTGAAAATTCACATCCGTCCTCCCTGCCCTTCTCTTACGCACTCTTTGAAATAAAAATGCAAAACTAATAAATAAAATTCCTTTCCTGAGTTTGTACTTCTTAATTAGCACATTTTTTCTAGCTTAGATGGCCCTCCTGCTGTTCACAGCATCAGTAAGACAGTTACAGTATTTCATTAGTCATATAGCGTAAGAAGTATTTGTTGGACAGCAAGTCCAGTGAGTACTTTCTGTCCACTGTTAGTGTATGCATCATCAAGGAGAGCAATATGATTCATCATCCCCATTGAATAGCCTTGTTCTGGGCTTTACTCCCTTCCTCCAGATTCTGCACCTTCTGTTTTTCCTAGATCAATCTTGTGTTTTTATTTCTATCTCCCCAGACTCCTTTAGTCCTTTCATATTATACATCAGTATAACATGATGTCCCCAGCGAAGGATGGGAACATTTCCCAGGGAAGAATCATCTGCAAATGCCATCAGTGTGTTTCTAATCTTCTTTTTTTCTAATCACACTAAAGATATTAAACAAAATCAGAGCTAGCTTCGGTCTCTGTAAGAACCCTCTAGGCACCTTACCCAGCTTGTCACATTAGTGCTTATCATTTCAGTCCAACAAGCTAATTTATAACTCATGTGTTAGTGCTCTTGAAGAAAATTAATGTAACAAAACACAATTCTAGACCTTTTGGAAGTAAGGGTGATATTTGTTTTGAAGAAAACTGACTGCAGTCCCTCATGCTCCTTCTCCCACAGATTTCACTTGCTCATGTTCTCACACCCACATACTCACAAGGATAACAGCGCATGTGTCCCCAGGATCAACTGTGTGTGACTGGGAAGATAAAGAAGACTAGCTATTGAGTCCTCACTACATCTCTTGGGTTCCTCTTTGTTGGTGACAACAGGCAGGATTTTGGATAGGCCTTTTATACCTTTTAGGAGTCAAACTTACTGTGATATGATGCTTTGACTCCAAACCTTGCTTACTTCATCATTCATAAATCTAAAGTTGATGTCTGTTGTCTTTGGGTATCTTTAAGGCTACAGCCACCTTCACGCTGATGTAGTGGCAAAAGAAGTGACCCATGTTGTGTACTGTAACATTTTTACCCCACTCTCCCACCATCAGAGGTCTGTGCTGTGACCTTGCTGGAGCACAGACCTTCAAGTCTTCATGTAAAAATCACATTCCTCAAGGTTTACCAGTTTGACTGCAGCTGATCATGTCCTTGGTTATCAGTGCAGGTACCTCAAGGATTGTTATCTTATTGGTCTGTTAAGTATGGCCACTTACAGGGAATTTTCAAAGCTGGCTCAAGTAGTCATTCAAGGGATTTCCATTTATTTTTCACATTGTGGGCTTATTTATAGGTTTTGTTTTATGTGTAATCTACTTCCTTTTATGGATCTGGTCAACAAATGCTAAGTATGATTTGTTTATTCCTGCTGCACTTCTAAAAATCTCAGCCTGAATAACCAGTCATCTCAGACTCTAAGTTAATGTGGCACATTATCAGAGCACTCAAATAGAGAAGGTCCTATCCTATGCAGTTTGATTTTGGTAGAGTGACTGAAGCATACTCTAAACATGGGACAAATAAGTTCCATCTCTCAATGGTTTTAGAGTTGCAGTCTGTTAAGCTGAATCAATTACAAATGGAGGGTCATTCAAAGACAGCAAAACATTTAAACTGTAATTTCTCATTTTGCAACAATGAGTCAAATAGCACTGCACAAGCTAATCTTCTGCATGTTTTTGTTCAATGTCTATGGTTTTTAGCACTGGTGGTGTTAGCTATGAACATGTTACATATTTATTCTATTTCAAGGTCAAGATTTCCTGAGAGGATAGAGATATACAAATAACTTACATTTGATATGGCTGGGTATTCAAGCAGCAGTGCTATTGTAAGTGATAACAAAAGACAAAACGTAAGTCTGATACTTAAGGCCAGAACATGTTGTTTTTCAAATCTTTTGTAATAATATGAAGGAATAGAAATTTTATCTTCCTTGAAAAAAAATCTGTATTTCTCTGTATATTTAGTTCATGATATCAGCTTTACAAAATGATTCAAGCAGCCTTTGCAAGAAAAGATAACACATTAATGTTCCTACAGTATTAAATACTATTTCTTGATATACATCAGTATCCAGAGGTCATTGCTTTCTTGTCAGAGAGAAATCTGAAACACTGGTTTTTTGTGTTTAATTATAAGATCCTTATATTTCAGTAAACAAATTCTGACCTCACTTAAATGCTGGTTTAGGGCTCATTTTGTAAAAGCAGATGTTTGGGGGTTACCCCTGCCATTTTGTTCATTCTGTGTGTATGCATTGTCATCTCTAGTTTGGACTGTAAAACTTCAACATGCTGATGAACATTAGTGTGCACATACTCTTCTAATTTCTTTGTCTTCTGCTAAGTTTAGAATTTCATAGACAAGGTAAGATAATCCATACTAGAAAGACATTGTCCTATATATATTTTTTGTTCTATCGCATAGTTGTCAGCTTTATATGAAACCATTAAATAACATCAACAATTTAAAAGGATTTTTGCATCATTTCCTCCATTTAGGGCTACGTTATGCCCTGAAGTAAAGCCCTTTCTAGGAGGGGATCAGAACACTTTCATGGGGCTGCAGTGCTCACGAGCTGTGGTGGATGCCATTATACTGGCCTCATATTGTTCCCAAGTGTGCTGGGAAAAACAGTCATCAGTGGAATTTCATTCAGATTCGTGTTCAAAACCCAGCACAATGCGTAGGAAACAAAGGCTCTCAAAACCTTACAGCTCAGTTCCTACCCTGTTCAGTGAGGAAGGATAAAGAAGGATTTTTCTCCTTCTCCTTTTCCTTTTCCTTCACCTGTGCTCCCAAGAAATGCATTCGTTGAAAGTTCAAAGGCAAGCATCAGGCCAGCCAGTCTGCACAGTGGTTGGAGGGCACAGGAGAGAAAACGTGAGGCAAGTCCTGCAGGAGGATACTCATGGATCAGAGTCAGCCTGCACAGCAGAGAGAGTGCACAGGGTCAAGGGACAGAAGATGAATATCAGGTAAGGAAGGAAAAAGAGAGAAAGGGAATCAGAGCGAAGGGAATGGATGGCACACGTGCTGGTACCAACCTGCTCTCCAGCACCCAAAAGCACACTGGCTGCTACTGCCCCAGAGGGCTCTGCCTTCTGCTCGTGCTGCCCACTCAAATTAAAGGCCTCTGTTCTGATGTTCAAATCTGTCTTCAGGGACAGGTCCAAGCAACACAGAGATGGATTCTGCTTATGTGAGGCTGATCTGATTCCCCAGCTAGATTTCAACAAATCTTGACCAATTAGTGGGAACTTCTGTCACTGGGAGAAGGAGCCATCAGTCTTGCAAGAAGTGCACTGAGGTTGCAGACCCTGTTCTTGCAAGCAGCAAAGATCTGACTACAGATCTTAATACATTGGAAGCTAAACGCCAAATGCTGTTCATCTACTTGGTGCCTCTGCAACATTTTTTTCAAATACGGACATCTAGAGGTGCAGCACACCCATTCAATCAACCTAGCAGAACTGTTTTGATTTTGTCCCTTGCATTCGGCCATTTATATTGTATTTCAGCCTGCTGCAGGCAGCTGCACACTTGTGTCAGGTTCAGGTACAGTCTGCCATAGAAGAGGAAAAAAAATTAGTTTTCTCCCCCCCCCCCCCATCCCAATTTTATTGTTTCCATTACCTGGAATAAAGAATTCAGGCTCTCAGCATCATCCTAACAAGAGCCATCTGATACTTGGACTTTTGCGTATACCCCAAGGTCTCTTTAAACACATGATTGTCTCAGTTTAGTCTTCTTTTATCTTCTTAAGGCAAGGTTCTTGCTCTCATCACTGCAAAGGACAGACAGTTTGACGGAGCATATAAGCCTCAAAGACTAATAGGAAGAAAAAGGGCTAGGGATTTCCTATTTTTAACAAGTTCATATTTTGAAGAGACAAGTTCATATTTGGAGAGACTGATCCTAAATTTTTGGGCATTTGGTGTTGGCAGTGGCACAAATGTGTAGGGTTCTTTTCTGAAAGGTAAATTACCCCATACAAGGGAATTTAGCCTGTTAACCAAAATTTGAGTTATTTTGCTGGTCCCTGACAGGATTGCAACCCAAACTTTTCTTGTTCAGGAAGATTTGTCATAATATGAAGCCTTCAAGCAGCAGACAAAAGAAGAAAATCAGGGAAAAATAAAGAACAAGGAGAATCAAATCAATGTCCAGTCAAAATGGACAGTATAGAAAGAAAGAATTTAAAAGCAATGAGCCCAATCAGATTTATCCCTTTGTTCAGGTCATGTTATATAGCCTGAAAAATTCTAACAAAATCCAGGGCAATCTAGTGAGCATTGAAAACCCCACCAAATCTTAAAGAAAATCCACTGAAACCCTTGCATATAGTCCGGTGAAACCTTAACCACAGGCTGTCTGATTTTCTATTGAAGTATGTTATTGTTGTAACAGGTACATAGATGGTAAGCAATTTCAGGGAATTTTTTTTTCTCCTCTGAGCTTTGCAGTGGTAGCAGAGCAGGTTCCATAAATCCTTTTTGCAGTTAGCCCCAACTCTACCCATTTTGCTCTGATCCCTGATTCCATCACAGCAAGACTTACGGCAGGTGGCTTCAGATCCCAACGGTGATGGTTTGTTCCCTGGGGCAAAGCAGAGGATATCAGTCCTCAAGGTCATGAGTCTCTTTCTTCTCTACTCTATACAGGAAAAATCATTCTCTCTTCCTGCTTCTTTCTCCAAACCCTCAGGAAAAGCCCAGCACTATTCGAAATATTTTGATGCCAATTTTCCAGGGAAGAAATTTATTAGAGAAAGAAAATAAAAGTTGCGAACATTTGAGCCTGGCAAATTGGATACATTTCAGATTTGGAACAAGAATCACTACCTGGCTAGAAGAGGTCCTGGGCAGGTGTCAGATGACCTACTTTAGTTGTTAAACCAGATACAAACAAAAATGAACTCGTGGGTCTCATGTAGGAAGCAGAGATAACCCTGCTCCTGCTCAACCCCATAGGAAGGAATGGAAATTCTATCCCAAATCTAAGCAGTCCTTTCAAGATTTTTAGACCACAAAGGTGTGACTAGATGTACTCATTTTGGCTGGGATAGAGTTAAATTTCTTCTTAGTAGCTTGTATGGGGCTATGTTTTGGATCTGTGATGAAAACAGTATTAGTAACACAGGGATGCTTTAGTCATTGCTCAGCAGTGCTTACACAGCATCGAGGCTCTTTCTGCTTCTCACACTGCCCCACCAGCGAGTAGGCTGGGGGTGCACAAGGAGCTGGGAGGGGACACAGYTGGGGCAGCTGACCCCAACTGACCAGAGGGATAGTCCATACCATATGATGTCGTGCTCAGCAATAAAATGGTGGGGGGTGGAGGTTGGCTGGGGCTGCCATTGCTTGGGGGCTGGCTGGGCATCGTTCAGTTGATGGTGAGCAATTGGGGTTTTCTGTATCACTTGTTTTTCTGGGTTTTGTTTCTTTTCCTCCTTATTGTGTGTTTTTAGTTTTTGTATTTGTTTTTTATTTTAAACTGCCTTTATCTCAACCCACGGGTTTTCTCACTTTTGCCCTTCCGATTCTCTCCCCCATCCCACTGGATGGGGGAGTGAGTGAGTGGCTGTGTGGTGCTTAGCTGCCTACCAGGGTTAAATCATGACACTAGTGAGGTCACTTAGATGACTCAGAAAAAATGGTCTAAACAAAGATACTGACTAAAGGCATTAAGTGTAAGCATCTTACACAGCATAATGCTTAATTTAGCATCAAAGACTCAGCACTGAGTCAGGGAGGGAGTGTTGGGTTTGGTCAGTCGGTGGTCTTATATCATATCCATTGATCTTTGGTGGTGCATTTCTTTTCCCATTCCTATAAACACAAAGTACAAGAATGTAAGAAGCCACCTCCACGGTCTTCCAAACTGGGAAACTGAGCCAGTCCCCATGTTTCATTTTCCTCCCATTGAGGATGAGGTCCAGCTCCAATAGACCAATTCTCTTATTTCAACAAGTTGCCAATAAAGAGCAGATCTGCAGTGGAAATATTAAGATCTATTCCCACAACAACTGACAAAGGAGACTTTCTGCCTTTGCTACATTTCAGCAGATGATGTCTGCCCTTGGCATTTGCCAATCTCTGGCAAATCTTTCCCTTTTGCCATTGGCGTGCAGCAATGTTGACGTGGCCACACTCTTGCTTCTATCCACCAGCTGCCTGCAGGGCTAGGAATCTTGCATGGGGAGTAAGTAAGGGAATTGGAAAGCGGTAGCAGAAAATAAAATGTTACTTGGGGAACTTCGTTACGGACTCCTGGTCCCTGGCTCATGCATGAACAAATCTCAAATCATACTTCTAATAAATCTTAGCAGGGAAACAGAGTGGGTTCAAGGTTACCATCTCTGAAAAACTGAATTGTATTTTCCAGTAGTATACCCCTACTGCAATTCTTGTTAACTTAGGTATTCAAAGAAAGAAAACATTACTGCCAGCTCTCTCAGAGAATAGCTTTTCAAGCATAGAAGTGTCCCCTCTTGGGAGTGTTTCTGTTCCCAGGGCTAAAATTCAGGGTCTTTTTGAGAGATCAGTATGAACCACCCATGAGTTGCAGGATCCTTTCCTTCTCCTTAGGAAAGATTCAAGAAAAGCTAGTCAGAAAATCCGAAATGTTTTATTTCTTTTTGAAAATGTTCATTCCTCAAAACCAGAACTTTTCACAAGGACATTTTGTCTTCAGTCAGCTTTTGGCAGAAGCATTTCTCAGCCCTATTCTCCCAGGAGCAGATTTTAATCCAGAGCCATGGTGCCTGAAACCAACTGCTTTTCTGTCTCTTTTTTGCACAGAAGGAGAGTCTGATCTGGAGATGTAATCTTCCTTTTTCAAGGATTTCATGGGAGACTCTGCCCCAAAGCCACCCTCTCCTGTGTGGAGTGTCAAGAGGCTGAGCAGTTCTGCCATGCAAGAAAGAGCACACAAGAGGCTGAGCACATGTTCTGCCACGCAAGGAAGAGGATGTCCATGCCCTGAGATACCAGGTATCTTCTCACATTTGATTTGTACTTCTTTGCTTTGTTGTCCCCATGTGGTACCTTGGCAGCTGCTCAGAGGCATCTTCCTGAGTGTCACCGCTGCCACCCAACGCCAACACCAGCTTGTGTTGAAGCTAACTTGAGCTGGAGGACTGACAACCTCTGTGTTCCCTGTACTTACCACCCCCAGCAAACTGCTCAGCCCCTGCTATTCGGATCAGTCCAAGGCACAGCTAACCTTACATCTGCTCCTCAACCTGGCCTGACATTTTGAAACGCGCCTGTGTTATTCATAAAAACGACAACGCAAGAAATATCATCTTTTCCCCACTGAAAACTCAAAGTTAAAAGCCATCACAGCTGCTGCAGAGGCTTCACCAAAAGCCGTATCAGCAGTTTCTGTTTTAAAAACATTTTTTTTACCCAGTCACACTGATGCAGCTGCAGTTTTCGGCAGAGCCTTCTCTGTGGCTGATTTGCTGTTTTCTCTCACTTTCCATTAAAAAATATCTAGGGCTTTCAACACCTCAAGACGTAGTTTTTGAAACTCTGGAAGTGAAGGTTAAATATATCACAGCATCTGGCAAAGCTCTGTTAGAGCCAAGGTCAAGTATTTTGCATTTTTAGATGAAGGAAAGTCTTTGTTCTCCTAGCGCATTCTGAATGCCAGCTGAAATTACCAAAAGTTACCTGAAACTTGCTGTGTCAGTAACACACTGTGAGTACCTCAGTGCTAATGGGTGCTACCTGATGAATTTGAATTGGTCTGCCAAAGGCAATGGCAGGGGGTCCAAACCTCCTGTGGTCATGAAGGCAACCAGGAGCCAGTTGGTTTCATAAATAGGTAGGAGCCAGTAGGTTTCACAAATGCCACTGCCAGACAGCATACCATGGGACTTGCTGGAGTTTGTGCTGCTTCCCCGAAGTGCTTTCCTCTCTCTAGACACTGACCTTCACTCCCCCAGGAGCCACCTGATTCAACTCCTCCCATCCAAGGTCCAGGTTCCTTCAGAAAGAGAGACAACTGTGCAATAGCTGCTCAAGATGTGGAAAAAGAAAAGAGTTGGCTCTCATGAGCATAGTGGTAAGAGGGTGTCCCCTGCTGATTTGAGACCTTCTTTAACAGCCTGGGCTGGGCAGGAGCTGCTGACCAGGCTGATCCCTGCAGGGCTTTACAAGGGGAGCTCACAGCAGGACAGGGAAGGCTGTTTCCAATGCCCTGAGAAGTGTGGCAGTCCCACAGCAAGGCTTTGAGAAAACCTTGTGGAAGAAGGAAGAAAATCACCTCTTAGGACTCCTAGCGATGCAATAGGAGAAAGGAAGGGAACATGTCATCAGCTTAAAGATTTTGAGGTTTTTTTTTTTCATGTACTTTTGTGCAGTTTTCTTAGTTGTTGTCTTCTGTGAGTGCTGTTCCCACACATCTCAGAAACAAATGGATGGGTGAAAAGGATATTCTTTTCCAGCTGTCCTTGATATCAAAGCAGAGATGAGTACTTTCTAAGGTAAAAGATAGACTGATTATCTAACACCTCTGCTTGACATCTAGCTTCTGCGTCCATATATATATGAAAAGATACAACCTCTTCCCTATTCATTTCAGTCAGTGTCTGCTTGTGGATGTGGTAGGATGAAAGTAATTTTGTGGGTTTTGTGCAATTCAGTGCATGTAATTTAACAACAAAAAATTGAAACAAAAATATAATCAAAAAATCACCAATAGTGAGAAGATGTCAGTGACACTATCCTATCTCTTCATTATTACAGCAGGTATTCAAAACAGTAATACAAAGTGGTCTGAACAAAGAAAGATGAAAATCAGTGAATGGTGGTTTGTTATATGGTGCATTTTCTTCTCTCTGGTGGCTCCACTTCATTTCTGTTAAGCTGGACAGATCTAGTCATTTGTCTGAGGGTCTCTCTGGCAAAATTCCTTCTGTAAGGGCTTTCCCAGAGCAGAATCTCATCTGATGTAAGATTGTGAGAATATAAAAACTTCAGTGCTAAGTCAGATCAAAGGTCCACCTAGCCAATATCCTATCAATAGATAGATCAACAGTAGATGTCTGGAGGAGAGCAAGAGGGTAGAGAAAAATGTATAGTGATGCTTCTCCAAAATAACCTTCCAATCTCCAGCAACTTGTGGCTCAGAGATCTCCTGAGCCAGGCAAGGCATTTCATATTTGATGAGTTTATGTTACTTGAACTTTTCCAGTCTTTCCCTAAATTCATGCACAGTTTTAGTACCCACAATGTCTTTTGATAAAGAATTCTTTTGCTTAACAACATTGTTCGGAGAACCATCTCCTTTTTGTTTGTTTATAATCTGCCACCTGCCAATGTCATGGGATGCCCCCTCGCTCTTGTACTGTAAGAGGGACAATCACCACTTTCTATTTGTGCTCTCCTTGGCACTCAGGATTTTATACACCTCCAGTATATTTTCTCTCTGTTATTTCTTTTCAGGCTGAAGATGCCTCCCCTTGTAGGGAAAAAATTTCCTAACCTGTGCCAGCCTTCTCTGAGTCTTTTCCAATTCTGCTATGTCCTTTTTGAGAAGGGCAACCAGAACTGTACATAGTGTTCAGGATACAGATGTACAATGAATTTATACAATGCTATTATGTTTTCTCTTTTGTTCTCTTTTCCTTTCCTCGGCATTTTTAACATTGTTTCCATCACTAAGCATTGAGATGGCATTTTCATAGGACTGTCTGTTATAACCTTCCATTCCTGAGTAGTCATCTCTGAACCCATAATATATGTGAAGTCATCATAGGATTATTTTTTTTTATGTGCATCACTTAATGTTCATCTACACTAAATTTCATCTGCTATTTAGTACCCGGCCACTCCATCTTGCAAGATCCTTCTGGACAGTTCTGCCACCCTACTACTTATACTTGAAGCATTCAGTATCTGCTGTTTCAAAGAGTAGAACAAATAGTTAATTAGTGTTTAGCTTTAAGAACGTATTCAAATTAAATATTTATCAAAGAAAGTTATAACCACTTTAGTGGTTTATAGTTTGTATATTCAGTAATGCCAGGCTTCCTATTTATTGCATATCTATGAGAGAGGTTGAGAAGCTTTCCCTGGAAATGGCTGGTGATGTGATGGTGGGTGGGGGTTGCATCCGGGGCATGAGCTGGAGCAGTCTCACGTAAATAATCCATGCTCTCTTCTTCCTTCACTATAAATAAGCTACTTCCATTGGCTATTGCTGCAGTGGAACAGACTGCACAATATGGGATATTGCATGTGCAGCTCAGAGATGTCTCAGCAGATGTAGCTGACATTTGAAGTCAGAAGAAATCTGGAATCAAATGCCTCATTCTTGGGACTGAAATATTTTTTAATCTATTTTAAATAACAGTCATGTTTTTTTTTTCTTGAAAAATACTGTTTGGAATGAATAACTGGTGATTAGGGAAAGGATGGAGAACAATGATCCTACTCTCAGTCTGTGGACTTTGACCCATTAGTTCCTCTTCTCCGCCAGGCTCTGAGCTCTACATGGGGCGCAAGTGTACCACAGAGGGCGTACGCAAGGAATTCCCAAGTTCTTTCCCTTGAGCCCTGTGTTACCAGAGTCCAAGGGAGAAAAGGGGCCCATCGTTTTCCCTGTTCTGAGCCCTGCAAGCTGTAAACTCCCTCATTCACTGTGGAAGTGGGCTTTAATCTGCCACATTTCAGAAACAGAGTACAAGAAGAAGAAAATATGGAAGTTGATTAAAAATTATGAGGAGGCAATCTAGACTTCACCAAAGACACCTTGTAGAAGCATAAACTTTTCCCTTCTGGCTTCATAGGGATGATTTAACTGCCAGGATGCAAAGAAAACAGAAGCTAATTATCAAATGAACATTGTCTTAATATGTTAATGAAGCGGTTTTGCTAATAGCGAGAGACCTGAATTTTAATACATTTTAAGAGCTCCTTGATTACGTGTTTGTTAGTTGTTATGATCATTTTAAATTATCTGTGCATGGCTTTATAATGGGTTAAAAACTGTATTAAGCACTGTATTCTAAACAGGCCTTGATGAGGCAGGTGAATAGTGCAAACATTGTCGCTAGGAAATTCACTTCAAAAGAAATGTAAACTAGTTAACCTGAAACGTGTCATCAGATCCAACAGTCACACTCGGCAATGTAAGTAATTTTTTATGTACCTGCCAGCTACTTCTTCAGAAATGTTTTTTCTCATGAAAAGAGTATTCCAGGAACCTAATAGGTGTTAATATCGGAGTGTTTCTGTATGCAGTATAACTGGTCTCAAAACATATTTTGCTGTTGGATTTAGGGGAATAAGTGAAGTAGTTCAGAATATACTGAGTTAATCCATCCTATCCTTGGTGATTACAACCAAACCTTGGTTTTTTCAATTCAGTTATCCACAGATACACATATTTTGTTCTTCCTCGTTCAAAGAATCTGTATAATCGTCTTTAAGCAGAACAACTCAAAAATACTTTCTGCAATGACACCAGCATGAAAATGTGCGCACCTACATGGCACTTTTCTGTTAGAAGGCTTCTTTCTCCCTTTTTCCATCAATTTTGTTTCAAATCAAGTCATCCTGGACCAGCATCCTTCCTTCTCCAGCTTATTTTCAGCCAGCTGGAAAAGCCTTCAATCAAAGTGGTCCCGATGACCGACTATTGCTCCTACAGAGCTCGTTAACTGAACGGGATCTGCTGCTGAAGAAATTAGTGACTGTTACTGTTCTCTAGCTTCAGTTTCTGCAATTTCTTGAAGCAGCTAAACAGAGGTATCATCTCCAGGAGATAGCCTTCAGCCCTTGAAAACCCATTTTCAGCCAAAACACTGACAAAAAGCCAGCATGGTGTCTGTGTGGACAGAGAGGTTGTAGCTCCTGGAAGGACGTCGGTGTTTGCTGGGGGCTGCTCACACGCTCATGTCCATTTGGAGTTTCTTCCCCCCGTTGTTAAATGAAATGATAGTTGAGTTGTGTGTGCCAGACATGCTCTGTCTGCATGTGTGTGAGTGTGTGCATTCTCCCTGCTCAGGCAATTAAGGAAGTCAGACCTTAGTTTCCCAAAATCAGAAGTGGAGCTCTGCATGGGGAGGGAATGGGGACCTGGGCGCAAACGGGAGCTGTATTTATATTAGACAAACAGCCACTAGGTGGTTTAAACCTGTCCCTCATTACTTCCATTAAAATAAAACAGAAGGCTCATGCTTGCAAAGTAAAGGTGTGTGATCCTCATATACTATATAATATAGAGTTACGCATACGGAACAGAGGCTTCCTCATTTCGATGGAGACACACATCCCTCCCTCATTCAGACTCTGAAAGTGCCTGGAGGACCAGGCCATTGTAGTAGTTTGGTGAGCATTTGGGCTGCCTTAGAGCACCAAGCCCTGGCAGTGCCTGATTAATGAGTCAGTGCTCCTTACCTCCCTCGCACTTGGATACCTGACTTGATTTAATTCCTCTGGATCAAGCCCATGCAGTGGTAGAGACAGGCAAAATCTTAAGGCTAGCACAGCGAACTGAGACCATCCGAAAATGAAGCCATAAAACCCCTCTTAGTAAACCACCTGAGAGGATGCTTAAGTACAACATAGTTGGCTTTGACAGTTTGCAAAATTAAATGTATGTATTATGTGAGCTAAAGAAATTAATATAGGGTGATTAAACCTGCTCATTTTATTGTATTMATTTCCTCATATAATTTGGAAGCTATAAGTATCTCCCTATTTCTTGCACCTTCGTGCCAATTTGTCAGAGGAAGAAGGAAAGGCAATCTTGTTTAACATAACCAGCCTTTGAAAAATCCTAATTGCCTGGCTCAGTTTAATTTCTTTTTAGGTCATACTGCCCTCTAGGGGATTAGGCAGACAGCGAGGGATTTTTGCATAATAGGAACATTTTTTAATTCACAGGAAAAGACCTCTCTTCCTTTGTACTGCAGTAGAACATAATAATCCACGTATAGAGCTCATAATTTAGCATTTTAAGTGCAATTTGCATTCATTTTCTTAGGAAGTATCTTTCATAATTAGCATTGGGTCTCTGCTTTCTGGATGCGGGGCTGTCTTCCCATGCACAGGATATTCATCTTTTTACATTAGGAAGTTTGTACAGGGTCCAGCTGATACAGTTAAATCAGGGGAACTTTCCCCCTGATTTCAGGTGGTACTGAATGAGAATTGTGAGAAAACTTACATACTTAAGTACCCTGTGTAGAGAACATATATATTCGTACATCCAACTTAATCTCTCATTCAACGTTTTTCAAAAAAACCCCACCTGTTTAAAATGGAACAAACAGCAGCAAATTCACCATATCAACAGTTGTGAATGCTTTTTGATGGAATATAAAAGTAAAAAGAAGGAAAATAAGGAGGAAGATGAAAATTTGGAAAGCAGAAGGAAAATGATTAAGATTGGCCTCTAGGTGGGCTGAGAAACCTGCAGGCTTTTTCAGAGGTGTCAACGCTTGCTAAGGAAGGAGAGTAACCTTCTGCAAAGGGCTAAAAGGCCAGACATCTAGCTGCCTAATTATCTCCAAAAATAAAAATCTTGGCCCCTTCAGTGTCCCTTACTGATGTGATGCTGCTGCTGCTGACTTCTCTTCATCCCATTTTAATTCTAAAATAGCAGCATAATCTTGGCTGGCCAGACTGAATTAAGAAACAAAGCTGGGAACTGGGGATGTCTCACCAGGTCATCATTGCATTTTGTGCTTTCATAGCTGGACCCAAATCTGCTTTGCTGCTTGACTTTTTTTCTTAGAATCATAGAATCATAGAATCATTAAGGTTGGAAAAGACCTCTAAGATCATCAAGTCCAACCGTCAACCCAACACCACCATGCCCACTAAACCATGTCTCTAAGCACGTCATCTACACGTCTTTTACATACTTCCAGGGATGGTGACTCAACCACTTCCCTGGGCAGCCTGTTCCAATGCTTAACCACTCTTTCAGTAAAGAAATGTTTCCTAATGTCCAATCTAAACCTCCCCTGGCGCAACTTGAGGCCATTTCCTCTCGTCCTATCGCTAGTTACTTGGGAGAAGAGACCTACACCCACCTCACTGCAACCTCCTTCCAGGTAGTTGTAGAGAGCGATAAGGTCTCCCCTCAGCCTCCTCTTCTCCAGACTAAACAGTCCCAGTTCCCTCAGCCATTCCTCGTAAGATTTGTTCTCCAGATCCTTACCAGCTTCGTTGCCCTTCTCTGGACACGCTCCAGCACCTCAATGTCCTTCTTGTAGTGAGGGGCCCAAAACTGAACACAGTATTCGAGGTGCGGCCTCACCAGCGCCGAGTACAGGGGCACGATCACCTCCCTACTCCTGCTGGCCACACTATTTCTGATACAGCCGGGCCATGTAGCAGCAGAGTTTCCTTTTTTTGGAAAGAGGACCTTGGTCCAGCAGCTCACAAATCCCTGATCTGGGATGCTTTGGGGATGAGTCCTTCCTCTAGGTTTTCACTTGGCTGTGAGAGTCTTGGCCAATGCTGCCCTCATCCTGCTTGTCAGTATTTCAAGGCAGATATTGTGGAAGTTCTCATTTGGCCCTGATTAATTTTAATTTTACTGTGGAGTGAGTGGTCTGAGCACTACAACATGCCTCCAGTTTCTTGTTTGATATCCTCCCTGCAGTGGAGTAGCCATCTCCTGTGACCACCTGCAATTGCAAACAAATCAGTCTGTTCTGGCCTCTTCCCAGCATCACACTGGGCTTTTATGAGATTTTAAAGCTGTCAGCTTTACATGATCAGGCTTCTCATTTCAATCTTAGCATACTTAATACTGTTCCATGCTAATAGTTTGTGAGATATTCACCTACCCATCCTCTAGCTTCACGCAGCCATGTTTCCATCTCCACGTTTAAAGTCTGTATCCACTTTATAAAGTTTTATACCTGGAAGGATAAACTGCTAAGCCTTCTTAGGCAAAATCTCTCTTACATGCTTCCTTGCCTTCCTTGCCTGGCCATAGCAGTGGGGGTTTATCTCTGCAACATTTTTTTATTTGATCAGGACAGCCCTACCATATGGTTTACTTTATTCAGGCTTGTACAACCTGTATTGTAGTCCATGGCACGCCGATGGTTTCTGCTTCCACTTCCAGTGGCCCAGCTGTGTCACACAATGCTCAGCGGCTCCACAATAACTGGCTTTTCTCTGAAAGAATCAACTCTGCTGATTCTCACCTCATCATATCAAAATCTCAGGAGTGTGTGTAGCCTCATATTCAATTTTCTGTTTAGGAGTAATGATATCTTTATACCTTAGCTCACACTTCCTTGGTAGGTCCTTCTCTTACAAATACTAGTAACCACTGATACTAACATTGAATGGTACTTGTCCTGAGGTGGTGCGGTGGCTTGATGCCTTGTCTACCTGCTGATGTGCCAGAACCTTGTCTTAGGGTCACAAACTGGAGAAATGTTTGGCCTGTACTAGGCTGGAAATTCACGTCAGTGCTCTGTTAAGTCTCTGGTTTGTTCTGGATTTGTGCAGATGCTCCGTTTACCCGGGAGCACGTTCCAGCAGGAGTAGGATAGCTCTTTCTGTGCTAACCTGCCTCCACCAAGGCAAAGAGAAATGTCCTCACAGGTTACTCATGCCCACAGGAAGAGATTTCTAGTATTGCTCTGTAGCTATAGCCATTGCTTTCACTGCCCATGCTTACCTCAGTGTACAGTTTCCATGCTCAGGTAATGTGAACTGTCTGGAAATCATGTGATTCCACTCACCTCTCTGCAGATTAACAGCAGTTTGCTGTTCTTGCTGGGATGACAGACTGCCCAACTCCATGATTCAGTGGGAATCACGTTCTCTGACTGCACAGTTCAACCCCTGCAAAAATGGCTGTCTGCTCTTTTCCCCAGGCTGTGGACTGGGACCCTCCAGATCTGGAGGTGCTGGCACAAGTGCTCTCACTGGAAGCTTCTGTGTCCTCCATCCTTGGCTCTGCCAGTCCCAGCAGAGTGTAAAGGGCCAGGGCTTGCTTCTGCAAAGTTATTTGTGGAGGTCTAACATTCCCAGGTGTTACCCTGAGGTTGTCTGGTTTGTCTGTCAATTAATCATGCTTTTTCATCCCTGTGGGTCCCACTAACAGAGCTGTTCCCACCATGGTTTTCAGTCTGTGTGCAAGGTAAGAATGCAGCTGCACCGGCTCCCTAGTGAGATACTTGTTTTTGGAGACGGTACATTCTCAGCTAGCATTCAAGGCACAGGCAACCAGACTTGGACTACACTTCTCTTCCCTCCTACAACTGTGCTTCTCCCTCGGTTTCCACACAGGCAGCCTTTTGTAAGGAGTAGTTGCGCTTGAGAATCCATATTCTGTAAGGAAATCCAAAATACAAACAAAAAGCCTGCTCTACTTCAGAAAGAGAGTTAAACAATTAGAAATACCCCGCAAAAAAAGGTGGGAATCCCACGACTGCAGTTTGAAAAACTGAAGTAGTGCTTTTGCACTGGTGTCTTAAAAAAAATTCAGTGAGGCCGAGCGGGTGTTGGAGGAGCTTTTCATACTCCGTGCCGCTGAGCTTGGTGTGCTTCCCCCATGCAGAACGAAGTCATGGAGGATAAACACTGAACTGCAGCATTCACACAACCAGTTAAGAACGTGCGTTGCTAAAAAGACTCCTTTCAACATAATTTAAGACACATTTTACATAATATATTTTCCTAGATCTTGCATGCCTGCATGAAGAACTTCTTGACTCCGTAAGTGATTCTCTGATGAAAACAAACAAGGGCTGATGGTGACTAAAGTGCTCCTCAACACAAGAGCAGTGCTGCAGCCAGATTCTGCCACAGCCATTCTTGCATTAAGTAGTGACTTAGGCTACAAGTAGGATGTTTAGTCTCAGCCTGAGCACTGCTGGTGAAAGGTGCTACTCAGCCTGAAAAAGAACCCGATTTACAACAAGAAATACAAGCCAAAGCAATAGCTTCTCCAATCACAATGGTTGAGTGGGAAGGTTAAGATTTAAGATGTGATGCTTGAGTTAGAATTTGCCTTGGAAAGCAGGGTTAGATCCTCTTTTCTGCAGTTCTCCTCAAAGCCTTCCTGCTCGTCTACTCCGAGGATCCAGTCTGCAAAACAGGACTCAGAGCCACGCTGTGCCCCGCAGACCTATCACTAGCATTGCTTCTGCACTGATTTACACGGACAAGAATAAAACCCGAAAGCAATGAATCATCTTGTCCAGCCTCCTATATATCAGCAGTCATTTTATGTCRCTGTTAAGACCTGTCTTGAGCCTTGAGTGATTTGAATGTGATTTAAACATGCCTTGCAGAGGGGCCTCCAGTCTTCATTAGAAGGTCCTTACCTTATCTAATTACCCTCACACTTCCAACAGTGTGCCCTGCTCCAAGTTTGGATTTGTCTGCCTTTCAGCCTCCATTTTTGTTATGCCTTTCTGCCCTTGATTGAAGAGGTTTTTGCCTCTAGGAAGACTAGAGCACAGCTTATCCTGTGGATCAGCCCTCTTACTGCAGAGGGTTCAGCAATAAAATCCCATATGTCTCTTCACATAATAATCAGCATAATAACCCCGTGTGTCTCTGGGAAGAGATCTTTATGCTATAATGAAATGATCTTTCAATCTTGTTTCTGCTAAGCACAGTAGAAATATTTTTTTAAAGTCTTTTATCCTTTTATTTTCATCTTTCTTGAATTATTTTGTGGCTCTTGTTCACATGCTCTCCTGCAATGTGTTTTGAAAAATATGGATACAGCCAGTAGACGTAGTGACCTAGCACTGATCTCATCAGAGCTAGAGGTGGAGAGAAATTACTTTCTTTCTCTGGCTTTCCAACTCATTCTTCAAAATCCAAGGATTACAGTAGCCTTTTTTACTCCATAGTTGTACTGGCAGCTTCCACTGAACTCCTGGTTCACTAATCTCTTTCAGACTCAGGGCTTCCCAGCTATCTTTTCCCTACTCCTTCTGTAGGACCAATATTTTTCAGTCCTTGATGTACCACTTTCCTGTGGCAGTGTTCAAATGCATTTTTTGAAGGCCCATCTTTCAAAGGAGCATGGGCTGCTTTTTATGGTTGCCTTTTCCACTCACATTCTGCCCTACACTTGGGGTGCCAGGGATGGGAAGAGAGAAGGGAATAGGATGGCCCTTCCAGCAGCAATAAGCTGATAGATTAGCTCAACCATCTTGCCATCATGTTATTGACAGGACGTAGAAAAGGTTTTCTGTTATCTGTGCATGTTTTAACTTGGGAAAAATAATGTGAAGAGCGGGAAAAATAATGTGAAGAGCAGGAAAAATACAAAACATTGAGCAATTGCCTTCTAAAGGAACTCCAGCCGTGCTGTGCGCTGAATGAGGCAGAGATCTCATAGGAGAAATTCAGTGTGATCAGTTGATTAAAGACTATGTCAGAGTAAATAAGCCCAAGGGGCTATCTCAATTCTGAAACGTCCTGGCTTTTGAAGGTTTGACTTTGCAAATCAAAAGGCATTTAAATATATTTGCATATGTAGCACTTATTATTTATCTCCCCTAGGAAACAGCCTCTGGATAAGCATGAGGCAGACCGTGAACTTTAAATTAAAGTTAAGCAGGTGCTTAAACGTTTCCCTGAATGAGACAGGCCTTAACTATCACTCTAAAACTACAGGTCAATGTAGGAGTTTTTAGACTGTATACTTAGGCTTCCAAGTACACCCCTAATGGTGTCAAGGGCTAGTTTTTTGAAGTGTGAAGTGTCCAGCAACACTTCATCCTCAGCTAATCTACCTACAATACATGCCTCACCCCTATGCAGGTATCTTCTATACTCTTCCACTGCTCTGTCCCTGAAAACTAATGTTCATTATTCAAATAAACCCAATAGGTTTAGGTATTTTTAAGCAGTCAGGGATGGCTCAGTGCATTTAACTTGGTTACTGTACTATTTTGTCCCCTTTTTTGGCCTGTGAGGGAGGCTCTGACAGTATATTGCCATATATTTAGACAGCTCCTACTGCAATGTGGAGCCCTCCTCCTGCTGAGGGGCTTAGATGCTATTGTGGTACTGATGGTATATCTACACAGTAAATAAAAAAAGGAAAACGTTCCCATATGAATAATGCTTAAGAGAACCTGGGGGAAGATGGACTTATTTATTTCCATTATTCTTTCAATCATTTGGTTTCTGATAGCAAAAGGTATTTTCTTTGAAGTTAAGATCTGCTATTCTTTAATCCACAGGAAAACTATTACTATCATTTAAGAAAATTATATTCTTTCTAATTAAGCTGTTTTCAGACAATTAAATTGCTTCCTGATTTTCATAATTGTCTCATTGCTAAGATCTACCTCTTTCCTGATTAGCAAGGTGGAAAAACCCCAACACTTTTACTCTGTACAATATTTAGCAGTTAAGAAAGAAGTCCCAGCAAATATTCTGAGTCAGACTCTTCCTCCACACGACCTGCCCTATATATGCTGCTCTGGCTTCACCAAGTCAGATCAAATAGCCAAAGGCACCCAGAAAGGTGACCAGAAAAGTGAGAGGAAACCTGTTTGGGATAGTCCTGTGAGCTAGCAAGCACGGGAGGCACCGTACCCTGGGAGACCAGGGTGAATCTCTCCCTCACCTTCAGTTTTCATGAGGAGAAGACTGGCTTCCCAACCAGCCCTGGTGGGTGGGCTGTGGGTGTGCTGTCCAGACTGCCCTTCTCTGCAGCGCAGCAGAGGATTGGGTCGAGGGGACATGTTTGAAGGATGCTAGTACCGTAGCACTGCCTCACAGTTACAGAGCACACAAAATCACACAGTCAATGGCTGCATTTCTTATGCTGCTTCAGCCAGTTCACCTGCACATCACCTGTCCCTGCAGTGGTCACATGTGAGACTCCGGATCTCCCAAGAGCTGTATATAGCTGCCCCATGACAATGCACTCTTGCTTTGACCCTTTCTATGTGCACGTTCTCTTCTTCTTTCTCTCTTTCATTTGCTTTCTCTCTCCCCTTGATTTCCTTCTTTTTTACAGTAGGGCATTAGCTGTTAATGTAAGAAGTCTAACACTTGTTATACTGTACAAGTGTCCTAGCGTACTAGGTGTTACAGGGTCTGGGAATAGCATGTGGCTTTTGGCCTGAGAAAGGTGCACAGTGGAAGTCCTGTGGATCTTTCCACATTTATGGCATGGTTGCCTGTAACTTCATGGAGGCTGTTCCAAATGACCCAGAGGGTCAATACCCTTAAATTGGGTTTTGGAGGAAAATATGTGGATGGGGAGTCACTGTTTCAAAAGCTCTATTCCTAATTTGGCATGCATACACTCTCAAGGGGTTGTTATGAGAAATGAAGATAGTAGGTTAGTCAAAGACTACGGAATAGAGCTGTGTAAACGTGAAGGTGAGAGAACTTATGATATGTATATAGCAATGCCAGGTGATTAAATTAATCACGTCAGACCCTCAGCTGGATATAGAGATGTTCCTAGAGCTACGGTGAAAAACACCATCTGAAGAGCTGGCTCATGATGTTTTTAAAGGTAGGGCTAGGACTGAAGGGACCTTTCCACCACAGCTAAGCACATGAGG
Organism: Phoebastria nigripes; assembly: GCA_035582835.1. NCBI lineage: Eukaryota > Metazoa > Chordata > Aves > Procellariiformes > Diomedeidae > Phoebastria > Phoebastria nigripes. The sequence goes on from JAYKAV010003110.1 coordinate 2,479,431, forward strand.
GACAAATTATTTTACAGGAGGGTGGGCCTGCCTTTGAAAATGCAGAATTCATCAACTCTCATGATTTTCACAGGAGTGCCACTGTAATTGTTTTAGTGGTCCAGTTCTCGAAGTCAAATGATGAAGTGACAGCATGTACAAACACGTGCCATTTTAGCTTAACAAGCTCTTTTGAAATGATAAAATATATCCAAAAACATTTAAAATGTAACAAAATTGTTCTTCAAAAAGAAACTGGGAGGCAAAAAAAGGTTATCCCTTTCTTTTTAAATCTCATGATTCTTTACACTGGCCTTATGATTTTTGAGATCTGACTGATCTTTAATACTTGTGTGGCATGGTCTTGAACATGTGGCATAGACTCATAACCACAAACACATTAATATAGCTAGAAATATTCCTTCATTAGAGATATTCATGGGAGTGTTAGATATCTCCTACAGTTCCTTCCTTTGACATTCCCAACCAAAAGAAAGAAGTCCTGAAAGCAAACGGTTTTGCTTTCCTGACGTGAGGAGCTGTTTTGTTGCAATATCAAAGGCCATTACTGTTAACTGCCTCTTTTGTCTTTCAAATTGTTCCATGAGAACTGATTTTATATGAACTTCATTTCTTTATTGATAATTTTGTGAGAGGAAAGGTAATGGCTGTCAAAGGTAAGGAGGGCAGTTGTGGCACAGCCAGCATCAAAAGAAACGCAGATGGCAGAGCAATGGTTGAGAAGCAGCAGTCCCGAGGGACACAGGGGAATGAAAATGAGGGAAAGATGCAACCAGTTAGTCCATAGGTTTCGCCTGAGAGTCAAGCCTCTGCTGTCAGTCTTATTTTGGTCATTCTCGGAAATACTGACACTGTCATACTCTTCAACTTTTTGCCTGTTTCACCTTGCACTTTAACAGCCTGCCTCAGAGGGTGGTAATGAAGTACAAATAAGTTTTGTCTGTGGAAATACAGAAAATACCATGAGGGGGAAGCGATCCTTCCTAACACCTGCATGCCAACCCGAACTGAGGGCTGAGCTAGCTGGAGTATGTTATAAGAGTGATACACAGATGATCAGTAAGCTCTTTGCTTGGCATCCCTTTTTCATTATGCTGCCATTTTAAAGAAATATTTTTATAGCCTCTGCTTGATTTTCTGTCAGATCCCTCCCTCCCTATGAATCCTCCCTTCCTGCTTCCTACAGAATGTGGCCAGCTGGTTACTGCTAAATTTAAACAAAGATGTGCTACTTGTAACTCTCTTTGCTTCATCCACACAATATTACTAGCCTAACTCAGCTAGCAAGAAGTACTTCTATTTTGATGTGCACAGGGACTGTAAGCCCAGATGAAGGTCAATGAATGCTGTTGCATAGATAGATAATGCTGACAGGGTGTGCTCTAACTGGTTTCCCACAGGAAAGTGCTGATTCAGTGGAACTGGGATGTTTGAGGGGTATATGTGAATTCTGCTCAGTATGTGGGAGCACGATGGGAACTTAAAATTGTGTGCCCAGTGGAGAGAGCAGCTCCATGAGCAGCAGCAAAGCAAGGCCCAGGTCTCCATCAGTGCTGTAATGCTACCATGCTGATACACAACAAAACACCCAGCATCTCCTGTGAAATGGAAATCCTCCTTTCTAGTCAGCTCTAATTACAAACAGCATACCATGTTTAAAAAACCAATAAAATAGGGCATCAACAAAGAAGCTGCTCTTTGCATCTATGAGATTCATACAGCATCCAAGAGCTCAAACATCAAGGAGAAAACAGCAGGTAGCTTAACTCCCAAGATCTCTCCCCTGCTGTTGTTATCATTGACAATGAAGGCAGTGTTGTAAGTGCAGAGTGCAATGGACAATTCATGCACTTACCGTATCTTGCACTCTAGCTACAGGCGCGTGATTTTCTGAAGAAATGATGACAGGATCAAACATATTCTGGCAGATGCTCACAAAATCAGAGCCCCTTTCACTCAGTAAATGACCGTAAAAATGCTTTGAAGATGACAATAAAAAGTTATTTAATCATGTTCAAAACAGAAGCACCTGCCAAGTCAATATATCATTTTTTACATGATTGGCTGGTACAGTGACAATAGCAAAAAATGCAAAGTGAGGCTGTTAGGAGCAGCTACTGGCCTGATTCTATAGTAGGCATAGCCTGATGGTGGAGAGAGAGAGCAAGAGAAGAGGAAAGAAAAAGCAACAGAGAGAGTCACACATATATTTCCTCAGCCTCCTGATTTTTCAGATCTTTTTCCCAGCTGTTACAAGGTGCCCTTGGGAAGATATCTGGAGATGTCCTTAGCAGCCCCCATTTTCTGTGAAGTCAGTGCCAGAGGGAGAAAGGACAGTGACCAAATGGAGACCTAAGACAACCTGGGTGATCTTCATGCTGCCATAGCAGAGGGGAAAAGGTGCTGCAGAGAGGGGTAGAGATCTGGCCTTTTGGTAGCATCACGGCCATAGGATGTCTGCAAACTGGTAGGTGGATGCTGCTAGAAATAGAAACATAGATAGTGTCATGTGTGGTTGGGTACAGATTTATTGAGAATCCCAGAAGAGCTGGTAACTGCCATTAGCAGTGTGGGCTGTGGGGCTACACCATGCGACAAAGAAGAGCCCGTGCTGTTGTTCAGCCCCACCACTATCCCCACAGCTGCATCTACCCCAAATTCAGCAACTCTTCTAGATAAGCCATTTACCTGTGAGCTGGCACATGCAATCATAGCATTGAAGAGTTTTCCATCTATATCTGGTGTAGTTCAAAACACCTCCCTGATACTGATTGATTGGGCTCTTTCATGATCAGCTGAAATTAAAGTAGCCCAAGGGTGCTGATAACTTACATGGGTTGATGACAGAGGCCCTTCTGGCACCTGAAGTCCACCAGGGTAGCAAATTTAGATGTGCAGATTTTAAGGCCAAAAGGGCTTGTTCTGATCAAGCACTGTCATCTCTAATACAATATAAACCATAGGGATCCCTGGAATTAATTCTCAACACAAGGCCAACATCTATGATTAAACTATAAAATTTTTGTTTAAATATCCCATTAAAAATTTTCAGTCTCGGGGAATTTCCCACCAGGTTGTAGTAAAAATGGCTAATTATTCTCACTGATTAGGAGTCAGGCCAGATTTTGAACTAGGTTTTATCTAACTGTTGGACCTCATTAAACCTTCCAGCTAAACTGAAGAGCCTTTTATGACCAAATTTACGTTTACTGTGCGAGTGCTTTAACTTACGTTGCTTCTTCAGTCTCTTTGATAAGCTAGAATAGACAGGACACCTACCCCAACCTTCATTCCACAGGATGATTGCCAAGCCTTCACCTTTCCTGCGGCTCTTGCATGATGGCTCTTGAGTGCTTCAACATCTATCTTAAAATGTAGACACCAGAACAGTACTCCTATAGCAGCTTCAAATTTCAGCGCACCCAAAATTCAACTCTCTGTTGCCAAAGACACATTTAAAACTAAAGTACTCAAAGCAGAAAACAATAATAAACTCTAGGTTACTTTGAAGCATAGTTAAAGTTAATTTTCAATAGCCAGTTTTGAATAGACAAATGTTAAAGTAATCACAAACATACACATTGGTACTGTGAAAACTGGTTGGATAACTGGGTCTGAAGATTAGTCAGTGGTAAAATTAGTTCCTCAAGATTGTTATATTAGACATGAGTGAAGAAAATGGAGTGCTAAATGACTGGTTTAAAAAGAAAAGATGAGGAAGGGAAGAGTATTAACACGATCTCAATCTTCAGTAGAAGACAGGTAAACCAGGCACAGAGGAAATACCTTGTGGTGATGGAGGCAGAACTTCAACACTGAAGACACAAACAATAACATCGACGTGGCATCCTGAGGCCAATGTAGGGGAAGGAAAGGGAAGAGCTGAGTAAAAGCAGTCATGTCTGTCTTGTAACCGTATGTGCAAATAGCACAGAAGGACGTTTGGTAACATGGTGCTCTCTGAAAGCAACTGAGAAATGGAAGAGATCAGGAGGAGCCCCCAGCCAGCGCCCAGCTAGCAGCAGCAGATGCATTTTCTGAAGTGTGGTGGCAAAGCAATCATCACGGATGATACTGTATTTTGCAGAGAGCAGATGTGTCCAATTAGGAGCTCTACGTGAATGCACACAAACAACAGAAAGAGGCAAATCAACAGCTTCCAGAAAAGGACTCCACTAGCTATTGGGCACCTTTCCATACTGGGCTGCAGCCTTTTCAGGGAAGTTTACTTTGTCTGGCAATGTTGGAAAGTCATGAGCATATGGGATAGGTGTAGAAGATATCCAAGACAGGATACAAACCTTGAAGAATGGCTATAGAAAGACAACAGTAGTAGAAAAAAGAAGTAAAAGGCTCTATACAGGTTTTATGAAAACAGCAGCTAACACAAATAGTCACATGTCTGAGCAGAGATACAACAGATGGCAGTGATCTTCAGTCTTTTTCCACAGTATTCAGATATGGAGAAATATCAGTAGAATATTTTCTTCTCAATTGCTCTTTTATCACAGCTAACGACAGACATGATTTACTTAAATACATGTAATGTGTATGAGGTAAGGCATGCAAACACCCCAACATAGCACCAATATACTGAAATTCGACTATATAATTCATATGTAATTACATAAATCAATCTATTTATAAAAATAAGGATTTTTTCCTCTCCAGATCGGTATTTTCTATATATTTTTAAGTGGCTATATTTATGATATCCTGATTAGTGTTGAATGTCATAAAGTCGTTAACTTAGTACCAAATCTCCCATCCACCCACAACAGGAAAATAAGGAAGTAAGAGGAAAACTGCATTCCCAGCATACAAAGTCTGATGCTTCCTGCCAACGAATACTGCAAAGCAAAATATTGTGGCTGTTGGGAGTGTCAAGAAATAATTTTTGTCCGCAGGAACACTGTGAACTAGTGAGCAGGACTGTCCTGCATGTCAGATGCCCCTGAGGAATTTGGCTGACTGCTCGAAAGCAGCATGGACAGTCCCATGGAAATGTACCTTCTGGGCTCCAGAACTGGTGAGGAGATTTACTCTTTTCATTGTTGCTGCTGGCTTGTCTACATCTTTTTGCTGTTTCTCTCTGCTCCTTTTCTCTTTTAAAGTATTCCTCATCCAGAGCCAAATTCTGTCAGATTCTGAAGAGGATATCTAACTCCCAAGTTTAAGCATTATGTGGAGCAAAGTCTTATGAAGAAGTAACTAACATGACATTGTCTCTAAATGATTTGGTCTCCTTTTGTTCAGGAAGGCAGTCTGAGACCTGTGGATGTCTGAAATGGAGTCGTTCTCCATATTGGTCCTGAATATAAAGAAAGGTATAGCTCTGGTCTGGAGAAAGGTGTCCCAATTTTAGCTTGGGAGACCTATCTTTGGAGAGTACATTTCCAACACACTTCGTGACCTCTTTTAAATAGAAGAGGACTGGAGAAAACAGGATGAAAACTGGCACAACTGCCAACATCCTCAGTCTAGGGAGCTGATTGCCTTCACTGTTTAGAATGCAACTGTAAGCCTGAATATGATGAAAAGTAATCCTGATCTCATAGCTCAGTAATCTGCGCTTAGTGGCAGGCAGAGATCTCTTATGCCTGTTAAATCTTGTAGATGTGTAAGTGATTTTTTATCATATTAATCATGTTAGTTACTGCTGATCTGAGGTACTCTACTCCTGCGTGATACTTGAGGAGAGCTTTATGCATGAGGAGTGTAAAGCAACTTCTCTGACATGGGCAACTCTTCATCCACTGCCTCCTGTCCCACAGGAAGTTCCCTTTTAACTAAGATGAGTTAGAAGCCTCCTGGAAGTTATGTGAGGTACGTGGGGTCCTTCTGTCATTGCTGATGCTAGCAGCACTTGACTCTTCATCTGATTTTTTTTATGTCAAGTAGAAGGAGTGCTACTCCAATTGCTTTGCAATTCTTTGGTCACGGCAGGAATTCTGGAAAGGGTGCACTACCTGATGGCCAATATGTATGGGACTGGACCAATGCTCAAGGGTTGGAAGCACCAGCTGAGGAAAAGGAAAATGCACTGTCTAGGCTTTTGATGAAAGGGCTGAGTGCCATTAGTGAGGCTCAGAAACTGCTATTCCTTGTATGCTAGCTGTTCCCATCTTCTTAAGAAGCAGCAGTTATCAGTCATTTGAGTCCAGCAAGACAGTACCTTCATCAATGAACTGGCTTATGAAGGGCACTGAGTACATGGAGAGCCAGGCCTGTGTTCCTCCACTGAAAGTGCTGGGCACCACTGGTTTCTGAAAGCAAAGTGAGGTCACTGTCCCCTCCAGCATCAGCTGAGCTCTGACCAGGGGTGGAAGGCTTACTCCTATTGAGTGCTATGAGGTAGGAGGGGCTGAAAAGTCCAAAGAGTTTCCACAGACCTGACTTGCACTTAGTTAACAGCACAGTACAGATGGGTTATTAACCCAGACGTACATACTGCAACGCTGCCAGGAGCCTTTCCTAACTCAGTGGTAAAAGAATTTATTTTGGTGCATGGCAGAGTTCTGTTTGGGAGGTGATGTTTTTCATCTGTTGCAATTTTTAAAATGTATAGTGTGTACATCCAAAGACTAATGATGGACAGACATTGGCAGGGGCACACTCAACTCATTCATAAATTATTGCAAAGAAGCTTGATCATATGCTCTTTCAGAACTATTGTCAATTTTTTGAAGGCAGTCTAGTGATTTGTTCTAATGCCTTAGTTCTGAGTTAACAAATGTGCCCAGGGGCTCCCACTGAAACAGGGCTGGGCCTTTGCAAAGTCAACAGTTTATTTACTGACTAAGAATAAAGCACCCAGGAAGATGTTTGAAGATGTTAGCAATGCTTTTCATTAGCTGAAGATGGCATTTAGGTCTTGATCATGGCATGTTTATTCATTAGGTTCAGTGAAATCACAGGCCTGTTTGCTGGGTGAAAGTAACAGTGAGACCTGGTGGGGCAAAAGAAAGGGCGAAAAGGCAGAGATTGTGTGTGCATTCACCCCTTTGAGGAAGAGGAAAAAACCCAAAACCAAACCAACAATTGAGATTATTTAGTGTCTTATTAAAAACCAAGCCAAAGTAACAGAAAATACATCGAAAGGCAGTAGGTTTCTTTTGCCTCAAAGCTGTTATCAATGACATTTGTTAAGATGTATCTCCTAGATATGACTTAACCACTGGTAAGGTTAACAAACCAATTTTCCTTGCTAAATACACTTAAAGTTTAGACGGATTCATTTGTTTCTATCAGGAAAAATATTTTCAGTCCCACCCTATCTTCTTCACAAGACTTTTTCTTTTTACTGTAAATCTCCATAGTCTATTGAATTGACTCATTATTTAATACGTTCTTCTTTCTACTCGGAGGTATCAAGTCAAGGGAGCTGCTTTTCTCAGTACTTGAACCTGACTCTATCATCCTCCCTGTGCCCCTGTTGCGGTTACTTCCCCGCAGCCGGCAAGGACCCGACTTTAGCCTTTGACGGTGCCCAGGAATCGCACCTTTCCCATTCCCTGGGCTTGGCAAAAGGCAACGCTCACAAACCGCACATTTTGCGTAAAGAAACCCACATCAGGGGACATTGCAACCGGTCCCTGGAGGAAATCACTGCAGCCTGGGGCTGGGAAGGGAAGGCACACCCTAGCACCCTCTGTCATCGCCCGTACAGCCAATAACTGGTAAAAGCAGTGATATAATGAAGACCTCCTATTTTACAGATGCTTCCTATGGTCATGTGTGGGCTCCAGGACAGGACAGCAGCCCAGATAACCAAGGAGCTGGGGAGGCAGCCTTCCGGGTGGGATGCTGCCAAACCCTCGGCAAGCTGACGGAGAGTAGATTTGGGCTGAGGAGGAGGGGTCTTCTCCTCTTGTCTTTGTTTCCGTTTCTAATGACGATATCACACTATTTCCACGGCTGATCCTGCTGCATAGCTGGGTTGCAAAGAGTTAAAATGGAGAGCAGCATGGGCACTTTTAAAACTACATGCAACAAAGTCCATTGCTTGAAGTCCGGGTCCCTTCTCCACCCGCCCCTCCCCAGCTTCCAGCAATCATTTATTATAAAGGGGTTTTATGATACAAATTTGATAATCTCCCATACACATTGGCCCTGTTCTAATTGGAGTTGTAAGCCCATAAAATTCAAGCCCTTTGTTTTCATGAAGGCCACAAGGTTTTAAAAGATACTATTGTACCGCCTAAAACCCATAAAATTGTCACTAGGGACTGATTAAACAGTCCTGAATTGAAACAGTGCGGATTTTGTCTAGGTCCTTTTCATGCACAACAATGCTCTTTTCAACCCCCAAGACAAAAGGAGGTTTAAGGAGCGATTCTCTGGGAGATTCTTCTAAGATAACCCTATCCGTATGGCTGACATGGTGGCCAGCAGCTGAGACAGAAAAAAAAAAAAAAAAAAAAAGGAGAAAAAAAAGAAAAAAAGATTTCGGATGGCAGGAGGAAAAATAAAAGGAAGGGGGGGAAGACAACAACAAAAAAAAAACAGGTGACACAGAGCTTGTATTCCCCCGGGTCCTTCCCGCACATCCCAGAAGCCTGGTCCGCTCTGCATCTCCCCCTTGACACATGGCTCCCTGCCCAAGCAGGGAAGGAGATGCAGGTGGGATGACCGGCGTCGTTCCATCCTCCCCGACCTGCCCTGCCTGCCCAGGCCTCGCAGTTCCGCTCCCCGGGGGCTCCCCGGGATATGTAGGCAGCACGATACAGCCCAGGGGCACATCTGGTCCGAAGTAACCCCTACCAGAGAATAAAAAAAAAAAAACCAAACAGCTTCTGTGGGTCCCTTTCCCTCGACAGCCTTTCCCCGGAGGGCAGGTTGTCTGCATCAGTCCCCGTCTGGGGTCTTCGCCCCCGGATATTCCCTCCCTGTTCCTGATCCGCGGCTCCCGTCGGAGGGATGGAGGCAGCCGGTCTAGTCTGTATTTCAGAGACCTGGGTTTGGGGGGTTTTTGAGGATTTTTCCCCATTGGCGGTTGCCAGGACAATTACATGATTTTTTTCCCCCAAATTAATAAAATCAATAGTTCATCAAAGCCTTTCAAAACATAATTCTCTGGGCGCTAAAAGGCATCACTATTTTCTCTTGGCTACCCTTCCCGAGTCCATCTTCGGAACAGATACAGACTAACGGGAAAATTGGCTTAATTCTGGATGCTGCCTTAGCGGCTCTAAAAACGACAGCAATGAACCGCGGCCCTGGCCGGGGGCCCTGCCCCTCCGGGGCCTCGGCCGGCGCCGGACATTGCCGCCCAAAACGAAAAGTCGGGGAGCCTCCAGAGACGGGGGGGTTGCGGGCTCACGCTTCCCGTAGGAAATATCACCAGGTTTAAGTGAGATGCTTGCAGCAAACTTTATTCGCCGTTTACCAGCGCATGTGGGTAAAATAAACGAACTTGAAAGTGAAATTCCGCTGGCGCGATCAAGACAAGTATTTAAGCTTTTACGGCACAGGAAGTAATCCTACGAAAAAGCCCCTATGGACAAAAATACACTCCTCCGCCGGGAAAAATGTATTTGTCAAAAATCATTTTATTAGTCACTGGAAGAATCAGCTATTTTAAAAATAACTAGGTCGCTAGGATTATTATTTTTTTTTAACAAGGAACCTCTCGAAAAGGAGCAGGAGGAGCGGAGGTTTTACAAAAATAGAGCCGCACCCGGCATCCGCGCCGTCGGGTGAGACCGGCGGAGGGGAGGGCGGCCCAGGCGAGCTTCCTCCCGGCCGGCCGCGCTGCCCGCCTGCCCGCCGCCGCCCCGGGAGCCGCGCTCCGCCGCCCGGCCCGCCCGAGCCCGGCAGCCGCGGTGCCCCGGCGCCTTCCCCGCGCTAGGAGCCCGGGGCTGGGGTGGGCCTCCCCGAGCCCGTGGGATGAGTCCGGCCCTGGAGGGCGAGGCGCCGCTGTCACCATCCCCAGGAGACGACGGCGGGGTGCGGTAAGTGCTGGTAAGCGGGGAAGACGCCGAGGGCGGCGGCGGAGGCGGGCGGGCAGGCTCGGTAGCCCTGCAGGGCGAGGGCAGCCTGGGCGCTGCAGCCCGCCAGGGCGCAGCCCAGCTTGGGGCGGGCGGCGGGCGGCGGGGGGCTGGCGGGGCAGCCGCGGCAGGGCTCCCCGTCCCGCACCAGCACCGGCACCACCACCCGGCGCAGCAGGGCGGGCGGGCGCGGCGGGGGGCTGCCGGGCCCCTCGCTCCGCGCCCGCTTCATCTTGTAGCGGTGGTTTTGGAACCAGATCTTCACCTGGGTGGGGGTGAGGCTGAGCAGCCGGGCCAGCTGCTCCCGCTCCGGCGCCGAGAGGTACCGCTGCTGCCGGAACCGCCGCTCCAGCTCCAGTGTCTGCGCCTTGGAGAAGAGCACCCGCCGCTTCTTCTTCTTCTCCTCGGCCTCCGAGCCGCGGGCGGGGAGCGACCTTTGGGTGGAGTCGGGCAAGCTCAGCTCCGGGCCGCTCTCGTCGGAAGCTGGGGACAGCGAGGGGGTTAGAGAGAGGGGGCGGCCGGGGACGGGGCGCGGAACGGGCACCGAGGAGACGGCGGGCCGTCGAGAGCCGAAACGCCTCCCGCAGGGAGAGCCCCGGCGGTTTACCGGGCTGGATTAATCCCAACAGTCAACAAGAGATGTGGGCTAACCCCTCGAATACATTAAACCTAACCCACGGGATGGAGCGGGCTTTCCCCCCGCAGGGGAGCGGCTCTGCCCCGCCGTCAATCCCCGCACGGGCACGGCCGCTTCGCCGCGCACAGCCCGGCGGCTTGCGGGCTGGTAGCGTTTGTGCTCGCTCGGTGCTAAAATGCAATATCGGGCTGCCCAGTCTCTTCATTACTGCTTTTCTCCAGCCGCTCGATTACCTGAATATTTAACTTATCCCGATGGGGTTCCTGCATCCATCCAAAGGACGGTCCCCCCCGTGCACACACAGGTATACATTAAACGCCGTATATCTGCAGCACAATTTATGTCTGTGAGGTAAGAGCAACGTGCCACATAGCTGGGTTTGTGAGCCGGAGCCTGCTCTCCGCGATGGCGAGTGCGTGGATCTAGGCGGTGTCGCCCAGGACGCGCTCCGCGGCAGCGCGGGAAGGCGAGGCCCTGGGTGTGTGCTTAGCTTTCCTTTACGGTTCGTGGGGTGACCTGAAAGCCCTCCAGCACAAAAAGGCAGGATTTTTTGCAACAGTGAAACGGGAAGAAAAAAAAAGAATCCGGGAAGCGAGCTTAAACGATAAGCGCAGAGAGACGGGCGAACACAGCCTGAGGTTTTGCTTTCTGCCATAGCTGGGAACACGCACAGACTTACGGAAAAAAAAAAAAAAAAATCTTTTCTCTCTTAAGCTCGTGGCCGGGATGTTCCTGCTGTTTCATTGTTGCAATTCAGTAACACTCTATAAAATTCCCAGCCTGGATCCCCCCGAGCCTGTAGGCTACACACGCTGGCGATTCGTTTCTTCGCATCTTGCCCAAAGGTAGGGGGGAAACAAATGAAAGATAGCTGTGCGGAGATGGCGAATTCCTGTCCATTTCATACTCACAGGGATAGTGATTTCTGTCTGTTTCTATCCACCCTCGGTACGGCGAGCCGGTGTAGGTCTCCGCTGAGTGGTGATGGTCAGAGGCTTGCTTTATGCTATTAGTATCCTGCTCTGGTAAATCCAAAATGCTCCTCACTGTAAAACTGATCCTGCCAGATGTGGCCATGGTAGGTTGTGCACACACACACCCCCAAAAAAAATTGTCCCAAAGCTCCGAACCCCCTCCCTTAAAAGCTGCGAGAAAAGGACTGCGCCCAGTTACTGGGGAATCTCCCGGCTCAAGAGGACCTTCCCTTCCATCGCCACCTAACCCCAAATATTAGTGTCGTTTACAGAGGTGTCCTGTTTATATAAACAGTCCTCCCCGCTGCAAACACTGCCTGCTTTCAAACCGTCCCTGTCTATAGGATGCTAAGTACCTGAATTAGTCAAGTGCTAAAGCCCTAAGGGGAGTAGGTGTAACCCCCCCGCTCCCGCCACCCCCATGAGAGAATAACCCGTTACCTCCCAAAGACAGCAGGAAACAGGCTTCATCATTACATATTCTGTCTGATTAGCCAAAAGTGGGGACAGATAATGGTAATTGTTAGCAGTGAATAACATCTTGGGTGGCATGTGGATGACCAACAACCACCCCCCTCCATCCGCCACCAAAGCCACCAGCGTCCCTTCTATCCGCAGACAAAATGAATCCTCCCAGGACATCCGCAGAGCCTGCCGAGAGCCCCCTCCCCGCTTCTCCCTCTTTATCCCCCCCCCCGCCTTTAAACCTGGAAGGAATTTAAGTCGTTATTTGTTTTATTTCCCCAGGCTGTTTGCCGTGCTACCTCCAATTCTCCAGCTTGTCATTGGCAGGTTTCCTACCCTCAACGGGGGATTTTTCACACCTCGGCTGAACTCTCGGCGGGGAAGGCTGGCGGGTGTGTGCGTTGAGGGGATGGGATCTCCAGGGTTGGGGTTTTTCGCCTCTCCTGAGCAGGGTGGATGGAAGGTGCACCTTTCTTTCGGGAAGGGTGATGGCGTGAGCTTGGCTGGGGAAACGCGGGGAGCCGGACGCACTGGGTCCATAAGCAAGAGTCGGGAGGAGGGGTGAGGGAGATTATTTTTTTTTTAGCATTATTTTGCCTTGTCATAACCCAAGGAATATCCCCTCGGCGATATGTGTGAGTGACTGAAACGATTCCAGCTGGGAGAGAGGGAGAAAAGATCAAACACGGCGCGTTTATTTATCCGCGCGTCTCCCGTCCCCGCCGAACGCCGCTTCATCTGCCGAAAGCAGCAGCAAACAAACTCGGAGCCCCGGGCCCCCCCGGGAGGAGGGGTGCGGACATCGGCTGGGCACAGCCTGGGGGCGGCCCGCAGGTAGCTCCGCGGTCCCCTCCGCGGGGCAAGCGCCTCCTCGCAGCCTTTCACCGGGCGGCCCCGTCCCCCCGCGAAGCTGCGGTCGGGCTTTGCCCAGCCTCGATGGCCGCCGAGGACTTATAAAAAGTTATAAAACTTTTGTAAGTTTTAAAAAAAAAACTTATAAAAATGCGATATAGAAACAAGAAGCCTGACGAGCCGTTCAAATGCAAAACTGCAGTGGCAGGGCTCGGTCCTTAGCCGCAGGGCAGGGGCAGAAGTGACCGGTGGGCGCGATTAGCCTGTTTCACGCAGGTCGCGCAGCGTGGGTCAAGCCGTGGGGGCTGCAGAGGGCGGGGGCGGGACACGCTCCCCACCCGCACGCCGCGGCGCCCGTCCCCATYGATTCCCGCCGGTTTCGCGAGAGGGACTCGGCGCCCGTCTCGAAAACCAGTGGGAGGCGAGTCCGGCTGGATGGAGGAAAGCCTGGAGGGAAGGAGACACCTAACCTCCCCCGAGCAGATCCGCTTTCCCTTGAATGCCGGGCAGAGCGCACGCAGCACAGCCCCGTCGGGCAAACGGCGTGAAACCGTGTGACGATGCACTGCGCGCCTGGAAATGGAAACCCAGATACACACGGAGATACTCTTCTAGCCGGCCGCCTTGTTGGTTCAAATTTCCCTGTCCAAACAGACATCTATAAGCTATTGTGTATAATTATATTTATCCATCCCTGCTCTCGCCCCCCAGCACCGCTCCCCGCCTGCCCCCGGCCGCCGCCGCCCCTCCCCGCCCTGCTCTGGGTGTCGCTTCTGGAAGCAGTTACACTTCGCGGGGAAAATGTCAATAGAGCAATAACGAGAAGGGAGAGGCGAGATTTATATCGGCGAGATTTGTGGGCGAGATGAACGGGGCACAAGGCTCCATTTGGCCAACTTCCCGCATATTTCTTCGGGACTGGACAGGCTCCATATAAACGATTCCCAGGCCGTGATTACTGCAGCCACCTATCAAGCGTGCCTGGTGACAGTAGCTATCTTCCCCGCTCCAAGCACAGCCTCCCAGCCGTCCTGGGTGGTCGGAGCGAGGGGAGCACAAATACATGCCAACTGCTAGGCCATGAACAAAAGGGAAATGTAGCCCTATGTCCCGGACCTGTTGGAAGCATTTGTTCCAGTCAAGATTTTGCATTTGTTCAGATCTGGAATAATAGGTGATTGACGCCTTCCCACAATGTGCTTTAACTCTCCGGGATAAATCGGAGCTTGTTCCTTGTTGTCATGGTTTTCAATAGGGTTCAATGGGATTGAACCACTATCGACTCTGCTTTACGTCTCCGGCAGCCCCGTCTATACAAATTTATTAGTTATGTCTTTTTAAATGAGATTAAATTGAAACGACGTGGCCGTCCTCGACGGAGCGGCTCCTCCCGCGGTCGCCCTAGTTCCCCCCCCGCTCCCGGCTGCCCGTGTCACCGCTGGGGTAGCTCGCGGCCGGCGGGAGGTGGGCGCCGGCCCGGCCCCCCCGCCCCGCCAGGTACGGCCGCGCTCACCTGCCCGCCCGGCGGGCCCCAGCCCGGCCGGCAGCGCCGCTGCCGCCCCGCGCTCCCGGACGCCCGGAGTATAAAAGGAGGCCGAGAAGTGCTTATTAATATCTTGACCCCGCAGGCAAACATTTGCTGAATGCCTGGGATGGAGCGGAGTTTCGGGGGGGCGGCCAGGGGAGCGGAGGGGGCCGGCGTTCAGAGAGCCACAAGCTTATACAGTATCCGAGGTGGCTCTTAAGACGAGTTTGCCAAGGACTCTCTAGAGAAACTGCAAAAAACTTTGCAAGGAAAAAAAGTCAGGATGAGAGAAAGAGAGTCTACTTCAGTGACCTCTCTTAGCCTTTTAATCTATTTAACATCCTAAGCCCGCACTGATGTGTAGAAATAAGTAAATGGTACTCTTCAAGCCTTAAGAGCTCTTCAGCATCAAATATTTGCACTTACTCTTAGAGTTTTTCTCAAATAGCGCAAGACACATTCTCCTTGGACGAGCCGAGCTGTCTAAATATACCTATGCATTGTTATCTGCGGGAAATAGTTCGCTTCAAAGGGAGAACGTAATAACCTGAAATGTTTCATCTCTTGTTTTGCTTGGGACCGACTTGGATACTTTTCAACTCTGGCTGCCCGGCCTCATTTCGGGGTTTGCCGGTTCACATTTCACCCTCTCCCGCGACACTTAGGCGTTGGGGCCGGGGGAGCGCTCTCCCCCACGAGACCCCGGACTCGCGGTCCCCCTGGGGACGGCATCCTTTGACCGAGGGGTGGGTTTGCCCCTCGCCCCTCTGCACAGGCCGCCCTGCCGCCCCGCGGTGCCGCCGGCCGGCGAGTGCCTGGTAGCCCCGGGGCGCCGCCGAGACCCGCCTCTTCCCCGAGGGCACCCACGGGGGTGAGACGGGGCAGGCATTTCTCCGGGGATGCTACACGTACGCGGCAGCACCCACGCGTCTGTCCCACCCGCAAAGGCGGTGGGGACCGCACACTGATCCTCTAGCAGGTGACTCCCCGCCCCATGGCGAGCCCGTCTCCGTGGGCACCAGGGGAGAAACCATGTCATGCCCGTCTCCGTGGGCCCGAAGGGGACGGCTGCGTGTGCCCGGCCGCCCCGTCCCTCCAGTTAAATCCCCAGAGGCACTTCGGGGTCCCCAGCACGTTTAAATGAATTTTCACCCTTCCTAGGGGGTAAGAAAAAAAAACATTTAAAATAAAAAAACGTTTGTTTGCTTCCACGTTATCGGCAGCGCGCTTTTCATCCCACTCGCCGACGACCATGTTTCATTGAGGCTCATGTGAAACAGGGCAAGAAAATGAGGAGCAGGGGAAACCGGCCGTGTCCCCCGCAGCGGCCGGAGCCGAGCGAAGTCGGTGGGCGGTGGCCGCGGCCCTCCGTGGGGACGCGCGGCCGCGGCCACCCCGCCACCCGCGGCCACCTGTGGAAGTAACCCTGCAGCGCGGACCGGGCTGCTCGCACCCCGGCAGACTGGGGGGCTTTGAGGGAGACCGTGGGGTTTCCAGCCCGAGATGTGGCCCGGCCCTTTTGGGAGATCCTGGGGCTGGCTCGGACCGTCCTGTCGGGGCCCCCGACGCGCTCTTGCCCGGCTCCCCTCCGTTTTAACAGCCGGGCTGTTAAAAACACCTCCGAACACCTGAGAAAATAGCGGCTTTTTCTCTTTCTCTCTCTCTCTTTTTTTTTTTTTTTTTTTTTTTTTTTTTGTTCATTTATTGTGCTCAGTGGAGGATTGCAAAGCAGATTGACCAAATCGATGTATGTGGGATGCAGAAATCGAGCATTTTCCTGAAATAGTTGATTGTGTCTACACCTCGAGAGAGGAGGAGAGAAAAAAAAATTTACATCAATACAAGTGGCTGTCTGGCTCTGGTTGATGTAGTCCCGGCTTTAAGGAGGAACTCGCCGTAGCGCTGAGCCAGACGAGCGTGGGGCAGTGCTAACAGCCGGGAGAAGCCCTCTTGCTGAGAGGCTTCCAGGCTGTGTTGCGGGCTGGATGCGTTTGCCGTGTGAGGTTAAATCCCTGGGATAAAAGCTACCGAGACAACACACCCCGCCAGGCTCACACCCACCGGTCGGTTGATGACTGGGAACTGAGGCACGGAAAATGAGTGACTTGGCAAACATCACAAAAAAGCCTGTACCAGAGCTGGCAAATGAACCCCTGACCGAGAGCCTCCTTTCTCTAGAATACTGGATTTTAACAATTTAATCTGTATAACAACGTATCTGCGAGGGAGTTAAACCCAGTACATTGACTTTACTGAAAAGAAAACCTGACCTCACAGACTGCAATGTGAATTTTAGAACTGATTTTAAAACAGGCAAGATTCTACCTTTCTATAAAAACAAATAATCCTTTACTTCATTTTTCCAATAATGAACATTTCCATAACTTTACATCCTTTTCCTTCACCATCTCCTGAAAATAATATCTTTCCCTCTCCACAACTAACCAGCTTTGGACTTTGAATTTTACTATAAGCTCTCCTTTGCCTTTTTGCTTTGCAACTGACATTCATTATGGTATATTTTCTAATTAGGACAATGTTGTGGAAGGCGTGGAATATTCCCTATAGGAAGAATTGGTTTCTATATATTTCTGCATGTTGTATTTGTCTCTCTTTCCCCATAGAATAATGTGATTTGCTTTTCCCACTTCCTAATACTTCCTAACAATCTACATCTTTTTCTGCAGCTCCTTTATTTCTTTTTTTCATGACTATTCCCTAATCTAATTACATACATACTTCGACTTTAACCTATTAAAAACCTCAACAAACTTAAATTAAACTTCTTTCTTTCATGGCCAGTTTTGAAGATTCTTATTCTCTGGTGCACTAACTTCCATCCCACCTAAGTCATGACTCCCTCTGCTATCAGTCTTCTTTTGGTTTTACAGACCTCATCAATTAAAAATAAATAATAATTATTAAATCTGATACGTGCAAACATGCTATCCAAGGCTTACACTTTCTCTGAAACCCTCAATTTTCTATTCTGCATTTAAACAAGAGACTTTGCTCCTTGAAACAGGGATTACCCACAGCAGTGGAGGGTTCAGGATTGAGCTTTTCATTTGCTCTGTGTGATCATCCTGGAGGAATTATTTTGCAAATTGACTGCAAGCAAAGCAGCAAGAGACAAGCCCTCCCTGCTCTCTAAGTTGGTTTGGGACGAGCTTGTGCAGAGCCGAACTGGCATGGACGTGAGCGGGGCTGCCCAGCTGCCTGGGCTTTCCTTCCCTTGGACTCCTTGGAGCTCAGCTCTCAGGAAAGGCTGAGGGGATGGGGCTTTTGCTTCCCTGTCAGCACACTCGCCTTGGGCAAGCAGGGAAGGGCCACTGGGGTTACCTAGGTCATGAAACTGCAGCAGTCGCTCTGTTAACAACTGGCTTGAGTACAGGCTCTGTACCTACAACCACTGCAATGCCATTCCCCTCCTTGCCCCATTTTCATCCCACCCTCTCAGCCTGCATGGGATGTACAGGGGGGCAGGAACAGCTTCGAGCCGAGGGGCAAAGTGCACCCAGGACAGGACGTGTTCTTGGGCCCAGATTAAGCTGCTGTATCTGGAGTGTGAGGCCTCTTCCCCTCCCTCTTATAACACTTCTGTGCAAGATGCGCAGGCTCCAGGGTGTAGGTGGTATGTCTGGAGCCCCGAGGGCAGCCAGTAGCACCGACGACCTTGAAAGGGGCTGCTCTCAGGCAGAAGCAGCAACCTTGCCCCAGATATACCTAGTGTTTAGGCATCTAACCACCCTTTACTTCAGTGGGAATTAGGTGCCTCAAGCCTCTTGAGAGTCTGGCCCCAGAACTGAAGTGGGTGGTGCTAGGAGAACAGGGTGAATGGTAAGACAAAAGTAAAGTCCTTAAGCAGTTGTTGAGAAACTGCAATAGAGGACAGGAGTGTCCCTGAGGGAAGCTGTCCTGTTCACCAGCACCATTGCCTTCAACAGACCTTCACAAAGACAAAAGGCATTTTGTGCTTTGGACAGCTTACAAAGGTATATATTGGATTTCAATGTGTAATTCTTTCTCCTGCACTGTAAGATATCAATTACATCTTTAAGTAGTCATTAAATTCTGATAAATATCCTCTATTGGTCAAATTCTCTTGAATTCTGATGCATAATCTCTATTAGAATAAAACTGGCAGCCAAAATTGCAGACTTTTAAAAGGTCCTTTTATTATTTTCATAAGGCATTATTTTCTTCCTCTGTGACATGCCAAGTCACCAAGAGGCAGCAGTGCTTCGGCTAGGTACGCACCGACTGACCGGCCATCACATAGGCTGACTAGCGAGCAGGCTGCTGCCAAGCCAAATATTTGTTTCCTGTTAATGAGCCAATAAGTTGAGCTTTTTCTCAAGCCATTAGGTTTCACAAACCTCCTGTGATCATAACTGGTTTTGAGACTTCTGACCATCTATCAAATTTGGTTGAGGCTTTTTTTTTTTGCAGATGGCAGGCAGAAAATAAGATTGTGTGAACCTTGCACTTTGACAAATCAGACTAAAGAGGTACTTGTAGCTCCCAACTGAAAATGTTAAGGAAAAGGTTTCTCACAGCTGTTTCCAGAACTGAATGATTTGTCCCTGATACTGCAGGTAAAAAGATATGAGCACAGAAAGTCAATTTTAAAATTGTAGTCCATAGTTTCTTGCCACTCTCAGGCTGAATTCTCCTTTCATTTACACACTGTTGACTACAGCTGCCTTTAAAATGTTGAGTAAAGTAACTCTGCTGACTTCAAGAGCATTCATCTGGGTGAAGCAGTGCTGGCTCTGGCATGCCACACAATAAGTGACAGAGGGGCTTTGGCTGTACAAGAAGTTACCACGAGGGAGTTTACAGGGGAAAGAGTCACTTCCAGTCCATAGCAATAAAATTGGCTTTTATGTTTGACTGTACATGGGCCAAAGCCCAGATCCAAATGTCCCCATTTCCACATGTAATTAAAAATCTGCATCTGAATTTTTCAGCTTTGCTTCGACTCTATATTGAGCTGCTTTTTTGCTCCTGCAAATGTATGTTGTAAAGAGGGCTGTTCCAGGTTTGTGCAGCAAGAAGCTATAGTTTATTTTCACATACAACAAGCTTCCAAACTAAGAAGCAGCAAACTACACACATCTAACTTCATATATTTTATACATGAAAGTGCATACACACACTTTTGATGCCCTTTACTTAACATAATAATGGTCTTTAAACCTCACAGTAGATGATTCATCTTCTTTTCTTCCTTGATGTCTGTCTCCACAGCTCTCTTCTGGTTTTCTTCCCTTCTCTAAACCCATGATTTAGCTCTTTTTGCCCTCATTTTTCCCTCCCCACAGTTTCCATTTTAAAGCTTATTTACAGTCATTTTCTGACAGTAACATCAAGTGCCGAACATACTCTACTGTCAGAGGTAGCATTGAGAAGCCAGGACAATATGTGGTAATTTCTCAATCCTGCTGCAGTTTCTTAAATGCCATTAATAATCAAGACTGAACAGCAAAGCTTCAGAAGATCCCCAAACAATCCCAGATTGGAATATTTGATTATGAGACAATAGCTGAAAGTGCATTTTCAGATATGACTTACTTTAAGCTCGTGATCAGAGAGTCTGGTAAAGTCACTGGGCCTCATCCTGCTGTCATATTATACATTTGTAGCCCCAAAGGGCAACGAGGACTCCAAAGAGGCAGATATAGTTTGGGTCAGATGTAGAAATATAGTCATTTATTTGAAACAGATGAAAATCAGTTTATGTAGCTACTTTTACATACAGTGAAAATATAAATGTCTCCCCAAGTTATTTTCTCAAAGGTTCTTTTGCACATTAATTCTCAAAGTCCAACTTCAGTAAGACGGCAACATGGTCTGAAGGAGCGTGTTAGGTGAGAACAGACGAGGATCTGAAACCTAATTTTGGCTCTGCCACTCTCACCCCAGGTGGCTTCGCTTCCTTGATCTATTGCCTTGCCTATAAAATAGGGTCAGATTCTATTAAATCAGCTATCTCATACAACTGCTGTGGCTGTACATGGTGTGACTAGTGAGTATCCATATAGTGCATTAACCATATAAAATGCTGTCAAAAATTCTAAATAAGCACTCATATGAGATTGTGGGGACAGGTATTTCATGAAAGCATTTGTGCTTTGTTCTGGACTTGTGTGTGTGCCGTGCTTTTGTTCACTGAAGCTATTTAAATGGCCACAGTTCTTAAGGCAGACAAGTTATGAATCATGTGTGGAAACAGCTGCTGCAAGAACATTTCAAAAGAAAATTCATTTGGGGTTTTTACTCACCTGCAGACCCAGTGACATCATATTAAGTAACAGCTTCCAAAATGTGACTGCTGAAGCTTCCATAAAAAATCCAGGAGCAATTTCTCATAAAGTTTTCAGCCAGACAGTAACACTGTTAAAAAAGGAAAGAGTAATTTTTACTGACAGGCAGCAATTAACAACGTAAGAAAATCCCATTTGCTTTCACACCACTTCAGTCCTACTTGTTGGCACGCTCCTCTCCCAGCACAGCTCCATGCCGGTGCTCAGCAGCTGAGCACACGATCTGCTGCCCTGTGAGAAGTTAACATTTATGAATACTCACAGACATACTCTTTTGGGTTTTTTTTGACTTTGAGTGGACTTGTGTGATGATTCAGAGTCATGTACTCCCCTTGAGGTTACTGTGGGCAGGGGCAGTGTGCACTGGAGAGTAGTTTGAATCCCTGCAGATGCAGAAGCAGGGCAGAGTCTGTGTCTGCCTCTTGTCCTACAAAAACAGCCAGCAAATCCCCTAGCAGCCTTGTCAGAGAAGGAGCTGGCTGAGGCATCAGACAAATCCTGAACACACAGGCTCAGTGAAAAAGGGAGGACAGAAAGCCAAGGGGCTGGAAGAACACACAATAACTAATAGTGAATAAATGACTGCTGACCCTCCCCATCTCTGCCCTCTTTTTCAAGCTGATCCCAGAGTAAGGTTGTACATCAGCTGTTTTCTTTAGCAGTCTTTAGTCAGCTCCACACATACAGTTTTAAACTCAGCTGAATCATCTTATAACTTCTCTGTTGATTGATTGTGTGCTGACATCCTTCCTAAATTAAAATACTTGGAATTAATAACTCTGGCCATCTTGTCTGTGATAATCTCCCAGCTTTTTGCAGGACAAATACTAACCGCTTTAAATACCTAGTGGTCAGTTCTGTTAGAGTCAGAGCAGTTTACTTTTTGGGTACTGCAGCTAAGTGAGAGCTCTCACTGAAATTCTCAAAGTTATGATATGCCCAAAATCAGGTTTGGGAATATCCCTTCCTGCCTCTGGTCTTGGGCATTGGATGAATACAAAAACCAGTTCCAAGATTTCCTCCCTCATATTGCAGTGCTTAAGCCTACTGACAGGAAGGAAGAACAGTGGATGATTAATTTTAAAACAAAACATTCCTGCCAGCCCTCTGCAGCTAAATGGAAGTTGTGGTGACTGAGGCATTTATGGAGAATATTTCAAAGTGAGATATATTTATCCCATGACAACACTCTATTACCATGACATTTTGTGGTATACCTTTAATAATGAGTAACCTTTGTATAATAGTTTTCATATGATGGAATTTGTTACATCAGTGAAACAAAGCTACTTTACTATTTCCGGAGCACACACATTCCAATTTTTTTATTTCTTTTTTTTTTATAATATGCTTTCTTTCCCTGTTCCTCATCCAGTCAGCAAAAACATCCATTGATTAACAATACAGTTAAAATTCCAGCTCACATAATCATCTGTATTATGCCTGACATCAAACAGATTTACAGAACTTAAAGCAATGATTAATAATAATGGCTTTAGAAGGCTGACTTCTTCTGTGAATTCTGATCTGTTGCATTGATTTAGTAGGCATTTAAGGTTAAACAGTCAGCATAAGGTTGCACAATCCATATTTAATTTGATAAATATTTTATGTTTCTTTACAGCAGCAGCTGGTTTATTTTATGTATTTAATCAAGGAAGTGCTTTGCAAAGCTATTCTGTGCGCTGGTCCGTAATGAATGTTTTCTTTAGAATAGGAAAAAGTTCGGCTGTGCTCACATAGTTACATTATGCATGCTATCCTGCTGTACCACAGGGGGAATTACATTTGCAAACAGAAAATAAAAAGGAATAACAGACAGGAAAAAGAAAACACTCTTTTCAGTGCCTTGTCTCGCAGACACATCTCAAAACACTAAAGAGAAATGATTGAAAAAATGGTGTTAGCAATGATTCTTCAGAAATCCCAATGATTTGCATCCAGCTAGTGGCTGATGAGCACAACTGTGTCTTGCGTTTGGACTTTAACAGCAGGGAAGGTAGCAGTGCCGGTACTGTCAGGAGGCAGCGGGGCCACGTGCACAATGGCTGAAAGAGCGACCACCCAAAGTGACGCATTTCAGTATTGAAGATGCACAGAGACCTGTATCAGTTGACCTCAGCCTGTGACCAGCAGAGTGAAGAGTCACTAACTCAGAAAGGTAACTTGGGCTCTGCTTTTCAATGGCTTTGTAAATCAGCATAAGCACCTTATAACGAATGCAAAACTTTCTCGGTAACCAAGTGCAACTGAGATGGGATTGGGAGGCTGGGGGGTTCCTAAGAGCAAACCTCTACCAGCATGCAGAGTCCCAGCTGCTCTTTTTGTACAGTACTGTCTGAAACGCCACGCAGCAAACAAGCCAGACTGCTAGGAATTATTGCAGCGCTCAGTTTAAAAGTGTATATGTGCACCTTCTGGTTGCTTAGGTCACGAAAATGAGGGGTCTCAGAATCTGCCATCAGGAATCTTGAAATGCAGATGGAAAAACAGGGCAGAAGTCTCATTCGTACAGTGGCAGCAAGATAGTAAGAAGATGCTTTTTAACACCCACAAAATCAGATCTTAAGCTTCCCTGGACCTAGAAAGATATTTTGTGCCACCGGGTGCTCCTAGGCTACCTTTTCACACTCCAAATAAGTATACGGCTTGGGATGCAGAGAAAAGATACTGCTTCACTTAAATAATGTTACAGTTTATTGTGTTTTTTGGTCCTCAGGGGGTTTTAATTTGTTCAGATGTGACAGCTGTATTGCAGCTGCAGGCAGAATATTCTCTGTCTTTCTTTAGTGTCAACAGCAACATTTTTAGAAATTTCCTGTACTGCCTTGTTTGGCTCTTTTATTTCTTCCAGCTTTTATTTTACGTAATTAATCTTTGTATGCAGAGTGTTTAAGTTTGTGTTCTTCCTGCCTCATTTTTGATCCTCATATGCTCTGTTTGGTGTTTCACTTGTGCAGTAACCACTACAGCAACATTTTCCCTTTTCCTCTTCCAGATCCAGGAACTCAGGCTCCAGAATTCGTCTCTGACTAGCATGTGAAATGCATGTTACATTTCGGGTACCACACCCAGTGAAGGGGGGGCTTGGCTCAGTGCATCTTCAGATTATTCTTCTGCATCTCCAATCCAATCATTTGAGTTACACTGACTATAAAACATAGTAGTGCAATACAGAATCAGATTTTTAGTCCGTTGTGAAGATGTAACACTCACTGGCCAGCATGATCTCTAATAGATTTTTATTAGCATAAAATAATTGCATTTATGCAAGGCATCCATGCCAACTCAAACACACCAAAATCAATATTGACTAATGAGCTCTCAATACTCTTTTAAATAAACTTAGTGTCTTCTCTTCAAAACAAAACAAAACAAAACAAAACAAAACAACCCCCCTCCCCAGGAGAAACATTAAGAGAGAAATAAAATACAGGTAGACTTAAGAAAGCCAGCGAGTACTGAGATTTTTTTTTACATAAAGCCAGATTCAGAGTGTGTGTATATCTCTATAGCCCTTTTGTGGAGCCACCCTGATTTAAACCAGTTAAGTTGCTGGCTCTAGTTATTTTATTCCTTCCTTTATTGCCTTCCCACGCCAGGCTTACAGAACAGACAGGAGAAATGAAGGCTTACAACACTTGAAAATGAGCTGAAATTTTGCAGTGCTGGTTAAGTGTTTAACTGCTCGTCAAGGTTAACAATGTGTTTAGTGTGCACACATGAGGGAAACCTTAAACAAGTGGATTTACAGAAACAAGCCTTTGCTAGATTGAGAGTATAAAGGTCTATAGCTACAAGTTGGAAGATAATTACTTGAAAATATTGCTATAAAAATAAACCATAAACTTCCATGACCAGCTTCAGATAATGTCATGGGAACAGGCTGCATGCCAAGAAACAGCAGGGAAGGTAAGAGCTAACGCTTGCTCCTCTGCGTCCAGCAGCACTCCAGCACGGACTGTCCACTCCCAGCCCAGCTGGATGCCCAAGTCAGGCTCATCTGGCCAGAAAATTGCATCATACAAATGGGAATAACAGAGAAGAGAATCAGGCACCACAGCATCTAGACTCTACAGCATCTTACAGGAAGGATTGCACTAAGTAGAGTTTCCATCCTCAGTTCAGAAAACTACCTTGCTCTCTTTTTAATTTTTTTTTCTTTTTTTTTTCTTCCCTTCAGTGTCGTATATAACTATCCCATGGCACGACAGCTGGCACACAGCGCCAGGTTACAGCTCCTGTAGTCTGCAATAATACAGGTCCATAAACTTTTATTGAAAAATCTGCCTCATTTGTCCATTCCTACAGAGCTGTTTAAAGATACACTTGTCATTAAAAAGGTATAAATACACTTGAGCTGGCAAAGGCAGAGTTTGTATTGGCATTTTGGGCATCAAATGGGGAATAACAACATGCTAAAGGCTGCAGTCTGGCCACAGCCTGTAGGAGTTTACCTCCGGAGTGTATTGGTGGTCGGTTATGTCCCTTCAACCAGCGGAAAGGACAGTGCCAGGGCTGCCGCTTTCTTCCTACAATCTTTTTGGCCTTTCAGAATTACTTGCCATCCCTTTTCTCCTAGAAAGCAGTAAACAGCAAGTAAGCAGCATGGTTTCTGTGTCTGTAGGTTTGAACTTCTCCTCTCCAGCTTTTTGCCTCGGACATAATCTGAGATACATTTTAGCCTGTTAAAAAAGAATCACTATAATTAGCATTCAGCATGAATATTTTAGAAGAGTTACACAGTTCAAAATGATATATTTACATCAGAAACAATGTATTACCCTCACTGTAATCTTTGTTTAAGGTCACTACACAAGCAAATATTTTCAAGTATTTTCAACATGGGTTTTTTTTCAGATATAATACAAAAAACCATGCTATCATGTTGCCCCTAATCATGAGCTAATTATAACCATATTGTAATAGACAACCTGGCTTCTAAGGTCCTTTTGGGAAATGATATCCTGCAAACACAAAAGCTAGAAATKAACCTTTTTTGAAAGCTGAGTTTCTTTTATGTTCATATGATGTCAGGACTTGGGGCTTTAAAGGAAAAAATCAAATTACTATAAATCTGTGAGACTCACCGACCCTACAAAGGCCTCATCCCTTTGCTCTGACAATATATAATGCCTTTCCAGGGCATCTGCATTGTGTTTGTATCCACTTTAACATACTTTGATGTTTATTGGCAAAGTGAGGCCCTTAGTTTAAATAACAATCTGCACTTCTATCTTTTACAGTAATACAGTATCACATTCCAGCCTTGAAGAATAAACATTGTTTAGCGGGCTCAAATTAAAAGGTAGTGGAGAATGAGAAATATTGGCTGAGCCCTAAATGCCGTGAGAGACAGTGATTTTTAATGGGAATCTATGGTTTTAGGAAGGAAAAAGTTGGCTGAGGTTTTTCCTGCAACTTGGCCGTTTGATACTGTTCAGAAAGACAGAAAGACAAACTGAGCTGACAGATGATTTTAAGGCCTCTGAAACCATGTGTTGAGAAAAATATCAACCCTTGCTAAGTCTGCTGGCTTGAACCTACAGCAGCAACGTTAAATCCTTCAGGGAATGAAGCTCACTGGCAATCCTCTGATACTCAGTCCCACGGCAGGTGGGATGAAGGAGATCAATCCAGTCTGACAGTGATTCAAAACTAAACAGTACATTTTTGAGATCTTCAGTACAATGAGTTGATGGCAACAGTTCTTCTCCCAGTGAGTGGAGGATTAATGGCCCAGTGACTGCTGGAGCCAGTAGCATGTATGCCACTGACTAATCCCCTTTACCAGAAATCAGTAAGGAGCTCAGAGAATGAAGGCTTGTGGAAATGCATCTAGGTTTTTATTGTACATGTTCTGTGCATAGGTATTATGTTGCCTTCTCTAGGGTAGGCCAACTGACATAAACAGTAAAAAATAATGTAGATGTTAGAGGCTCATACATGGGACAAGGAAGCTGCTGGGACCTGGACATGTGAAGAGAACAGTCTGTTTTCACCCTTCCTGCATTTCTTTCTTTGTAACAACTTGAATATTTCATGGCAGCATAAAGACTATACTGGTTTTGGCTGGGATAGAGTTAATTTTCTTCATAGTAGCTACTATGGGGCTGTGTTTTGGATTTGTGCTGGAAACAGTGTTGATAATACAGGGATGTTTTAGTTACTGCTGAGCAGTGCTTACACAGAGTCAAGGCCTTTTCTGCTCCTCACACCACCCCACCAGCGAGTGGGCTGGGGGTGCACAAGAAGCTGGGAGGGGACACAGCTGGGACAACTGACCCCAACTGACCAAAGGGATATTCCATACCGTATGACGTCATGCTCAGCATATAAAGCTGGGGGAAGAAGAAGGAAGGGGGGGGGCGTTTGGAGTGATGGTCTTCCCAAGTAACCGTTACACCTGATGGAGCCCTGCTTTCCTGGAGATGGCTGAACACCTGCCTGCCGATGGGAAGTAGTGAATGAATTCCTTGCCTTGCTTTGCTTGTGTGCGCAGCTTTTGCTTTACCTAT
This sequence comes from Phoebastria nigripes, assembly GCA_035582835.1. Classification (NCBI taxonomy): domain Eukaryota; kingdom Metazoa; phylum Chordata; class Aves; order Procellariiformes; family Diomedeidae; genus Phoebastria; species Phoebastria nigripes. The sequence continues at coordinate 2,506,720 of JAYKAV010003110.1, forward strand.
TAAACTGTCTTTATCTCAACCCATGAGTTTTCTCACTTCTACTCTTCTGATTCTCTCCCCCATCCCACCGGGTACGAGTGAGTGAGCGGCTGTGTGGGGCTTAGTTGCTGGCTGGGGTTAAACCATGACAAGACAAAAACAGAGAAAGGGAATCCTAGCAATGCTTATTTTTAAAGTGTCTTTCCTTCCCACACAAGGTCCTTTAAGACTGGCAAGTAAAAAGCTCTTGTCAACCTTCCACTCCATTTATTTCTCTGGCTCCACAATGTGCTCTCCCTCCTTGCATCCTTCTGCAGCCCACTGCTGGCTCTTTGTTGTCTGGAGACTCACTAGGATTCTAACATTTTACCTAAATTGCTCAGTGGAAAAATATCAGAATATTTCATTTCATCAGCTTGAAGTGCTTTGCTTCTCTACGGCTGAAGCACTTCAATTCAGCTGTAATATTTTGACTTTAGCAAAATAACAAAATACCCTAAACAGTAAGCACTGAAGCCAATGCAAAAAGATTGAAGCTTGCTGTGGGTGTCTTTCTGAGGTATTTCATGTCATAAGCAATTTTGACTTTTTATTCTGATTCTAAGCAAGAGGAAAATTCTTTTTTTTTAGGGAAAAGAAGTTTCCCCAAAAGTTTGAAAAAGAAATTTCAAATTTTGTTCTGTTCTAATAAAAATAGTCATTGTCCAACCACTGATTGCTCATACCAAAAATATGGTTGCTTCCACCAGAATTTAGTCTTTTGATTATCATTGACCATACCATGATACATCGATTGACAGGTTTCTGCAAGAGAACTGCTCTCTGCAGTTGATTTACCTTTGATTTTAAACTTCATGGGAATTTGCATTTGTCTTTGCCTGACCACATTCCTCTTGGGTTTAAAACAGTGCTTAAAACTGAAGTCACTCAACAAAATGAACTCTAAGGTAGCTTGATCTTTCAGTCTACCCAGATGGATAGCTAAAAGCTTGTCCAGTCTCCCCGTGTCAGCATGAGATTCCAACACACAGCCCCATGGTCTGGCCCCCGCACACATTAGGGTGCCACGTGCTCCTCTCCCATCTCAGCTGGTCACAGGATCCCCAAACAACAGGAAACCACCCAGGACAAAGAGAATGGTCTTCCCCTTTTGTTTTAGCCCTGTCCCCATCATGACATCCAACTGCCCATCATCCATCTCCATGCCATGATGCCAGTGTGTCAGCCTGCCAGACTGCCTCTCCTCCCAAGCCCTATGTGGGGCCATACAGAGGCAGGTTGGGTAACTCTGGGTAAGCTGTGACGTCTGTGCCTGGCACCTGAAGGGTCTCTGTAATTAACAGGATAAATACAGAGCTCAATAGGAGTCAAAACCAGCCTCATTCAGTGATGTAACTTCTATCCCAGAAAGGTCTAGAGGTTGCAATCGAGTCACGTGAAATTATCTTGTAGCTAAATGGCAAGGCAACTCATGTCATCCCAGTATTCCATAAACTACTTCAGAACCAGAGCAGAGATTTAATTTGTTTTTTGCTCCTCAAATGAGCAAAGCTACATAGATGAGTTGTGCAGACCACCAGCCTTGTCTCACAGCCCATAAAAGGCTGAACTTACACCCCAAACTTTTCTAGACTTTTCTCTCCAGAAAAAAAATGAAAATACTCCAATAAACAGCTAGTAATTGAAGAGTACCTACTATCTGAAGCTGAGTGGTTGACTGCAGCTCATTAGGCTTCAGAGGGGTGAAAAGCATTTATCTTTGTTTGATTTGTTTACCTCAAGTCACTTTCCGCATCAAAAAAGCATATATATGATCAAAACACAAGCAATTCTGAAGTAAATCTGGGAATACTTGGAAATGTTGTAACTATTTTGCTTCCTAGGAAGAATTTTAGCAAGTCTAGGAATTCTTGCTGTTGTTGACTGCAATATGTCGTCTTGGCCTTTCAAGGTCACAAAAGTAAGTGTCGAAGGGATATTGTGAATTTCCGCAATTCAACAGCCATCCCATTCTCTGTAACCAAGATTTTCAACCTAGCAGATTTGGATCAAGGGAGTCAGTGTAGCCAAAGATCTGTCCTGATTTCTGTAAGGTGATTCATGACCTTTGAAAGAGGAATCAGCTGAAGCGTCAGGTACAGAGATAAGGAGGGAAATCCTTCTGTTGTGGATACGGATAATTGCTTTGAAATCTTACTATGTCCAAAACCAGCCAAATGTACTGCACAAGTGAAAGAACTACTAAATATGAAAGCCTTTTATGAATATGAATGACTTTTATGAAAGTATAAAAATAATGGAGACTTACTTGGTTCTGCTCATGTCTTAATGAAATCAGTTTAAAGCCATAAAACTCCTTCATTGATGCCAGAAGATCCAGCGGAGAAAAAACCTGGAGGGTGAAGAGGGTGAATAAAGGCACAAAGATATCCTGAAGAAGGACTTTTGAAATATCAACTCCAACTGACACATGTATTATGTTAGCTTTACTTTCTTATGTGGGCAGAAAGCCCCCATTGCCAGCAAAAGGACCGTGCTCTGAACGTGCAAAGGAAATGGAGGTTGTTGGAAAGAAGCAGGAGGTATTGAACTCTGGGCATCAGGGAGGGAAAGCAATGCAGAATGCAACCTGCACGCGTGTGAGCTGACTCGTCACGATTCGTAGGAAAAGAAAGAAAAAAACATTAGCAGGAAACCTTGGTAGTTTCTTTTCTTTTCTTCCCGTGAGCTGAACGGTAAATATTGGAAATTCTGAAAAAGAAAAAGAAAAAAAGTGGGAAAGGACATTTCATGTGATTTTTTTTTTGTTTTTTTACACAAGCATTGATGTTTTAAAAATTTAAAGTTAAATTGATGCTGCTCTTGCTGTATTTCAGGATGTACTTTATTACAGATATTTTGTTTCCTATACTCACAAGGCTTAGAGACTGAGGCTAAATTTTCTATTTTCTAATGTAAGATTTTTCTTAATGTAGAGGTGTGTCAATAGAAAAAGAATTTGTTGATGTACTTTCACATGCAGCGTAACTCTTTCCATGGTCCCAACATGTCTTACACTGTATAATATTTATTTATTTAAAAACTATCCCTAGCAGGAGTTTCTAAACGATAACTGAATTATACATAATCCACTTTCTGTGCTTGAAGAGGAAAAAAAATTTCTGATTTTAATTTTTAAAAAATATTTTTCTCTCAATATTTCTAGTTTTTTCCTGGGGCAGAAAAAGGTGAAAAAAGGTTTTTTTCAGTATCTTCAACATTTCTGAAAATCTCTAGTTTTGGATGTTGGCTGGTACCACCAACAACCTGCAGTTCAGCTTGGGATCTCAAGCAGATACAAGCTGGAAATGTTACCCATGGCCAAGACAGGCCCCCAAAAGATCTGCTGCTTCCTCTGCCTGCAAATGGAGGACCTCTCCTCCTGCCGGGGGAATCCAGGTCCGAAATGTGGCTGCGGGTGCTGTGCAGCACTTCCAAGGCTGAGCAGATCCACCAAGCAGCTGGTGCATAGATGACCAGCCTGTGCATAGTACATTCAGCACACAGCGAATACATCAGACTTATTTCATGTGCATAAGCCAATGGAGCGGCAGAGATGCACTTCATCTCTGGACACCCTATGTATGGTCTGCGCTGTTAATGTACACATGTGAGTTGTCCAGGGCTTCCAAACATCTGGAAACTCCAAATAAGCGGCTAAATTCCTTTTCCATCTGGAGATCATTTATACACAACGTCCATGCTAGCTGTCGTGCTGTTTCCTTATCTCTTGAATGATAGGCAAGAGGAAGGCAAGAGGAATTATTTATATTCATTACTTTTATTTATATTCCTCATAAACAGAATCTTTTACATTACTGAAAGTCAGGATTTCTGTGGAGCTGCGGGACAGACCTTCCCACAGGTGCAACACCGCCTCTGCTCTGTTTTCTCTGCTCACAATAACCCCAGTTTTTATCTCAACACCTCACTCCCAGAGCACCTGTGTAGGCAAGCGGACATGCAGTAAATGCGGTGTCTTTAACCTCTTTTTTTTTGCCTTGCTCTCATTGCAGGAGAGCGCATGATGCCTTCTGGCCTTCGTAGTGTCACAGTGAAGGGGGCCTCTGAGGACAGCACAGGAGCAATTATATGTGAGCAGATTATGGGGACAACCCATTGGCCCCCTGTTCAGCTCGGCCCAGCTTCAAAGCCTGCAGTCGTGCTCTAAGCAGAAACCAAGTGATGCCAAAGAGTCCCCAGTTGGTATCAGAGCAAGGATTGCTACAAGGCTTCCTCACAAGCCAGCACCTCCAGCTCCGGCAAAACTACGGTGTGTTTGCCAGGTGATTCAGTAACATTTACAGGGTATTTGACAGAGAATACTGTCCCAGTGAAGATCTGGCTGAGCTGTCCTTGCCGCAGGCTGAAAGCAGTACACAGGTATCTACCCCCCTCTAGAGGTAAAAGTCCGAAGCATCTGTTTCATGAGCAAAAGCACTTGGCTGATCTGAAGCAACTGCAGTGGTCCAGGCTCTCCTGGCTGCCACACCACTAACACAGCTAACGACTTAGGTTGTATTTCTTGCTGTGGAAATTGAATGCTCACATCTTCAGCGTTTCCCATCTGTAGAAACCCTGTATGCCTCTGTAAAGTGGGTACAAACCCACCGCCGGTTCAGTGGGATTGTAAAATTACAGACTTCTGCTCAGGTGCGAGAAATGGTAAAAGGTAAAAGGCAGCGGAGAAACCAGGTTTCTGACTCAGTCTTCACTGCACAGAAAAAAAAATCCACCATAAATAGTGGGGTTTTAAAATACTTCTTAATATTTTGCCTTCTTTGTTTCGGTCTAAATCATACAGCCATTGCCCGTGTCTGAAGGGAATAACTATATTTGGGTTTTTTGCACATTAATCACAAGACTGCAAAGTTTTGACAAGCCCTTAAGAAATACAGCACATACATAGAAACATGTATATGTGCAGAGCCCCTATATCTGAGCCGCTCTGGGCTCTACCCTCCCAAACAGAATGAGCATCTCATAGGGACCCTGGAGTGACACAGAAAACCTACAGTTATCACAATTACTATGCACAGACATGTCAGATTTACCAGTACAGCTGTGGAAATATCTTGCATGACTGTTGCAAACTCACCTGACCCACCTGAAGATGGTGGGCTGGAAAATATTAAAGGCACAAGAAACTGTAAGATGTTTTACCTCATAACGTAACTTCCCTAAAGCACGTGGAATAATGCAATGCAAAAAATCACATTATTGTGTTAAAACTGATTTGTCAAAAAGACTCCACAGTGTTGAATTTAAACTTTTGAGTTTTTATTTTTTCAGAAGGTTCTGCTGCTGCAGCCCTGAAGTCCCCTGAAGTCAAGGTGAGTTTTGCTGTTGATTTCTGTTCAGAATAGGATGGGAGGAAGTAAATAAGCACGGTTACAATGTTAAGGCATGAAATTAATTTGGAGGACACAGACAGGGATGTCATGATTGGAAGGACAGAAAGGCCTCGAAAGAAGATGTTTCATCTGTAAATTTGATTCTCAAAGTGCAAGTATGCAATCACAAATGTACAAGTGTACGTTTCATTTAAACATCTTCTGGTGCAAGTTTTCAGTTACATATTGCCCTGACGATGCAGGAATTCGTTACGCACATGTAATCGAAGTGTGTAGGTCTGTGAGCATGGGTCACAGGGCCTTACTCTCCCTGTTCTCGTGGGGGCCAGGAAGTTTGAAATGAGTGGGGAGAAAGTATTAAACTCCTGGTATGTGTCCCATTTTTTAATCCCCTTTTTTTGCAAGGCTACAGAATCACAGACTAGCTGAGGTTGGAAGGCACGTCTGGAGATCATCTAGTCCAAAACTAGGCCAACCCCACTCCTCAAAGCAGGGTCATCTACAGCATGTTTCTCAGGGCTGTGTCCATTTGGGTTTTGGATATCTCCATTGTGGAGAATCCACAGTCTCTCCAGGCAACCTGTTCCCTTTTTTGACTACACTCACAGTAATTTTTTTTCTTATGTTTAAATGGAATTTCCTGCATTTCAACTGTTGCAGTGCAAAGATGAAACAGAAGATGCTGATGTTGCTTTTACCACTACAAGACATTTGTGAGGCAAAAGACTGCAAAGAAAAAAGTGTATCCAGAGGAAGGAGAGGATTTGGCATATAGCTGATCATCACACCTTTGTCTCTTCTGTGCTAGCACTGTATATATTAAATGAGTCCTTCATGGTGCTGTTTTTCCACAATTTGTCTGTAAATGCTCACAGCTAACTCTGTAAATCCTTCTTACGTGGTAAATTATGGTCGTTATTAAATACAAGACATCACCTCTGGCAAGAGAGCTCCTAACCCAAAGATTGCTCAAGATCTGGAGAGTATTCTGGGTACATGTTGTCACATGAGCTCTATCTTCCCGTGTTCTTCCACACACAGCTATTTTCGGCGACTGCTGAAGACATGATACTGTGGGGTGGTTGGACCTTTGGTCTAATGCAGAATTGTTCTTCCTCATGCTTTTAAAAGCTCCAGTAAATGTAGCACCACTGACTCAGTGTACTGTGAGACCAGGAAACCATGAAGCCCAACACAACTGGAACCAAGAGGGGAAGCAGGAACCCATCATGAATACCAACAAAGCCAACTCTGAAGGAAGAAAAGAGCATATACAGGCATGGCGCTCCAGCCTGGGCAGTCTAAAGTAAGAGTGTTTCTGCAATGGCTTTAGGAAAGCTGTGTTTGCAGAGTGCCTAGCTCACTAAGGTCATGGTTACAGCCTGTAAATGCTGTTAAATCACCGTTAAATCTCAGTTTTCCTGAGGGAGGTTCATTTTGCTGTTTGCTTCCGACTGGAATTTAATTCGTTGTTAATCTCTGGGTTTTAAACACAGTAAGTCTTGTTTTATCAATGCTTTGCAGAAGAACCTCACTAGGTGAGCACCTTTGCGTTACTCCCTCCAAATTCCTGGTCTAAGATTTCCTAACAGTCCAGGAAGAGATGCTCCTAGGCTTTAAATCACACTGCTTGTGGGAAAATGTGAACACTGACACAAATTCCAGGGAAAAGATGAAAAATCTCTCAGTTGACTTTAGTAGGCTTGGTGAGTTCTCTGGGATTACTCATTCTGGCAAATACTATGTGCCTTTCTATCAGATTCCTGGGCTTTTATTTCAGAACACCGCAGAAACTTGGGTAACGAGTGACTGCTCTATCATCTATTAATAGGGAATTCTCAGTTTGCTGCTCAAGGCTGAGCCATGTTTGTAACATTTATCTCATATTCACCATTAAGAGAAATTTCAGCTAGACTTGGAGCCAAATAATTCAGTGCCTTTGTCAACATCTATTACTCAAGTGTAAGAAGATGAAACAAATTCATTTTGATTAGGTCAATCAGAAGTAGAATCATAGAATCATAGAATCACTAAGGTTGGAAAAGACCTCTAAGATCATCAAGTCCAACCATCAACCCAACACCACCATGCCCACTAAACCATGTCCCTAAGCGCCTCATCTGCACGTCTT
>JAYKAV010003110.1:2515397-2548435 GCA_035582835.1 Phoebastria nigripes
CTGACAGGCCTGTAGTTCCCCGGATCCTCCTTCCGGCCCTTCTTGTAGATGGGCGTCACATTGGCAAGCCTCCAGTCGTCCGGGACCTCCCCCGTTAACCAGGACCACTGATAAATAATGGAGAGTGGCTTAGCAAGCTCCTCTGCCAGCTCCCTCAGCACTCTTGGGTGGATCCCATCCGGCCCCATGGACTTGTGAGYGTCCAGGTGGCGTAGCAGGTTGTTCACCGCTTCCTCCTGGATTATGGGGGGTTTATCCTGCTCGCCGTCCCCRTCTTCCAGCTCAGRGGGCTGAATACCCTGAGGRTRACTKGTCTGACTATTAAAGACTGAGGCAAAGAAGGCATTAAGTACCTCAGCCTTTTCCTCATCCTCGGTGGCAAGTAGTATTTCTATGCCCCATTTAGTAATGTATTTCTTCTGTAATGGAGAATGAATTGTTTGAGTCTTTCCTAAAGCATTTTTCTAGAGAAGAGATTAAACTAGGTACAAGTTCATGGCCTGATTGGGGGTATGGAATTCCAGATTGGCCACAAAATTTGATTTTATATGCAGATGGGGGGGTGGTCTCCAGAAAGACAAAGAAAAGAAAAAAAATATTTTCTGCAAGTTACTTCAGAAAATGCATTCCAAATACACCTGCAGGCCTTCATTAATATGAATGACATAGGAAAACATTCACACTTACACATATACCCACCATTAAGACTTTCACACGAAAAGCTTGAGTGCTTGGTTCCAAAAGAAAAAACAAGAACTTTAATTGATTATGACTTGTGGTGCTAGTTTAGCCAAAGGCAAAGTTGTACTTGGGCAGGAAACAGATTGCACAAAACCGCACTTTTTCCAAGCTGATCACATGTTCCAATCAGGAAATTCACGTGGTATTTGGTAAAAAACACTACAGTTTCTATGGCTCTTCAGAGGAAGGCTGAGTCAAAAAGCAGTGATGTCCTGCTTATGCAAAGAGTACTCTCCATCAACAACTTCTTCCTCACTGCCTCTTTTACAAATCATGTTCTGCAAAATGTTAAATAAATTTATATATGTGTGTGTGTCCATGTTAAAAAAAACAACCAAACTTTGTAGAAAAGGAACAAGAAAACAGTTAGAAAGCAAATTATTTTGTCTTATTAGTGTAAAACTGAAAATTACTTTTAAAGATCTGATTGCATTAAGTAAGAAAAGAAATGTTTCTTACAAAATAAATGTAATTTGAGTTTCCATCCAGATGAAACATGATTTGTAAAAACAAAATTCTGTTGCTAGGGGCCTGACTTGTATTGCAGACAATCCTGCCTTCGCTTACAGCAAGGCAATGCACTGGCTGCTTCTCTTACACCAGTTCTATGTTGTTCTGACCCCACTAGACTTGCAGGTATAAATAACATTTTACAGCTGTGTGAGTACAGCTGACATTCATTGAAGCCAGTGGAAGCAGAGCAAACTTGAACTTGCAGTATAGATTAGAATTTCAAAGCAAAATTCTTCTCGGTGTCCTTTTATAGCGGGCTAGATCCTTGCTGTAATTTACCCTTTTGCTCTTTAGGACTGAGTCCATCATGGATGATCCCTCATGCCTGTAACTTCAAACCCTGTGAGATGCAGCGTAGACCTGGCTCCAGCCATGTCTAACTCACACACCTGCCTGGTTGAACAGTAAAAGAGTGTGAGCAGGAACATACCATCTTTATTTTACATGATGCATTCCTAGGGTACATGGTGACTAAAGAGTTATCTGCACAGAGACACAAGAGTTTAATGAGTTTCAGAAGGAAGGTGAATTTATTTTAGGTGCATTAACACTGTTTTATGAATAAAGTAGTTAGAAAAGCCAATGCAAACAGTGTGTGATGCTTTTATAAATCTAGCCTGTAATTGTTAACATATGAAGCACACTTATTTTACTGCAACTTGAATTGCACGGTAAAAGCTTGATTCATGAAGGCATTATGCAATAATTAAGTGGGTTTTCTGTGAACTTAACCAATAAAAAAGTGCAGAAAGGACGTGCCTGGAAGTTTCACTGGTCACTAAAAGTGCAGAAGCTGGCAACACACAGGTGTTCCTACGGTATCACCCGGTGCCTGCTTGCAGCAGGGAAGGGGGGAAGAAGTGTTTTAGACATAACCTTACACACTGCTACATGTAGTTATGGTGCTTCAGGCAAATTAGGACAAATGTTGTAAGTATCAGGCTTTGCCCTAAAATATTAATGTGACAAAGGGAATCTGTGGCATCAGCCCTCTTGGTCACTTTCTGTATATATACATATATTGTCTTCATCAAAAAGTATCTCTTGGTATGTTGGCCACAATATCTTACACAGGTGTTGGAAGCACTAAAATGTAACAGAGTTAGAAGTATCTGCATTGTGCCAAGCTTGGGTATTTTTTTCCTAAAAAATAACTAACCCAATATTGCTAGTTCTGTAGTTCTGTTAAGCCACTTAATCAAAGATCCAATTCTGGCTCTATAACTAAAAGAAACTTAAAATAATTGTACCTGTGGGTGAGGGGCGGGGGAGATATGTTAAACCACCTTACTCTTCCCTGGATCTGCAAGGTAAAGTAAATCCCATCGTAATTCAATTAGTCAATTAGTCATAAATGAGCTGTCTCCTTGTACCTGCCAATCTCCTCTCTCCAATGCTGGGAAGAAGGATGGAAGAATTTCCAGCTCTTTGCTGCTGAAGCCCTGCACATATCCACGAGGGTGTCTTAACACCTAACACTTCGTCCCTTGCAGCTGGAGTGTGCTAAGAGCACTCGTACACTCAGCTACGGCAGCTCAGCTGATGGGATGTCACTTGTTACTCAGTACTTTAAACTGTGCAGCTACCTATCCAAACCTGGTTATAAATCTGACTTACTGTCTCTCCTGCTTTTGAGAGACTGAAAAAAAAGGAAGCAAAAGCCTATTTGTCCTGACAATCACAGATGCACAGGGTAAGGCTCACGTTCTGGATGTGAGATTCATTGGGCTCAACTCGTACCAGTTCACCACAGCCCTGCTGTCTCACATGCTGGGCTCATCGTGCCATAATGTCTCCCTGGCTCTGGACTGTGCTGGACAGGCAAGGTCAGAGGGTGGAAGGGGCTGCAGGGCAGTACTACCATGCTGGGCCCAGTGGCCAGTGGACTGGGACCAGCTGTTTAGAAAAAAAGGAGTGTAAGCCTTCTGAATGGCTCCAGAGAGAGGCAACAGAAATCCAGGCCACTGATTTTTGGTCCTTTTGTGAGACTCTTTTGAATGCATTATTGTTGTCATTCATTATTCTGCTAACTGCGTGGGATTTATCACGACACCGCATTACACATACTGGGTCTGCTGCTGGGATGGTTACTCTGAGCATAATCTCAGCTATTGTCTGACTGTTAGTTAAGAAATGGATATCAATAGTATAATTGCTGACCACAGCATGCTGCTGCACTCCACACCCATTCCTCCTACAGGAAGTGATGCAGCTAGTTAAAAAAGAGTGTATCCCAAGATGTCAGAGGCATTAGCACATGTAAGGATAGGAGTAATTTATGAAAAATTGCCCCAGAACGGATTCATATCAAATATTAGCTATGTGGAGCAGGACTTATGAAAGGCTTTAAGTGTGTAAGTGCATTTCTGCCTATTTAAGCTCCTGTGTCCAGCAGCCCCTACCCCTGGCTTTCACAGCACCTCTGCTCCATAGCCTCACAGCCGGTACCTGACCCCGAAGGTACCCCTTGCACTTGCTGTCTAAATCCCCTGCATGCCCACACTTCTCTTGCTGGGCACATGAGGAGCAGCTGAAATTTTTTCTGTAAGGAAGCAGCTCCCAGGTAAGCCCCACAGGATCCACAGACCAAGCATCCTTTTGCCAATCTTGCCTGGCATCCCTGACCTCTTTCAGGAATGGGGAGGGCCTGAGGCAGCATTACCATTCCTAGTGCTGCCAGTCTGAAGGACCCCTCATTAATGCCAGACCTATTTTAAATACTTTTCAAAACTGAACCAGTTTGATGGTTTTGAAGCTATTCTCCATGTCACTCATTAGCCATAGCTTTGAAAGCAAATGTGAAACATACTAGCTAAAATTTATCAAACTCTTCTCCTGTGACCTGCGATGCTTTCTCACAGGGTCTATTTCAAAGTAATTTTTTCTGTTGATTGCTGGTGTCGGAGCCAGAGAGGGGACCTCCACAGAGCAAAACGCATGGTCCCCGCTCCCCTTGCCACTGCTGGTTATTGGAAATAGGGGACCACAAGGGCTCTGCCCCTCCTCGTCAGCGCTCCCCACCATCCCCAGCAGCAGACCAGGTCAGCTGTGGCTGTCTCTAGCTCAGCCTTGAAAACTTCCTTGGATGGAGAATCTGCAGCCCCTCCGAGTAATGACTTCCAGTACTGCGCTACCCTCCTAGGAAAGAAATTTCTCTTAAAATGTGATCTGAACAAAGGATTTATTTTTTCTTCTACTGAATAATTGAAAATACTTTCAGAAAATGTGATCTCAGCACTGTGTGTCTGTAACATCTTTCAAGTTTTACTGTTTTTTTCCCCCCCTGGGGTAGTCTAAGATGCTCCTCCCACACAATTTCTAGTGAGTACATGAGAATGGGGATTTATGAAGGCACTAAAGAATAATATGTGATATGTCACACTTAAAATAGTCAGTTGAACTCTCTAGCATCACCTATCTGTCTTTATCACACTCTCCCCTCTTCACTCCCTTCTTCCTGCTAACGTAGATGAGGCATCCCCTTTGGTCCTTCCTACACTCTCACCTCAGTAGGTACTGTGTAAAACCCCCTGGAGCTCCTGCATCTGAAACTGCCTTCCAGTGTTCCTCCACTTCAACCTAATTCAACCTTGACTATGAGTAAATATCTTCTCAGTTGTCATCACCTTTTAATTTCTCTTTTCTTCTGCATTTATTTATTGCTAAACAAACAGTGCCTGTTAACTCTGCAAAAGCATTTTGGGATGCAGTAGGTATGAAAGCTGTGATCCCACACAGAATGATACCTTCAGGCTGGTATGTTCTTGAAATTTCTGTCCTTGGTTCAGAAATATCAGGGATGTCAGGTATAACTATTCTATTTCTAATGGAGGGCCACCTGCCATGTAAACAGTCATAGGAAATTTATCAGAGATGCTTTTCATGGCTTTTTTAGTCAGAGGGAGGTAACGTGAACCCATTTGGAGATTCTCATGTGAAGTGCCCAGTGTAGCACATATTTTCCCTTCATTACATACAAGTAGTTCCTAGTGATGGTGATGGAAATTACAGGTGTGTGCACTTAGAGGAGAATATAGATCTATACTGTGCAAATTACTTCAGAAAACAAACTCAGTTTATGGACATGGACTGTGCAGAGCTGAGCAGCAGTATATTTCAAGCAATGTTCCCTGCATACCATGTAGTAAAGGGGAGAGGGGGCTGGGGAGCGAGGGAGGGCAGAGATCTGGTTTTTATAACTACTTTTAATAACAACCATGGAGGATAAAACCTGCAGAGTTTTGACTAGCTCCAAAATCACTTCTCACCTCTGGTTTTGAAATCTCCAGCCCAATTATTTGTTTACTTGATAGTAGTAAAGTCTTATTCTCATCGTTATTTGCTTGCTAGTAAAGAACCAAAAAGAACAGCAGTCCAAAGGTAACCACACAACTAAATCACTTCCAGATGATAAGTCACACTCTGATGGCGAAAGCAGACTTTACAGTTTCAGTGTGCCAGGTAATATATGGCAGTCACCCAGTTCCTATTAGGTTTTTGTAACAGTATATACACATACTCTTTTTTTTTGAGCTGGATTAGGGTTGGCTAATAGCACATACATGCAATGTTTAGCTCGATTTCAATCAGAAAACCTCTCCGCCAAAAGACAATTCTAAAGCATCTATTATCCCTAACCCTCCACACACAGAAATCATATTAGCAATTTTTGGTGTGACATTAAGTGTGCAGCAGTTTGAATAGCCAGCCTTAGGGGCATACAGTCTAAATATGCTCCCTCTATATGCATGCATGTGATGCCATCTTTATATACATGACCACTTCATGCCTTTCCCACAGGATCCCTGCCTCATTCACTGCTCAGGATGGGTGGCATTCATTTATTGAAAAGCCATTCAATATTTTGCTTTCTACATGTGTTTAACATGTGGCCTAAACCCCTATTTACCACAGACCACTCGATCTTGATCTGAAGAAAGAATTTTTAATTTAATTTGGGAAGTTTCCTATGGTCTTAATGACTGTAGACTCTAAGCAGTTCACAAATGTGTATTTATTTTCAGATTGCCCCTATGATTATCATCCCCATTTTACAGCTGGAAAACAGAAGAAAAGAGAGGTGCAGTGATTTCGGATGCCCAGTTTAAGACTCCAGGACCTAATTTGTCAGGGTACTTACCATTATGTAATTCTTCAGATATTCAGAGCAGAGCTCCCATTGAGTCCTGCTGCAGCTGTGAGTGCACAGCACTTCTCCAAATCAGACCCTGGAGTCTGAAGTCAGGTATCCGTATAACTGGGAACATGTGATTAGTGACCATGTGTGCAAAACTTGGTGTAAGAACTTACTGATGTCATATAAGAGATATGTGGCACAAGCAGGGAGGGATGCATCCAGTTCTTTGGATTGGCCTTCAATAGCTTTAAGCAAGATAGTCATTGTTTTGCCCAACTCCTCAACTGTATTCAAAACACACCATTCAACTGGAAACAAATGAATAGGGGGCTGAGCATCTCTCATTACACAATCCTGACTCATCTTGAGCAGGACTGGGACTGAGCACAGGCTGACACATCTTCTGTGGGAAAAGAGTATGGCTTCCTCAATTCCCAATGCATACGTGTAAAAGGGGAAAAAACTGCAGAGATAACTTCAGCTCTGGCGCTTTCCAACTTCTGCGTGTTTGCTTTGGCAGCTCACAGAGTTCTTTTAAGAGAGTGTTTGTAGCTAATTTCCTAGGTTCTTAATGAAGCAAAGTAGAAAAACAAAAATTCTATTATGTGGCACCATATTAACACCTCTATGCCTCACGCTATTGGGGTTAGCTCTTAGCTTCTCCATCTGGACTTCTGCCCTCTGAGTTAATAGGGTAATTTGTAGCAATACTAAGTTGCCAACTTCTCTGCGGACCAGAGGATGCTTTTGCCAAGGGCTGAGACCAGAGTAGTGCCATGACCCAGAGTCCTCATGCTTCCTTCCCTGCCCTGGAACAACCAGTGAAGGGGCTGTAGTCTCTAACAATAATGTTTTCCTCATCTAGCTGTGCCTTGCTCCCCTCTAACCATCTCTGTCCCAGTCCTGTTCCTTCCTCATCTCTAGCTCCTCGTTTTCAGCCACTGCTTTCTCTCTCAGCCAGTTGCTGTTCCCGTTTCCCAGCCAGTCCCAATTGTTCATCCTTTCCCTCTGCCAGCCTCTCACCTGAAGGTTCCAGTCTCTCCCATCTGGGTTTCAAGTCCTGATCCCCCTGGGTCCCCAGACCCAGCTCTCCACCTCCTGAATGCAGCCTCTTAGCTCCAGGTTTTTGCCCACGTGCTTAGTTTCAAAGCCTTATCCTCATTTCCTCGCCCAGCCGCTCTCTAGTCACATTTGATACCTGGTCTGTATTTCTCTCTCATCATCCTCTTCTGCTTTTGTCCTCCTGCAGCCACAGAGCCTCCCAAGAAGTGCTGAAGTAAAAAAACCTTCCATTGGGATAAAACCACCTGTCATCATCCAGCATGCCTCCCCTCATTACTCCAGCTACTTTTTTTTTAATTACATCCCTTCAGGAAGGTCCACTTACATTTTTACCATAAATAAATGAGACATTTTTTACCCTTATAGCTATGCTGCTCTTTCTGGAAGCAGTCTGTCAGATTAACGTGACTCAACTCTATAGAGTGATAGCAATCAGTTTTTTAGGGAACATAATTTTCTCTGGCTGGATAAATGCTTGTGTATGTAGTGTTAATGCTGATGCTGTGTTTCAGTGTTGTGTAGCTTTTTACCGGGCTTTCAGCAGAGGTTTGCAGGAGAGGGCTGAGAGGTGGGGTCGCCACCTGGATTTCTTTTTGAGCTACCTCTGAAGAATGCAGAACAGATACTCCCGCAAGGGTCTGCCAAGCCAGACATTGCTGAAAAAAGAAATAGAAAGAAGGGGGTGGGGGGAAGCACATGCTGTTATTTATGGGGTTTTAAAAGTAATGCTTTAAAGTTTGGTTATGGTAAAAAGCTTCTATCTTCAACACAAGATGTAAGTAAATAAAAATATATATATATACAGAGACGCTGATACAGATGCAGACACTGCCAGCCACTGACACACATGTATCCTTACAATTCATTTATGTTTTAAATCTGCAGTTTTTGCTTGGTTGGTTGTTATTGAGAGTGATGGAAGTGTTGTCTGCAAAAGGAGTGCTATGTCAAGTCCCTCAGCATAAGCAGAATTTGGCTGTTATGTTTGGAAGGGTTTTGAAGAACCTTTTCTTACAGATTTATTAATTACAAATGTGATTTAAACTGAGGAGAAGAGGTGGGGATATCCCGCACTGCCTGATGCCCCTTAATCTCTGTGCTTTTAAGTTTAGTCCATCAACCCTTGAAGTCAGGGGAAGATTTGCACTCAACTGAGGAAGACCTTGATCATGTCTTCATGTCAGTCCTTCAGTTTGGTCTGTACTGAGCAATGGACAGGGTGAAGTACTGGACATGAGTAAAACTTTCTCTTGCCTGTATAGTTTTCATATCACAAGCAGAAAGCCCAGGGGACGTGGTGGTGTAATAATCCTCTGTTTTAAAATGGTATCCTTTGTGTGTGGCTCTTACCCTTTTACATGTACATTCATAAATAAAGTCAAATATATAAAAAAAAATGCTGACTAGTAACAAGGTAATTAGTCAACCAAATGTTCCAGAACTGTCATAAGGAGGAAGAAATAGTGATCTCAAGTTACTTCAGCCCACTGTCAATATCAGCTTGGAGTGTGAGTACGAAGCTAAACTATTTCATATGCTCCACACATGAAAATGGAGATGGAAAGTGATGAGCTCTTTATATGCCCCTTTCCAAATAAATTTGGAGAAGAGCTTAGGAGGTTAAGCAGGTCCCAAATGGTTTCTGCTGCTGAAATAGCCTATTGATGCTTTATTTTTCCCTTTAGATTTTCCACTACATTAAACATTTTAAACTACCAAATATTTCTTTTTAAAGGGGAATGGAATGAAAAAATGTCTTACATGATTTATTACAAATTCAGAGGGAAATACTCCCCTTGTAAATAGTTCTAAAAAAATTAGCATCATCAATTTAAATGTTGACATGCTTAATATTAAAGGGTCATATTGTACTGAAGGTCTTTAAGGAGAACTTCCCATTCAAGGGAGTTTATTTCAGTGGGAACTGATTGAAGTAGGGCTTGTGTTTTCTGGAAGTTGATCTCTCTCTGGGCTTAATTCTGTGATTTTCAGTGCAACTTGCACCTAAATCTTATTTTTTGTGGGTCGAATTAGTTCACTCCCTGTTTCACCCCGCAGGCTCCCATGCCGCAGCCACCCTCGCACTGCAGGCACCTGGGCTGAAACCTCACCAAATGTGTACTGATGTCTTGGGGACACATGGGTGCCACGGCACCCAGGGAGTGAGGCTGGCCCTGGCCCTGGCAGGGCCTTACCTGGTCCTTACCTTGTCCTCGGTGCATGCTTTTCCTGCTCAGGCTTTGTGCTCGGGGGTTTGCATCAGCGAGCGCAAGCAAGCACAAAGCCAGGTCAAATCACGTTATCAGCTGTGTCCGGCACAACCACCCAAAATGTTCTTTGCCCTCACAGCCCAGCCTTCCTCCGGCAGCTCGCACGGACAGTGAACACCAGCCCTTCCAGAGGTGACTGTGTCTTCTGGCCACCTCCACACCCGAGCCAGCCTGGCAGCCTCCCCAAAGGGGCAGAGCAATGCATGTTCCCCAAGCCGCAGGGTGCCCGGGTGTTCAATATTTAACACATCAAAACCTGTAGAGCACCTCTTATCATAAGCTCAGACTAGATTTCCACTGGAAAAAAAACCCCACACTATTTTGATTGTTTTATGTTTTATTTATATATTTATGATTCTAAAGTTCGTGTTTATTCAGGGAATTTTTTTACCATTAAACTCAGTGTTCTGGAAAAAAAATACTTCATTTAGAGAAAATATTCAGCCCCTTTTCTGTCTTTCTGTTATTATTCAATATGAAAAGGATATTGTAAGTGCATATGCAGCTGAATATGCGGTTTGGCAGCAAGTGGCTATTCAGCTGCCCTGCTTCTACCTCAGAGTTTATTCAGGTCATAAAAGAGACGTATAAGCATTTGAGTTAAGATTTATAGTTACATTAACTGTATCAGAAGCTTTTTGTACTTAATATAAAACACACTGTAGCAGCTCAGCATTGCTTTATTCCACAATACAGTCAATATTAGACATGTTACCTCCTGTAATTACTGACGTTAATAGCCTCAGGAATAATGGAAAGCGAGTTAAGCGCCAATGTGGTAGATGTAAATGGGTCTTTACAGTACATGTCCTTTTGAAATATTGTATGAGTCATGAAATTTGTACTTAATATTTATTTATTTAGTAATTAAGCAATAACCCAACAAAACGAAGGATGTCCTCACTTTAACACAGCATGGGTCAGATTTTGTTATAAATTCAATAAAGAGGTTACCATAAGAATTTAATTTAAATTCCATGAAAGATTCAACTCAGCCCTGACTGAGCAGAAGAGAAGCTCTTGCAGACACTTTTTAGGAGAAAGACGGGGCCAGGATTTGTATAGCTCCCTCCAACACCTCACAGTGACTCTTGCGAGGCTTTAACCAGCATTGCATGGAACAATGTTCTTCTGAAAAGGAGGCTGAAGTCACCAGCAACTCAGGCAGGAAATCTTATGTGTATGTCTTCAAGCCGCCTTCAATTTGCTAATTTGGAAATACTATTTTTACCCCAACTCCCTCAAATTATAATTTCATAAGACATCTATTTTAGAATTTCCTATTTCCTTCATCATTCATTCTATTGCAAATAGACATTCGTTCTAAGCCTTTGTGCAGAAGTAGCCCACTGTTGCTTCCCAAAGGTCTTGCAAGACTGGAAAAGGATAAGACTGGGGTTTCTTAAGCAAATAGTATCTCCAGAGCGGTATAGTGTCTGAAATATTTAAGATGTGGAATATGCCTATGATGTATATTTTTTTCAACAGTCTTTTTTCTTTTTCATCTATATATCAGTTAAGCTAACATTATCTAAATGTACACAGTCAACATATTAGCATTCAGATGATCCTATTTTAGCTTGATGTTAATTGCCTGTTAAGGTGAACAAAGAAGAAAAGAAAACCCACTTTTACCTATAACCCTGATCTATTTTGAGATCCCAAGGCTTTTCTGTTAATAATAAAAACACCAATAAATCCTCATCTCTTTGCTTTTTGAGCCTGACAGATAGTCTTTGAAGCATTATTGCATTTATTTCCTCCAACCAGATGTGCAATTTATATTGTATTTGATAGCAAATCTTAGTGTTATAGAAGACACTTGTGCTAAAATAATGACACAAATGTATTTTCCATCACTGGGCTAAAACCTTCCCAGGAATGTTTCCAGTCCCTCCCGTATTCCAGTGCCTTGCTAATATTCTTGCAACAGCTCCTTTGATGCTGGGAAGTTGGGTCACCCTCATTTCACAGAGATCTAAATGGAGTCAGTCTGCAAACAGAATTAATACCGTAGGTTTAAGCAGGGTGACATCTAAGACCCCAGCATGCATTTGCAAGGAGCACGCTGTAAGGAAAATGTTTAAATGCTACTTCTGAAGAAAGTTGTAATTTTTTTCCTTAAAAACAGACTCAAAGAACCAAATATGTGACTTTTTCTACTTGTGCAAGAAACTTTATGCCTTTATGCACATCTGAAATGTTCAAATAGGATATTCATTTTTTGTTCTCTTACATCTTTATTAGCCTAGCTTGGACCGCTAACATAATACAGAATTGAAAAGTAAACACTTCAGTGATATTGAACAGTTCAGCTGTGGTTCCTATGACAGAGAAATGCAGAACGATGCTGGCAGAGAATCCACTAGACTTTCCAAGTCCCTCATGATGGGTCAAGGTGACCCAGGAGGGGCTCCTGAGGCTGGTATCTATTGGTCTTCTGTAGGGTCAGCTTCCCACACAGGTTCAACTCCTAGCTTATACAAGTAAATGACCCTTTACTGTCACTGTGAATCACTCTAACAGAGGACTTCTCTCTCCACTCTCTGAAGAGTATAACTCAGCCTTCGGAAGATGTTGGTATGTGTCTTGCAAGGTTAGAGATACTGGCAGCTGTACTTTCACCATTCGGTATTGCCACCCGTCTGCCATGAACCTACAGGCTGGGAGAAGTGATTACCCTTTCCTGATGAAAAATTTCTAAACGGAAGCGGGAGAGAGTTATGGACCTTTACTCCTGCACCCAGAAGCAGGCATGCAGCATTACGTACTGCAGGGGCACACAGCAGTCCAAGAGGTAAAACAGGAGGCTGAGCTGTAGCTGTCTTCTCCAAGGACAAGCCTGCAGGGACTTTGGGCTTCCTGAAGGAACATGGCAGTGACAGTAACCCCAGAGAGCTCCCTCCCAAAGGCAGTCTGCCTCATTACTCACCTTTCTTTTCCTATATTTTCCAACCTGGAGTAGGGTGGCTCTGTGCCATTTTCAGTACCTTAAAGATACAGTTGTTCTTTTCCTGGGGATGAACAACTGCAGAACTCAAGCAATAAGTCAGGCTCCCACTGCTGACTCCCCGTAGTGTTATTATTGTTTCTACTGCAGGTGAGGCGCCAGGCAGGATCATGTCAGTTGTGCTCATTGTTGTACAAAACTTACAGGAAGATATAGAAACTTCTTACAAAATACTACATAAAGTGTATACGTGATGTGGTAGTTATAGTTACTATCCTCTTGGTGGCAGAATGAAGTCTATAAAACTAACATACTGAGATATCAAAGGATCACAGTAACTTGAGTCAATTTTACCTTCTGATCTATCCGAAAAGTCTTTATTAAGAAGATAAATGGCAATAGCAAAAATGCTGCCCTGGGACCAGATCTGATATATACTAATTGCAAACAGCTCTGCACATTCATTACATATGGTATGGCTCCTCCTAGTGAAACCCTGCACAAACACTTCAGGACTAATTTTCCTCCCTTCCAGTATTTCCACCAGCTCTTGAACTGTAGTTACTTTAAAAAAAAAAAAAAAAAATTATTTGTAGTTTTACTTCATAAACAAACTTCTGCCTTCAGTTGTGTGTGTTTGGCTGCTGCTGGCTCCTGTAGCTCCTTTGCATGTGGATGTTTGCCAATTACCATTTGGGCCATCATAAATCAAAGAACTGTCTCAAGGAACTCCAGAGTGAAAGCATAAGCTGCTAGAGTTTGAGCTATCAGGACAATTGTCATGTGCTATAGAGTACAAAGCCTCTTTCATACCTTCTGGTAGCTCCTACCCTCTCTGGAAAGCAGAGCAGGTGAATTATAAGGCAGAACTTGGCCCTGTGGCTTCTAAAATATTGCACTTTGCACTCATATGGAGAAAATAAATCTTTTATCTGAGTTACTTCATCTGTTTATTACCATAGCTGGATATTTCATTCAGTTAGTTAGTAAATATCATTTTTGCAGCTAGTTTAACCAGTTCTGCTGTAATGATAACTTAATGTTTTAGTCATAAATAAACGCCAGTAGCAAAAGTAGAAAATAAGGTCGCAGGGAGACAAGAATCTTCATTGTCAGTGAGGTTAAAAATGGAAGTGAACAAGCAAAGGATTTGATAGAATTATGAAGAATTCATATATTAGCAATTTCTGCAACTTTCTGGTCTGGAAAATTTTGGAAGTTTGGGTTCATTACAGGAGATGAGAAGAGTTTCGCCTTTGAAAGGAGGTGATTAAAATAAGCTTTAAAATATTCCCCCCAAAGTCTATAGGAGGCATTGACAAATAGAATCTATTCATAGCAAAAAAATCCCCCAAGCAAAACAAAAGTACAACTAATCTGTTTGTCCAATTAAAGGACCTGTCCTGCCTGGGCTAAATAGTACCTAAGTGAGGGAGTTAAAGGCACTATACTCCAGAGTTAGTGCTCCATAGAGGTACAAAGTAAATTGCGCATCCTTAATATGCTCCCTCATGGTTTGCTCAGTCCTCTTCCACATGCTATGCTTGGCTGTCTCTGGTGCCAGAGAATGGCATGGAAAAGGAGATGTTTGGGATGGAGAGGTGCTGCAGTTTAGAAAAAATGGACAGAACTCCTTACACACGGGATATTGCTTACAGTAAAAACTGATTCTTGTCCTGAAGCAGGGCTATGCCTCTGTGACCAGCCCTCTCCTGTATCCTAAATCTGACAGCATCTTTCCACAACTACTAAGTTGGAAGCTGCTAATTGCTGCAAAAAAATGGGCTGTAGGCACAACGGTCACACAGCAAGAGTCTAAAGCTAGTGATGGTCCCACTGAGCAGGAATAATCACCACCGGCACAGAGATCAGGATTACACCAAGTGGCTCCTCTACTAACGTTTCAGGAACAGGTCCTGAAATAACTGATAAATTAAAATCTGAGTTAGAGCTGAGTGCTGGCTGACATTTAGACCCTGGAGACTTCCCCACATCCTTGTTTGACTCTGAGTCTTGTCACTGCCATTTCATTGTATTATCTGTGATGGATGCAAAGCTCCAGTTGATGAACGGTTGTTCTTCCCTTACAATTAGGTACGAATCTGTTATGGAAAGCCAGCTGGTTATTTTTAGACTTTCCTGAAATGACTTTCTAAACACAGCTGCCTTACAGTCATGGTAAACATTCTTCACAAAGGCCAGTTTGCTCTGCAGGCCCCAAGGAATGTGACAGCTTGATACCTGGATAAGCCTGGGCTCAGTTTCTGTTTCTACAGAAAAGCTGGAGTCTCTAGTGGATGTTGGTAAACAAACCCTGGAGCCATTACTTAATAGGGTTCATGAGCTGTTACTCAGCACCTTGTAATATGGAGCTGGATGTGACCAAAATGGAAGACAACAAAAAAATCAGAAAATTATTTCAAAAATACTTGGGATGAATAATCGTGCACAGAGCAAGCTGCTACTGAGGTGCTATGTCCAGTTATTCAGCTGTTACACATGGCCTGAGTTGGCTCACCTTGCACCAGGCTGAGGTACTCAAGTAATTGTAGCTGCTGCTAGGCACAAGTCCTCTTCCCCAATGTTCCCATATAGCTCTCACAGACTTCAGTACAGGAACGGAAGGAAGGGTAGGAGGGAGAAAGGTGGGAGATGGAGCCAAGAGCTGTAATCCACTCCTGTTATCAAATACAGAGACTTTTTGTCTAGAAGATGAAGTAATTTTTATTTTTGGTTTCTGAAAGCTGAGGCTAGGTAGATTCAGGTTAGAAGTAGCATACACAAGAGTCAGTACTGTTAACCACTAGACAACTTTATTTTAAAAGCGTTTAGTTCTCCATTGCACAAAAGAATTGGTGTCTTCCCAGGAGTTTAATACTAGAAAGGAAATGCTATAGCTCAAGCTATAGCTCAAGCTCTTGGAGCAAGCACCACCTGGCAAAATTTGAACTGGTGAGAAGCCAGATCTCTCTGAACTTGCTGCTGCTTTCTGGGAGCTTCTGTTTGCTTTTGTGATGGGGAGGCCATGTAGGGAGTGTTGGAAAGGACTCAGGTAAAGAGCTATTATTGTTGTTGTTGTAGGACCAATTCCATCTTCATGACTAAGACTGAGTGAAACTCACTGCAGAATAAGATATTACTTGCTCTGGTGCATGATGGTGGAATTAAGCCCAGAAAGAAAATACCTGGAAACCTGGGCTTGACTGTGCAAGTGTCAGGCACTGCGTGTGAAATTCCAGGCGTGCCAGTGCCAGGCAGCTTCCACACCCACTGGCAGCCTGGGGAGGGCTGAGATCTGCCCATGGCGGGGCACAGCAGACCATCTGGGTGGCTTTAACGTACTAGTTTGTCTGAGAGGACTTGTTCTTTCCATGTATCAGCTGGAAGGGACTTTCTCCATAGATTAGTGGAAAGGTTTTCAGCTTTGCGTCCTCGCAGGCAGACAAACATAATGACCTGAAGAAAGAGCAGAAGAAATCAGAGAAGATTTCTTAAATGCTTCAAGAGGGGTCAAATGGCTGACTGGATCTCAGGAAGGACTACACGACTTCCATAGTATTGAAGGGCTGGTAAGGTAAAAAAAGGCTTCAAGGACAGAGACTATTAGCAGAGAAGCCCTTCAGTTGTGAGTAATCTCATTCAAGTGCAATAGTGATACCGGAAGAAGAGGGAAAGCATAAAGTTAAAACTGTAATCCTGGGACTGGCAGAGGGAAGAATGAAAAAAGAGAAACCAGCTGTCAGTGAGAGTTACCCTGTTATTTTAAAGTGTATTGTTCTTGTTTGTCTGTGATCACCAGTTTTCCTGTGGTCTTGCTTTGCAGCAAATAAGGCAATCATCATCACCACTATGAACATGGGATTCACTATCTTTCATGTAGATGCCACCATAAGCTGGATGAATGATAATGCTTGAATCTGTCTTTCATGGTTTACTAGTTATTCTCAAAATTGTGTGACTGACTCAAACTTGCAGGGGAGTGTTAGACATAAACAGTGCACTTAGCCCAGGATTACCTTCACACTCAGAGGGGTGATGGGGAAGGAGCGAGAAGGAGAGATAACCCTTTGGTATATGAATACTCTCTGAATTACAATGCCTGCAGCCTTGTCATGACCCAGCAGAAAGTCCCAGTCTCAGTCTCTGTCACTGCAATGTCCCATCCCAAATGCTGCAGATGAATTTAATCACGCAGAGGCCTGGAGCACTTTCCACATTGGAAACAACCAGTTTCTGTGAGTGAAACGGAAGTGGAAAATTCCCAGCACAGTTAAGCTCAGAGACTTTCCTCCACCCCAACCACTCAGCAAGCAAGGGTTATTCTAACCACACATCACACCGACTTGAGGGAGGCTGTGGAGCTGCTTCTCTAGTTTAAATGGGAAGCCGCACTTTAAGAGGATAGCTAGCAGACAGAGGGGGAAGCCCGACGGCTGTGGCTGCAGGAGTGGTAGACATCAGGCCACACTGCAGTCACTGCTAGACGATGGGGTCACCCTCTGTCCCAGCTCTGGGCCTGGCCCCAGAGCCTGGCTGGTGGGGCAAAGGCTGCAGCATAATGGTTTTGATGGGGCAGGCACACTGACTGTAATTCAACGCCGGGAGAGGGATCTTTCATTACCCGACTGTTTCCTTCTCCCCTGGAGGTGCTTTCCCAAGACCTGAGAAAAAAAAACCCACCGCAGCTGATGGGGACATCTCGCCTCCAGGACGGCCGGGGTTCCCCCTGGCACCAAGGTCCGACCCTGAGCCCTAACCGGGCTCCCCAGTGTCAGACCCACACATGGGGCATTTTGGAGCGGGGCAGTTGCTCCCAGAGTGATCTCTGGCAAGCAGGACGAGGCAAGTATTGCTCCAAATTACTAATCACTCTTAATATCAACCTGGCAAGAGAATAAAACTAGGTTTCCCTAAGAAACAAAGACGCAGTGCACCCACAGGTCCTGCCTCCCCTCCGGTCAAATTCAGGCAGCCCTGAAGACCGCGGGTGGTGGGCAGAGCTGTTTTTTTCGACGGGTATTTCACGGCGCTTGTGCAAAGCGGACCCCTTTTTCCTACTGTGCAATGTGTAGAAACACTGTAGAAATAGCACATTAGCATCTCCAGGCAAACAACACCTTGGCAAAACGGCGGAGCGGAGCTGCCCCTCCACCCGGCGGGAGCTGCGACCGCCCCGACGGGGAGGGCTCCCAGCCGCCCGGCCCGGCACCCACCGCCCCCTCCGGCGCGGATTTCGGGCTCCTGCTGGGAGAAACGTCACTCTCCGGACTCGAGAAAATATGTTTCTCTCTCTCGCTCTGTCCACGTCGTTGTGGTGTCTTCCCCCACCCCTTTCCCATCCGGCTCAAAGATTCAAGGAGAGATGGAGAAAAGAGAGGAGAAGCGCCTGCATTTGCTGCGTTTGCTTCTGACGCCAGAAGGGATTTAGATATATTACCGGCAGCTTATTTAGAGAGTCCCAAAGCACACCGAGAGAAAAATAAACGAGCAGGAACAAACGCGTTGGGTTTAAGCACGCAGTCGGGGAGCACCAGCGCAGGAGCCGGAGGCAAACGTTGCTCTGGTTATTCCGGCAAAGCTCCTGGGGAAGGAACCGCCTCCCGCTCCCAGAAAACGTCCCGGATCGTGCAAGACACAACTATGCTGAAAACAAACATATGGATATATATACACACACATACATAGCTATATACGGATCGTGTAATGGGAAAGGACTGGCGCTCACCGCTATCCTTCCCGCCGGGAGAGAAAGAGGGGGCATTTCTCGGCCCCGGGGGCTCTCCCTGCTCCCCGGGCAGCCGGGGCCAGCGCTCCCCCTCTCCCCTGCCCGGGTGAGGCACTGCGCCCGGGCGAGACACTGCGCGCAGTATCCGCGGGCATCCGCGCTCCCTGCGCCCCGGCGTGTGCTGCCAGGGCAGAGCGGTCCTGGTGCCGCATCCCCCCTGCCCCTCTCTTTCCGAGGCGTGCCTCAGCTGAAGGGGAGGGATGCGGTGGGCAACCTGAGACTACCTGGCGTACAGCTGCCCGGTCAAAAAGCTGGCGCCTCGAAAGTGATAAAAACCCGGGCGATCGCGAATTTTACCCCGTTCACAGCCGATGGTGCCTCACGGTGTCCCCTGCCTCCGGGTGAGGGCCACAAAGCCGCCACCGAAAGCACAGGCTGCGGCCCCGCGGGGACCGGGGGGCTGCTGCGGGGGCCGGGTAGCCCCCCGCCCGGGGCTGGGAGACGGGAAAGAGCCGCTGTCGAAAGCGGGGCAGAAGGGTACGAAGGGCTGCAGGCGTGTGCCGCGGCCGGGGATCCGCACACCCGTTTGCTTTCTGCAGTTTTCATGCGGTCACCTTGAGCTGGCATCGGGCGGGTGTCGCCCGGGGGGCTCGGAAAGCCATCCTCTTGGGCGGGAGAGCCCGTGGGGTCCCTCGGTGTCACGGCGGGGGTCGGGCTTCTCCGCACACCCGGGCGCTTGGTGCAAGCGTCATGACCTACCGTCGGCCTTTGCACGCCGATTCAGTAATACAGAGGTCCGAGCCTGTAAAGTCCTTTCCCCACTGCCACTGAATTTGGACGTCCTAACAGCTTAATACCTTTCCCTTAGTCCAACGAGCGAGGACTCGTATGCATATAGCCATATATATATATCTAAAGGAGACCAATTTTAATGCGCACCTGTACATTCCAAGAAAATACTAACCGGAAAATGCGAGCACAAAAATTTTAGCTGACTTTTAATAAAAACATTTCTGAAAGTCAAACTAAAGCTCAGCTTTATTGTCTAAATCCGCACCGTATTCCCAGTGTAACCCTACCTCTTTTGCATTGTTTCTCGGAACAGTGTGCGCAGATTTGTTTGTAAATGAGAGACTGTATTTTATGTGTATAAGCACAGAAATCCTGAAGGTAATAGGTTCAGAAGTTTTAAACCATTTTTGTTCCTGAAGAAACCATCCACAATTTTTTCAAGTTGTACAGTTATTAATATAGGAAGCTGGTCCTGATAGTGTTTTGTATCTTCTATGGTGCTGCAGCTGTCCAAATATAAAATGATTGTTAATTTACAATAACAATACATTAATAATTCATCTATGACTATTTGATTCTTTTAAATTAATTTTCTACTCAGAAGCTCGCTATTATTTGGTCTTGCAACTATATTTAACAGGAGTGGGATTCATAATAGATAATTATTTTTTTCTTTTGATAGTCACAATTTAGTAGTGGAAGATATAGGTTAAAAACTACAGGGTAAAAAGGGCACCTTATTCAAATCCCATGGAAGCCCCCGCCTTCATCCTAAATTGTGTGCATACAAAGAACAAACAAACTCTTCAAATGTGAAGAACAACGGGATGTTGTTTGCTTTTTTTTTCAGAAGTGACATTTCATCTATTACTCCTATTATAAGTGGAGGGTGTTTGTACATAAGTGAAGAGAGATTCTATGTGGCGTACACCCTGATATCCAGAGACTAAGAGGCTGTTCACAGTACTCTGGATGATACAAGAGGGACGTTGGACAAATATCTGCAGATTTTGACAATGAACGGAAGCAGCTGGACTGAGTTTCCTAAATTGCTGAGCAGTTGCTGATTTCGTAGATATGGGCACCAATCTATGAACTTGTGCCCAAGCCGCACCTCGGCCACTTCACCCTGCCTCTGCCCAGCGACCGGCAGCAGGTCTTTGGAGCTAAAGGGCCATTCGATTGGGTTAGGTCTCGGTTCCAGGTCTCCATCCTGGAAGTCGCAGAGATGCAGTAAACCTCGCGCTGCACTGCGGGGAGCTTCTGACTCGGCCTCCCGCCGAGGGCATCCGTGGTTTCCCTGATTTGGGATAAGCATCGACCTTTGTCATGCAGAGAAGCCCTGGTACAGGGGTGCGGGGGAGTCACCATGCAGCATCTCCAGCGGGGCTGCACGGAGACCTTCGCAGGAGCTATACTTGGAGGTCTTGCCAGCAAACTTTCTGTGGAGGCCTTGGCATCACCTTTCTTCCCATCATACAGGTCCTAATCTCCTACAAGCAGCAGGAAAAGCCCACACCTTCCACGGCCCTTCTGTTCCCTTGCGCCATCGCTGAGCACCTTCTGCCTATTGGGCGGTCTGAGACGACCTAAAACCCTCCGAGGAAAAATGTCCCAAACGGGGATATCTCAGATCTCATCCTTGGGGAGGAGGAAAACTGTCAAGGGAAATACTGGTAAGGCCGGGCGGATGCAGCACACGCATCAGTCCCGGGGCAGTGGCGGGGCCAGGCGGTGAGCAGCAGCCCGCTGTGACACGGTGCCCTGCCGCCGGGGCCAAGTCGGTGGCACTGGGATGTCCCGAGGGAGTCTGAGCCGGGGCCAGGCAGCGAGCAGCCCCGCTGCCTGTCGGCGTGGAGCCGCCAATAGCCGCTGAGACGATGCCTCGGCGCTCAGCACAGGGCTGGACACAGCAAAACTCCCTCACCTTCCTCCCTCCAGCTCCGCCGCTGCAAGTAATCCCATGGAAGTAATCCCAGGGCAATGCATAGACTGCAAAGGCCGGATCCGGCTTTCCAGCCTGGAAGCTGCCCCCGCGTCGGGGATGCTCCGCGGCTCCCTTGCCAGGCGCTTCTGCAGCCCAGGCGCTGGTCCTGCTGCGCCCCCTCCCTGGGGTTGTCCCGGGATATGGAGCTGGAGGTGGGCAGCTGCAGGAGGGGGCAAGGGGTCGCCCCGACGTGCCGGGCTGCTGGCTGCAGGCCGCCCCTCTCCTGCATCCTCCCGGCTGCACATGTCCCTCGGGGCTGGATGGGCGTACCGGCAGGGGCGTCCCTTTGGCGGACAGCTACAGGCTCTGGGGCTCGGACATCAGCGCTCGCAGCCCCTGGAAAAGGGGAGGGTGCAAAATCACAGCGCGACGGGGGAAGCCAAAATGCCCCTCAGCGCCGTGGCTGGCCCCGCATCGTCCCTGCGTTACTCGTTATTGCTGCTTTTGGCGGAAAACCCACGGAGAAGCCATTCTTAAATGTCGTTTTGTAACACTGCCAGAAGCCCGAGGAAAAAAAAAACCTCCGCGCCGAGCGGCATCTGCCTCTCCCCGGGAGCGGAGTCACATTAGGTGGGCAGTGGCGAGGGGCAGCGGTCTTCTTCCCTCGAAATAGCCGTTCTTCTCCAAAAGAAAAAAAATTATATTTACAGCACTATTCTGCATTAAACGTTGCTGCGTCTCAACGTTGTAGATACGCTGGCTGGGTTTTATCCTCTCAGTTATTTTACCGTAGTTGCAGGAGAGAAATATTTTGCAAACGAAATCGAGACGGCCCGGAGCGAAACCCAGCCGCCGAGCTCTGCACGCCCGGGGCCAGCGGCTCCTCGGAGGAGTGGGCTGCCCTGCCCCGGTCCCGCCGGGCTGCAGCCCCCACGGGCGGCCGGAGCCCTCTTGCCCCCCGGGCCGGCCCGGAGCGGGGCTTTTGCCGGAGAAGCGACAACGCAGGATGCTGGGGATAATTGCAATCCGTCACTTGGCTGGTACGCAGCCTGGGTGAAATGACACTTTTGTTTCCACGCATGGTGTAAGCGGGCAGGGCTCGACCCCGCATCCGCCGTGTAAAAACACTGAGTTTCACCGCAGAAACTTTAAGCTGGGGAAGCAGAAATTTTCGTTTACTTTATAAAAAAACAGCAACCGATAGTGAACTCCGCGCCCGATTACGTTTTTGCTATTCACGTCGCAAATCATTTGTTTTCACGTGCATCAGTAATATCACCGGCCCTTTGGGGAGTGGGGTGAGAGGCGCCATGCCGGGGTCCCCCCGGGGACCGAGCGTCGAGCGCAGCTGCGGACCCGCGCAAGGCAGGAGGCGATGGGGCAGGGAGGAAGGGCAGCTCGGCTCTCTCTCCGCGTCGCTTTTTTTCCCCCGTTTTATTCTCACAACGAAAGGAAACCCTTAGAGGGGGAACAGTCGAGTTTTCTCCAGGCTGTAAAACATTAATATGGCTACAAATCTTTCAGCGTAGGCCAAAAAACTTGCTTTCTTTCATAAACATGATCGCATTTCCTACCCTCTCAGGAAAAGAAACCCTCCGTGTTTTGTGACTATATAATGCAAGGGGAGACGAGGTTTTGGAGGGAAAAGGTAACAGCCCTTTTCCTTTGGAAAAGCCTCTAGCCCAGACTCCGTCCGGGCGCGCCCGGGCCCTGCGTGTCACACCTTCCCCCCTGTTTCCACCCGGGTCGACTGCAGCGGTCCGTGAGCCGCAGGCACCGATGTCCCCACCTGCAGACAAACCTCAGGTCATCTCAGAGGTATCTCCTTTCCAGAGCAACAGGGCATCAACGAGGATAATGCATAGGATGAAGGTATCAGTATACCCATTTTTGGATAAGGGGTTTATGCACACGTAAAGCTAGAGGAACTGAAAACCCTTACAGAGAAAGGATCGAGAGAAAAAGGGCGCCCTTTCGAACCTGATCAGGAAGGCTCGCCACCGCCGTTAAGTCCCGAAGACAAATATTTAGGCGGTCGGTTTAACCGTGGGAAAGGATTAGCGGACACAAAGTCAAGTGAGGAAACTCCCTCCCCGGCGGAGCCACCTGCGGGAGTGCAGCCCGGGCCGCTGCCCGCCACCCCCGGCGACGCCCTCCCCAGGCCCGACGAACCCCTTCGGGCTCACTCCGCGGGACTGCACGGCCGCAGCGAAGGAGAAACCCCGCTGGCAGCCAAGGCCTCCCCCACCAAAGAGGCGAGGGAGGGGATAATTTTTCTTCCCCTGGAATTCTGGAGACGTTCGTTATAAATCGTCAGGCAAAGGTAAAGCCCCGAGGTGCACAGGAGAGCGAGGCAGAGCCGCACTTGGCTTGTAGCTGCCTCTCGTAAAAACACAGACAGCAGATAAACAGGCATTGATTTGAGTCGCTGTGCAGGCGAGCTCCTAAATTCGCCGTGCCCTTAGGTGTGCTGGGCTCCGCCGGCGCAACCGGGAGCCGGCGGCCTGCCACCCCCCCTCTGCTCGGCCCCCTCCCCTGCACCGAGCGGGGCATCGCCAGCGACACCCCGAAACACTGCTTGGTGTAAGCAAACAGTGCTGCCCCTCACCTTTGCTTGTGGCGACACACCTGCCCCCGCGGGAAGGGCTCCGTCCCTCCCACCTGCCGTGGTACAGAGGAGCCTGCGTGCGTTTGCACACATGTGCACACTGGTGTGTGTGTGTGTGTGATCTCGAACGAAAGCCACGCAGAAAAACAATGACTTTCCAAGTCAGACTTTCTGCTGTGTGTCCAGGAAAACGACAGAGCTACCAGGACTCTCTCAAACGCCTCTGGTTACTTGAAAGCAGCTCGAAAATGCAATTATTCCTGTAGGTGGCACTGGTACTAGGTGTTGCAGAAGGGAAGGCAGAAATGGAGAAAATTGCCTAGGAATTCCCAATTGGTTCCTATAATTTAATGCAGAACAATAGAGGTATTTTTTTCATTTACTCTAAATTCATGTAACATGTGACAAATGAAAACCCGATTGCTTTATTAGAACAAAATATGCTTTTAAAATCTGGCCCTCTGTAGCTTTATGGCCTGGTCCATGAGAATTGTCTATTTCACTATATGTCATTAAACAAATCCTAGTGCAAAGAGAAATTAACTCAGCACCGCTCATTCAAGTCAAATGTTTGCACCAGGAAAGCCCTAATGAGACACTGTCTGGTTTCCAGAGGGGTTGCTAAGAACAAGTGGCGTCAAAGTTATTAAATCTGTCCAAGCAACTAACACATCATTAAGACCCCCCCCCTCAACCCTCCCAACTTCGATCTGAATATTCAAGCGAGGGTGGAAGCAGTAGAACGGTGGCACCGCCGCCGTGGGCCGGGTGGGATGCCCCCCGCCCCGGGGGGCTGGGCTGGGGCAGCCCCCGGGGCTCGGCAGCGGGGAGAGGCGCGGTGGGGTTTGGCTGGGCAGCTCGGTCCGCGGGGGCGTCGTTAACCCCAGCTCTTCGCCCGTTTTCACACTACTGTACATTTATTTCACCTGTTCATCTGTCTTCAATGTATTCCAGTAAAGTGCAGGCGCCTGCTCTTGCCTTCACTGGAGAGGATCTGCTACGGACCTGAGGCGGGGGGGTCAACCCAGACAAGGCAGCCGGGTCTGTCTGTACTCTCCTCTTTCCTGGGAAGGGGCCAAATGCCCTGAGGCACTCGCCATGGGTCGCCTGAGCTTTTACAGACTTTGCCAGCTCCTTCTCCCACCGGGCCGGGGGGCGGCTCCCCGCGACGGCCGGGGGGCTGAGAGCCCCGGCCGGTCCGGGCGCTGGGAACCAGCCGGCGCCGAGCCGCGGGGAGCCGCTGCCCGAGCACAGGCGAGGTGTTTGCGCTCCAGCCAAGCCGCCGAGACAACCCGACACTGCGTGGACATTTTCTAACCGCTGAAACGCAGCTTCCCTGCTCCTGCTTGCCAGGAAGGAGATTTGCAGGAGGTTGCGTCCTTACCCCAAAAGCATGACACTCAAAAACCTTGTGCTTTGATTTCTTGCTATGTTCCGCTTCCCTTCAGATTTTGGGGTCTGTCACCGCCAAAGTGACTCCGAGACCTGACTGTGTTTTGCCCGCCATTTCTTCATAAGTATGCAGGAAATGTTCAGACATGGCTTGTTTGTATCCGATGAAACTTYGTTAAACAAAACTTCATCCTTTTACATTTCCATTCTCCGTCTTGTCCCTGACGTCAAATCAATTTCTTAAAATTGAAATCGCACACTCACACATGGCACTATTCCCCCTCCGCCCCCCACCTTGTTTGAGGACGGGACAAAATAAAAAATACTTCTGTGGTAGTTTCGGAGTTGTTCCGAGTATTCCCGTGCACGTTTGAATATTATATTAATTCACTTAATGTAAAAATATCCCTTCATGGATTCGCATGTACTTTCGTACATGAACGCAGGCAGTTTATGTGAACACAAACGTATAAGAGTGTGTTTTTTAGCGAGCTAAAATAAGGCAGCGGGCAGCAATAACAGACGCGACATCTACCAACGAAGGATCGGCAACGTGTCCCAGGATCATTCTGACAAAACCTTTTTCCCCCGAAAAGGGAAGAACAAGTGGAAAACCAGGCCTGCCCCTGCAGAAGGGGGGGTCGCCGGGGGTCGCCAAGGGGCTCGGGGGCTGTGGGGAGGTGCCGGTCCCTGCCTGCGGCCGCACGCAGGCTGAGAGGGGCATCTCCCCGTGAAAATCCCTCCTCTCCTTCGCAGCCGCTGCCAAGCAAGCGTCTGCCGGGGGCTTGTTTGTAGTGCGCTTGTCCTAGGCTACGCGGGAGGGTCAGCACACCTGGACCTGGGGGTCAGGCCGGGCATTTTCGAGCCCGCAGGCTCGGAGGGGGAACGGGAGCTGCGGGAGCGGCGGACAGACCTCCCTTCCCTCCCCGGGGGAGCGCGGGGTCAGCCGGGACCGGCCCCGCACCCCCTCCCGCGCCCTGCTAAGGCACGGTGCCCTCGCTAACCTGCTGGGCTCAGCTATTTTATCGCATAAGGAAATCGCACTGGCTGCATACGCGAAGGCCCCTTCATTCTGAATTTGCTGCCTTACACGTCTCGCAGAAAATGGGAGCGATCCCGGGAGATCTCGTGGCATTTTATACGCCCCCGTGTAGGAACAGCTCTGTGCAAAACGAAAGCCCCGTTTCAAAGCTCCGTGAGTCTCATCTCTCTCTACATCCCACAGCACCGTTGCTGCGGGATGGGTCACCTCCAGCCACAGCCAGGTAGTCACTGCCCTTCCACCTGCCTCTGCCCCGCTTTTCCCTGCCTTTCTTTCAGAGGTGTCCAAAAGCTTCTCCGACACCCCCACCGCGTTGCCCCCCAACCCCTGCTCCGGCTCCAAGGTGCTCTTTGCCCTCCAAATTGTCCCATCGCTTCCCGGGGGTGGAATTCGCAGCTCTGCGCCGCGTGCCAGGGGCTGTGGGGGAAGGCAGGGCAGCTGCGACAGTCCCTGCGACAGCCGCGCCACGCCTGTGTGGCTCTAACCTCCGCCACCCCACGCCTTCCCCACACCACCTCGAGAAACCCGGCCACCCGACTGCACACACGGGGGGGCTTTGTCCTTCGGGAAGGGTCGGGGGGGGGGGGCTTCTACTTACAAAATGTGTTGCCGTATGAGCATCCTTCTGCCTTAATAGCTCCTCAGTAGCCACCTCCCCTCGGGGAAGGAAAGGGGTTTAGCTTCCTTCAAAAAAAAAAATCATTAAAAATCTGCAGCTTCAAAGAGGGGTTGGGTGTGTGTGCCGCGTTTTATTTGGCTGATTTCTTCCTACACTGGGAGAGCGGAGGAAGCTGGGGATCAGTGAGGCACCACGTCCCGCGGAGCCCCTACAGAAAGGCCCTCATGGAGGACGGGCTCTCTCTGAAGGCGGCTCGGGGAGGTAGGAGCCGGGCACGCCGAGGTGAGTACGGCGGCGCTGGGGGCCTCGGCCGCCTCCCAGACCGGAGCCCGGCCAGAGGGGCGGGATGCTGCCGCGCCAGGACCCCGCTCCCAGCTTCGGGAGGGACTGAAGCGAGCCCGGGGGCCGGGCACTCTCTGGAGGCCCCCCGGCCCCGGAGAAGGCCCTCATGGGCGGGGGGAGCCAGGGGCTGCTAGCCGCCGCCTCGCCGGTACCGGCTGCGCACCGGGGCTGCTGCCGTACAGGCGGTTTGCTGCAGGCGACTCACGCCAAGTCCGTTTCGCGCAGGAAAGAGGGCGAGAGAGCCGGGTTTGAGGGAAGGGAGAGGCGGGGGAGCAGCCTCTAGCTCCGCTCTGCGATGCTCCGGTGTCGGGCTGAGGCAGGCAGAGGCCGTGACCCCGTGGGGACACCGGCTGCCGGCACCCGCGGCTCCGGCAGCATCGTGCGGGACGGCACAGCTCGGACCCTCTCTTCGGCACGGAGGGGAAGGAGCGGGAGAGGAAACCCGGCTCTCGGCCGGCCCTTGCCCCAGTCTCTTTCAGCCCCCTCCCCCCGCCCCCGCTTTGCTTTGCCCAGCCGGCGGGACCCCGCGGTGGGAGCACGGGTGCGTGCCGGGGCGGCCGCCGGCGGAGCGGCCCGCACCTCGGGGCGAGCCCCCTGCCTGGCCACGCGTGCCCTTCCCCGGGTGG
Source organism: Phoebastria nigripes (assembly GCA_035582835.1). Taxonomy (NCBI): domain Eukaryota; kingdom Metazoa; phylum Chordata; class Aves; order Procellariiformes; family Diomedeidae; genus Phoebastria; species Phoebastria nigripes. The sequence goes on from JAYKAV010003110.1 coordinate 2,543,144, forward strand.
AGAAACCCCGACCCCGCGCCCCCCGTCCTCTCCCTGCCGCCTTTCCCCTCCGATTCTCCAATGATTTCCTACCTGAAAAAAATTAATCTTTTTGCCAGGCAGGTCAGAAACGATCAACAGGCTGTTGTATATTATAATGTTTTCATATTCCTCTCGGCTCCCCCTGCCCTCTACTGACTCACTGTAGATGTGACCTTTGGTATTTCAGCCCACACTCAGCAGTTGAATGGAAACAAGTTGAGCACGTTCACTTCTGATAAACATTATCCTTAAACCACTGGAGACCCGAGCAGAGTAAACGAGCTTTTCCGACAGGACCACATCAGGAACACACATTGAGAAAGGGAAAGAAACCAAATATCCAGGAGATCAGAGGCGGGCTCGGGGGTAGAGGGGTGGGAGAGGGAAGGAGGGGGAACAGACAGGTTGGAGGGCTCGGCGGGGGGGAAGAAAAGGACACAATTGTGAGCACAATAGGCACAGATGGGGAGAGAAACTGCCCGGGCAGCGTGGGAGAGCAGCGCGGGGTCACGCCCGAGCATCCCAGCGACCCTGGGGGAGCTCCAGGGGCGCCGAGCGGGTCCAGGAGTCGCGGGGCCGGGCTTACACCAGCCGTGCGCCCGGAGATGGCCCCCGGCCACACGCCGCTGGACCGGGCTGAAGCAACCTGAGGGGACGGGACGGGTGTGAGAGGCGGCGGTGCTGGGGCGGCGGGCCGGGCGCCGGCAGGGCGGCAGGCAGAGCCCGGCAGGCGGGCAGCCCAGGCTCCGCCGGGCAGCCCAGGCTCCGCCGGGCGGGGAAGCACGCCTGCCGGGAGGGCAGTTGTGTCGGGGATCCCTGTAGCGACTCTGCTTTGGGAAGAAGTACCCTCTTAAGGCGTATCGGAAGTTTTACGGACGCGCACCCCCTTCCATTGTTTAATTACATAATTAACTTAATTAACGGCTGGATCCGGGTCCCACTAGTTCAGTGCCTCCTGCCTTAAAACTATCCAAAGCAGGGCAGCTCACAACACCGACAAGGATTCAGGCTTCAGCAAATGCCTGCGAGTATTGCCTGCGCAGCATGCCACCGCGTTCGCACGACGCGGGGGGGGGGGGGATCCCCTTTACCAGAGGTAATTTTATCTAGGTTGAGGAAGCACCACAATTTGCAAGTGGTGCTGAATGGGCATTCTGAAAGGGCAACTCACTTTTCTGAAATAACCACAAAACTGCCATAGAAAATTTGTTGGTTTTGGGCTGGGTTGTTGGTTTTTTTTTTTTTGTTTGTTTGTTTGTTTAAATCGCTGTGGAGGAAACAGTAGTATCCGCCGATATTCCGATCAAATAAAGAGATACCTGCGAAAGAACCACGATCGCCTTTCCACCACAAAACGTCTGCAACATGCCATTAATTTCTGGGCGATCTCCTGCAACACCCTACTTATTCCTAACTATGCAAGTTCATTGCGATATGTGCAGGCTCTGAAATCTAGCTCAATTAATTTTATTTTTTCTAAAAATATCTTACAAACATTTCAATTAAAATAATATTTATACAATAGTCATACATACCAGCGACATCAATTTCATATTTTACTCGCTGATATTTTGTGCACTCCGGTCACCACATTATTCCTTTTCACGTTTTATTTAATTTATAGAGCCTGTACCTTCGAGACTCTATTTAAAACAAACAAACAAATAAACAAACAAATCAAAACAAGCAGAAAAGAATCTCAGAAAAAAAAATAAAGAAAAACATGATAAATTCTTGGTTGGAGCTGGGAAGCCCACGATCTCTGTGTGCAACATGATGTACGTGGGATGTATGTAAGAGGCACACACACAAGCTCACCGATCAGGATCCGTACACCTAATGCCAAACCAAACACTTCTACCACATACACAAACATGCCGTGACCCACACATACTTCAATTCCTACCAGCTTTGTCTGTTTTTCTTTTAACTGTTAATATGTCGCGGTGTCTTTGATAAAGTTGAAATCAGCTGCGAGGCGTTGACATTTTACAGTTAAGCGCGCTGCAATGTTTAGTTGCAAAACAAAAGCCGAGCCGGTCTTCGATGGCCGGGGAATATCGGCATCCCCATGCCCGGGCGCCGAAGCCCCGTCCCGTCTCCTCCCGGGGGAAGCGAAGCTGCAGCTGATTTCCCGACCGGTTTGTGGTTTCCACCAAAAATGACTCAACTCTCACCGCTCACAGCCTTCTCGTGCACCACCCGTGAAATATTCGTTAGTGAAAAAGTGCTTTATTACGATAAGACGCCCGTAAACAAGAACTTCCCTCCCGCATCTGCAAAGTCAACGCGGGGAAACCGCGCGTGTGGCAAGACATCGCTCTGCTTCTGCCGGGGAAAGGGGGAACCTCCCTGCAAGCCCCGACGCCCCCTCCCCGGCCGCTTACTCTGGGAGGGGGGCCGGGACGGGCGGCGCAGCGGCCCGGCGGGTGCCCGGCGCTGCGCCCTGCCCTGCCCTGCCCGCCGCGGNCCCAGCGGCAGCCGCGCTCTCCGGGCCCCTTACCGGGTATGACAGAGCCGTTCCCGTCGTGGCGGGGACCCAGGTGCCGAGCACGCCTGCGAGGCAGAGCGGAAGGGCCGCCAGCGCGGCGCTGTCCGTCATCTCCCCTGGCCATTCGGAGGGCGGCTGGGCGGCGGGGCCGCCCCCGGGGGCGGGCTCGGGGGAGCGGTGGGCTGCGGCGCCCTGCCCAGCCCAGCCCTGCCCACGGTGCCCTGAGGTTGAAATGCAGAAGTCAAGGCTCTCCCGTCGGGAAGCAGATTTCCGTGTAGCCCTTTTTCCCCTCTCGTCCCTGCTGCCTCCTCGGTGGAGATCAGAGAGGCTCGGGGGCTAGCGCAGCCGGGAGCGCAGGAGGCTGGGAGCCTGTCTCTGGGCACAGGTCTCCGTTTGGGATTTAGGGCAGCCCCAGAGGTGTCCCCGCTCAGAGGAATGGGTAAGTGGCTGGGAGCCGCAGGAGGGTTCAAGTGCTGTCAAGAGAGGGGGAGCACCCGTGCGCCGTCATGCGCCGCCGCCGCAGCTCCCTTATTGACTTTGCTCGTGTTCCTACAAGTTGTAAGAACACGTTAAGGGTCAGGAGCAGGGAAGAGAGAAAAGCTAATGACTGCTCGGTTTATTATTAACGTTATTAGGCGAGTGCGAGGCAGAATCGCAGCGAGCGGATGGCTGGAGCCTGTGGCACGTTGTATATTATTCCTGACACCGGTCTTAGCAGTTAACATTTTAGCACGTTTGTTTCACAGCCTGGGGTAATTGTGCTGTTAAGCGAGAGGCGCTAACAGCACCAGAAACGGTCTTTAAAAAGTTAGTCGCGACTCAGAAGCACCGCGTTGCCCTTGCCTCTCCCAAGATGTGAAAGAATTTCCTCAACTACTTTTCCTTCCTCCCCCTCCCCCACATCTTCGAAAATGTTTTTCTTTTCTTTTTCTTTTCTTCATGTTCCTTTTTCCTGTGGCAATAAAGCTGACTTGTCTGTTGGGGCGATCTCGTTTTTCATCTCTGGAGTGTGCTTTTTTGGAATATGCTTGATGCACAGTCCGGAGAGCTCCGACATTTGTTGCCACGGATTTTCTTTCTTTCTTTTCTTTCTTTCCTCTCTTCTTTTGGGTGTTTTTTTTTTTTTCCCCTCTTTTTAAATCGGTATGATGCACTGCAGATCAATGGTGGTAGCCCAGGAGTTACGGACTTTGCTGCTTTTTTTTTTCCCCCTTCAATTTCGGGGGCATCCCGCTCTTAGAAAGAAGCGTGCGTGGAGTGATCGGGGGGTCCCCGAGCTGTGACATCTGCCTTGTGATGAGGAGCAGTTCAGACGCCCCTTTCTGAGCCCTTCGCCGTGTCCGACGGGTGTGCTTGTGTGTTTGCTTGCAGAACCTGCCTTCGGGGAAGTGAACCAGCTCGGGGGGGTGTTTGTCAACGGGAGACCCCTGCCCAATGCCATCAGGCTGCGGATTGTGGAACTGGCGCAACTGGGTATCAGGCCGTGTGACATCAGCCGGCAGCTCCGCGTTTCCCACGGCTGTGTCAGCAAAATCCTGGCTCGCTACAACGAGACCGGCTCCATCCTACCGGGGGCTATCGGAGGCAGCAAGCCTCGAGTCACCACCCCGACGGTGGTAAAACATATCCGGACCTACAAACAAAGGGATCCGGGCATCTTCGCCTGGGAGATCCGGGATCGCCTGCTGGCCGATGGCGTGTGTGACAAGTACAACGTGCCGTCGGTCAGCTCCATCAGCCGCATCCTCCGGAACAAAATCGGGAACCTGTCTCAGCAGAGTCACTACGAGTCCTACAAGCAGCACCAGCCGCCCCCACAGCCCGCTCTGCCCTACAACCACATCTACTCCTACCCCAGCCCCATCGCTGCTGCAGGAGCGAAAGTGCCCACCCCTCCCGGGGTGCCAGCGATCCCCAGCACCATGGCCATGCCCAGGACGTGGCCGTCCTCCCACTCGGTGACGGACATCCTAGGGATCCGGTCCATCACAGACCAAGGTGAGGAGGGGGGACCCGGGGCCGCAGCGGCTGCTGCCAGGCAGGGCCGGAGTGTTTCTGTCCCCTGCTCCTGGGCTCCTTCCTCTCCGAGGGTCGGAAGGTGGTTTCGTGGTTTGCCTCGGGAAACCTCTCGCGTTTCCCCAGCGCGAGCCGGGCGCTGAGCTTACCGGAGGGTGTGCCTCGGGACGCGGGCAGACCGGAGGTCCCGGGGTGGGCTGCAGGCGGACAGGACAATATCGCCCGTCGCCGCCGCCGTTGTGACCCGAGAAGGGGCGACCTCGGCCGGAGGGAACGGCCCGGGGTGCGGCGGCCCCAGGGCCCGGGGCGCGCTCAGCCCCGGCCCGGCCCTGCCCCGCGGCGGTCCCTGTCCCAGTCCCGGCCGGGTCTCGCTGCCGCCCTCCAGTCACAGGCGCCGCCTCGGCGTTACCGGGAAGTCCATTTTCTCTAGTTTTCGTAATCAGGCCAAATTTGCTCCAGCAGGAAGTTCAAATGTCACCTAATTGCTTTCATTCTGATGCTGTATTTTCCTCCGAAGCGGTGGTCCAGGCAAACCAAACCCCCAAGATTTGCTTCTTTTATCCCTTCCACCTTCTTTCTGTTTCTCCGGCTGGAAACTGCGTCGCGTCTCCCAGCCGCTCGCTACGCTTTGCCGCAAAGAAAGGGACATTTTTTCCATTTCGGCCTCTGCCAGTGAACTAACAGTGAATGTGGTTAAAACAACAGTCTAAAATAACCTTCGCCTACAGCGATCTCTGTGTCCCACTCTTCCCTCCCAATTAGCG
>JAYKAV010003110.1:2548470-2573470 GCA_035582835.1 Phoebastria nigripes
GGGGGGGGCTGTGATTTCTGTTTTCATTGCGTTTTTAACGGCAACAATCCGGTTCCAGCAGCACTTCAAATGCAGATTGATCCTTTAGGCATTGCAGAATAATTTCCTTTTTCTTTTCTCAGAAAGGTGGTATTTTTTTCAAGCAATACACACACACACACAAACAAGTATGTTTTATTTATATTCATACATACAAAAAGATATAAGTTTTGTCCTTCTTCACCCTCTACTTCACGACATAAACTTTATCCTCTGACCACACTGGCACAAACAAATGTGTTTCTGAGTCGACTTTAACAAATACACGCCTGGCAATCTCTGCTCTGTGCTGGGGAGAGGTAGTGTTGGCAATGAACATTAAAAAGAATGAGAACATTACAATCACATGAGAAACGGAGGTTTTTTTTAGTGAGTTCCTCTTTTATTAACACCACATTGGCAGGCAGGCAGGCCTCTGACGGTACTGCCGGGTGCCTCGGTATCTGCCCCGTCTCCCTCAGACCTCGGAGCTGCACACATCTTTCTGCAGTGTAAAATCTCCCCCTTCCACTTCCCAGCAGAGAGCCGGGGCTGCTGAGCGGCCGATGCCGCAGATGGGGGCTGCTCGCCCTTGATTTATAGGATAAACTGACCTTGCTGACACGGAAAGGAAGCCCCTATTCATGGGAAAGTGTGAGATCAGCAGAAAAGGGCGCTCACCGAGAGAGCTCAATTTCTTAAGACAACTTCAGATTTGTGCCTTTCCCCAGCCTCGGCGAGGGGCCGAGCGAGGTGGTGTCGCGGGGAAGCCCGCTCCCACGGCGGCTCCGGCGGGCCCGCAGCCCCGCAGGCTCCGATGCGGCCGGGCGCGGGGCTCGGGGGAGCCGTCCCCGCGCCGGGCTCCCCGGCGGGGCCCGGGGAATTTGCCCGCCTGCAAAACAGCCCGGTATTCCCGTGCCGCGGCTGATGCGCGTGTAAATAACAGGAGTTTTCTCTTTTTTGTCTCTTTCTTCTCTTCCTCACTCTTTTATTTTCTTTTCCTTTCTTTTCCTTTTTCTTTTTTTTTTTTWAAAATTTCTTTTTGTGTTTTGTTTCTTTTGTTTTCCTGTTTTTTCCGTCCCAAACTTGTTTGGAGCCTGGTTCATCTGCAGCCGTGTCAGGGTTATTTCTAACAGGGGGTATCGTTTGTCCTCGGACTCGCACACACGCACACGAGGCGATCGATTCCCGTAAATCCCCCTTAGGAGATCCCGGGGGACAAGTGTCGGGGGGCAGCTCCATCCCGCCAGTGCAGGGACGGGGGGACGAGCGACTCGGCCAGCTCCGGGCTCTGCTGGCGATCGCTGCCATCAGCTGCACGGAGGGACCCGACTCCCTTCTCCCCCGGGATCACCCTCTCCAGGGGCTCCCGGGAGGCTCAGCGAGGTGTAGCGGGCCTACTAGGGGACAGGCTTCCCCTTAGCTCTGCCCCACAGACTGCGTCCCGTGGGGAGAGGGAGCCATCTCCAGCCCGGAGCAAAGCGCTCCGCATTCCGGCCCCTGCCTCTAACCCCCGCTTCCCCCCGTGTTTCCCAGCAGTGAGCGACACCTCGCCTTACCCCAGCCCCAAGGTGGAGGAATGGAGCAGCCTGGGCCGAAACAGCTTCCCCCCCCCGGCCCAGCACGCCGTGAACGGGCTGGAGAAGAGCTCCCTGGAGCAGGAGGCCAAGTACAGCCAGGTAAAGAGAGAGGGGGGGGAGGGCGGTGATGCGTAGGGCCCCCGAGCTCGGCCTCGGGCTTGTGGCCCTTGTCCGGGGATGCCGCTCTCGGTTTGGAACCGGTGCCGGCCTTTCCTCGGTTTTGGTTTGCAAACGAGTCTGCCAAGACGGGCGACGTGGGGAAAGAGCCCGGCTCCCTCCTCCGCTCCTCTCTCCGCTCCCTCCCTCGGCACAGCCGCCGCAGCCCCCCGGCAGCCCCCAGCCCGCCTTTCTCCTGGCCGAGAGGCTCCCGGCGGGCGGAGGGCTGGCGGGGCGGGCAGCGCCCGCATCCCGGCCGCCCCGGGCTGCCCCGCCGCCGCGGCACAGCCCACCCAGCAGACACTCGAGAATCGCCGCGCACCGGCCCCCGCCCGCCGAGCCGAGCCGAGCCGAGCCGCCCGGCGACGGACCCCGCCGCGCCGCCCACCGGGGCTCTGCCCCCGGCCCGGCCCCGAGCCCCCGCCCCGGGCCGTGCAGCCCCGGGCCGTGTGAGCGGACACGTCCCGCCGCTGCCCCTAAAGCCGCATTTTACCCTGTCCGCAGCGTGCTCTGTAGGCAGGGGAATAATTTGAAAATGAGGTGTAATTGCTTCCTACATTAAGCGTTTTTAAACGCTTAAGTAGACGGCGAATTTCCTACGTTTTAATTACAACACAATATAACTGTTACTTAATAAATCTCTGTCTAAATCTTTGTACTTGCTAATCAAATCCCATGCCAGGAGAAAAGCTATAAAAGGCTCAACTGTTACTCGTTGGGAAAGCACAGGTTTTGAAAACTTTTTTCCGTGCGATGGAAACATTTCAAAACATATCAGAGGTTTCTCAGATACGTTGGCGTCCCGGCCATTCATTTGTTACGCTTATAACGAAGTCGAGGAAAAACCGCGATCTCTGTTTAGTGTGTTCCCATTCAAAGACAGAGGTTTTGGACAGGTTTTTCGAGTTCTGTGTCTGGTTTTGGATTCCATGTCAAGGAGACTCTTGTAGCTCGTATTTGGTGCTGAGAGTAGCTGAATCAGACCCTTTCAAATTCAAGATGTGGAGTGCAAACTGCGGGAATGCTTGCAAAGAGGTGAATGAGGCAGAGTGGGAAATATTGTAGGCCCCAAAAGTGAACAACCACTTTATTACATATATTGCCTTACAAACAATATGCCGCCCTTAATGCTGTCCTATTTGTTTTGTATTACATTTTTCTATTATCCCATTATTGTTCTGTTCATTTAATATTACAAATAATCCACAGTGTAGTATAGCCATGACTGTACGGTTAAAGATAGAATTAGAGTTAGATTTGGAGTTAATATTCATCCTTACACAATTTTCTTAAAAAACGAAACAAATAAAGTGTTAGCAGTCTTACTAAAAATGATGGAAATAGCTTGTCATTATTCTGTTAAGAACAGCCATACCACGGCTGTGTTGTCTTAGGTTCCAGGCTGGGCCTTCTGCACACGATCCTGCTGAAATATTGACAGGATCCGGCTCATAAGCTATAAACCATTGCCTCTGTCGGTGTCTCATTTACCTCAACAAACATGTTGAGGAACAATGTTATGTACATCATGTTATTTTCAATGCTGGTGTTGGAAAGTATTTTTTATCTTTTTTCACTCTTTCAATACTTATGCCTTTGTTTTCGTAGTGTATCACTGTTCTACTGTCAATACCAGTCTTACTTTAAAGTTTTGTTCAACCTGAAAGATCACCTGATAAATGTAATTTAAACATATTCGCTATTTAAAAATGGAGCAAATTGCTATTAATAAAATGGAATTCATTTATCAAAATACATTGTCCAGAGAGTTTAAAAGGGCAGAAAATCTAAAAAGTATTTATCCAAAAGGTCATTTTCAGAACCCTACTCACTAAAAGAAGACACAGAGTAGATTCCCACCCCCTTCCCCATAATAATATGGGTAAATAGAATTTGGCTTTGGAAAGTTCTAACGTATAGACCAGTCTATTCATGCAGCATTCAGACTTGCTTATCAGAGAATTCATTCACATGTACATTAATTGCTTTGTCTGCCACAAGTTTACTGCCTTGCTAATTTAGAATGTATTCAGAGAAAATTCATGTCAAATAAGGATGTGAAAATATGATTTTTTGCAGTTTTTGCAACATTCTGTTTGCCAAAAGAGTTGTTCCAACCAGGTGCAAAATGAAATTTATGAACCGAATTCTTGCTGCACGTAGCACTGACTTACTAGCTGTCCGTTCGCTGAAGCGCAGTGAGTCTGGGGTGACCGTTTGTGACAGTAAAGTCTCACCAAAAGGCTCTGATGTTCTTAGATCTTTACATAGTCTCTTGCAATGTGTAGTGCTTTGGGTGTAAACAGATGAGCAGGGGACAGGAGAGAACATTGGTTCATTTGTACGGATCTAGCAAAGGGGTATCTGGAATGGTGGAAAATGGGGAATCCACAGTCATAATTTATGTGCCAGAAGGACTATGGTGCAATAGGCTCTGTCTTTGGACGTCAGGGTGAATGCTATTTTCCTCATCTCCTTTGGGCAAAGCTCATTGCAAAAGCTGGGTCTTAAGAAGGCATACAGCAGATTTCACCCAGAGAAGAGAAGTGACTGTTCTGTAATATTCCAGTTTTATGTCTGTATTACCGAAGTCAGCGGCGCCTACAAGAGGAGTAGAGCAGCAGGGAATCAAGCGCGCGTGTTTTACTTAGGCTTTCCAATTACACAACAGGAGCAGAGGGAATGTGCTCTGAAGCACAGTAACAAAGGATTTTGTGTGAGCGATAGGGAATTCTGCTGTTTCCAACAAATATCAGCTATACATTTTAAGCATTGGCAACATTCAAGGTTCACCTGTCCACAGCTTGCAAATAGCTCCATAGCTACTAGGTGAGTGAAGGGCTTGTTCCCCCAGCCTTAGTCATGGACGATAATATTTTACTTCTCAAGAAATCTCCTGGAAACTCCCTCTGCATGAGAAAAACTAGAAAAATTGAGTCCGAAGAACAAGGTCTTCTGTACTTTTAACATATATTTATTTGATCCCTCCTTTTAAATGATACACATTTGTTTTAACACATGGGATCCTGTAGGCTTTTCTCACGCAAAACTCTTATTGACCTCCCAGACTTGTCAGCCAGCAGCCAAGGCTGATCTCTTCAATGGGTTCGAATGTCTGCATTTCACCCCTTGCCCCACACATTAGTGGGAATTCGGCCTGGGAAAGGAGTCCACAAAAGAGGCAGGAAGACTTCACGTTTTTGCCTCAGCAATATGCAGTCACACTCGTTTAAAACGAAACTGTACCTCTGGATGTAGAACATTTTTCACTTTAAGGATTATGAATTTCCTGGTGTTTCTGGGGCCTTTGTTTGCGATGTTGTTCGGTATCTGGGTTTGGGGAGTTGAAAGCTCTGCCTGGCAGACTGTGATTCTGTACCAAATGTTCCCCAGGAAATCACAGAGATGCCTTGTCAAGTTTCTATTCATTTTAATTACCTGATGTCCCAAGTTGTCGTTTATACGTAAGCAATTGCATTATATTTTCCTGGTGCATCATATTTACAAATTTGTCATATAGCTTTGCAAACAGAGAAATGCTCTGTGAATCAGAGAAACCGAAAAGGAAAATAGATTTTTCTGAGAGCTTGACAGTTTTGGGTCATACACATTTCATACAGAGCTCAGTTATCTTGCAGTATTTATACGGAGAGGCACATTCAATGTGGTGTTGGGGGAAGGCTTCTACAGATAATTATATTATTAATACAAAGGATGAATACTCTGAGTATTTTATGCATCATGCAGCTTATACTGACAGCTGCATTAGGAAAAAAAATAGCTGAAATCACTGAAATACAAACCCATTTGTACCCTGCATTTGAAATGAAAACATTTAATAAATATGTATCATATTTAAAATGCAGTTTTCAGACATCTGATGCTTGTGACTTTCTGGACTAACCTCATGGATGTGCAAACTGAAAAAATTGTGGTCTGTATTTACACATGTATGAAAATGCAGAAGATCTGAAGTATGTCCATACAATCTGTTGAGAGGCAAATAGCTTTGGAAATAGGTTTTTTTTTTTTTCAGAATTATTTGCTGTGTGCATTGCAGGAAGCAGATGTGCACATTGCCAAAGGGAGCTGATACTCATTAATGGGAAAAAGCTTGTAACTGGGGGGTCTAAGAGCAGGCGGTTATTGTAAGCTCGCTCCTGGAAAGGGCACACTATTTGGAGGCCTGATCCCAAACCCACCAGAGCTGCTGAAATCATTCCTCCTAATTCAGAGAGGCTTGTGAACGTGGTTTGAGTGAAGTCTTCCCCTGACATATTGGGCAGACCCCAAAGCAGCAACAGCTTCACCTCTGTCTCAGCTGAACTTCATCAGCTATTAGTGGCTTGAGTTTTCGGCTTTGCTGGGATAGCACTCCCTGTCCTTTGGTTGCATTCTGATTAGGGGTCATGAGCTCCATGTGCCGTAAGCACATAAAGGGAAGGCTCCACTTTAGGGCAAGTGATTGCAAATAATTGTGGGTGCAATTCTGGACAATTATTTGCACAGAAAATGTAGGCAATGTAAATATTTAGTTCCTGATCTTTGATTGTAGATGAACAATGAACTGTATATGCAGTGGCCAAAGCATCTGTAATTGTTTTTATCTGCAGTGCTTAGAACCCACAACATACGGTAACTTCTTTGGGAGTAAGATGAAAATGTAACCTTAAATGTTATGGCCAATTACATGACCCTCCTACACAGATTATTTATTGAAAAAATTAATTAGCAGATTACTTATTTGTCATCTTATTTTAACTCAGGATTCAGGCAGTTGGATTCCTGCTATGGGTCTGTGCAAAATCCATCAATGATAAAGGTCCGGACCTCCTGCTCCTCGCTCACACCGGGGGAGGCGGGGAAGGTGTTGAGGAGAGATGCTTATTTGCTTTCTTGCTGTGGTACCTAGCAGAATTGTTAGCAGAGTTCCTGTCTGGTGCAGGGGTTCAGACCTTGGCTTGGAGACTGTCTGGTTCTGTGTCACTCTCATTAGGCTCTCCAGACCAGTGCCTGTTATTAAAATACTGTCACTAAGATGGCTTGCTCGAGGTCTAGGCATCCATGTCATTGCATGTTGTGGGTGAGGGGCATGAGCTGATCCCACTACATGCACCCGATTCCTTCCCAGGTGATCTGGATGGCACCCCATTCGAACCCCATTTGTGAGACCTGCCTCTTACTGGCCACCTGCTTCCACGGCCAAAACACAGTGCCCTGCCCACCAACCCACATGGCTTCAGGGCACTCCAACCGGACGAAACTAATAAAGAAAGTCAGAGAGGTGAGTGAATGGTATAATGACACTCAAGCTGCACTCTGAGCATCCGCTGCTCAAAGGGCCCCAACCCACCAGGAGCTCCGCCATGACGAACAGGACCAGGGACTGAAAAGTGAGAGTGGCGGGAGATACCTATCACAGCCAAGGAGCAGAGTGCCAGGGGCAGGGGGATTAGATAGGACTTGATCTGTTCAGTCTTCTGGTGCTTGCAGTAGAGCGGGAAGTAGATAAAGACTGTATGGTGTGTTTGAATTTGTCTGTTGTGGCAATTTATCAGCTCTTAGGAATTGCCTACATAGCTAGTCATAATGACCATGGGCCTTCAATAAATGATGGGCTGTGATTTTACCCTCCTTAACTTACCAGCTTCCCAGTGATTGCCTCTGCAGCATCAGAGATTTGTTAGACAAAAGGGACCACTGTTTTGGCTCTCCCTGAAGAAGACAAAGTGGGGACTTTACCAGTTTGACCCCATATTTGCCTAGCTTCTAGCCATCAAGAATCCCTTTGATGTCTCTGTGTCCGTAAGTCTCCCTCTTCCAACCTCAGTTTCATTTAAATAACACCACATTGAAATTACAATATATTGTTAAATATATTATATTAAGAAGGCATTTTTCATAGAATCTTTTGCTAATACATTATAGTTTTAACCATCAGCATAGAAAGAATAAATATTTATTCCTTTCAGTGTATTTGCTTGTTTAATGTCCATGTGTGCCCTGCCTGACTCCAGATTTTGCCAAAGTACCAAGGGGGAATTATTGTGCAAATCTGTTCTAAAACTATGGGAATCTGGTGTTAGTTCCTACTCAAGGGAGTTTGCTCATATGGCATGATTTTTTTTCTGAACTTTCATTTTGCCCTTGTAAGCACAGTACATCTGTCTAAGGGAGGCTCAAGTTGTGTCTTTGTCATCAAAATCAAGCTTTGTGCTCACAGCAAACAGAATTTGTTTTCACTCCACTTTGAGGTAGTCTGGTTGTAAGGTTTGTTAAATAATAGAATATATCCCAAGATCCAGCGCTTTCACTGGAAAGGCAGTGACTTCCATTTATATCATCCTTCCTAAACTGGAGTACGAATGGAAAGCAACCATTCAGTGAACATACAGACCTTGCACAATAATCTATGTTTGGGAGACATTTTAGGTGGACATATTAGTGCGTGCTTGGTGTGCCGTATGTGGTAGATCTCACTTTGCTGTGAAAACCATCTAAACCCATCCCTCTTCTGAAGAAGCATTGGAAACCCTTGCTCCCCCCTTTTCCCTCGGAATGCGCTTTGGTTTTACAAGCACCTCTGTCTGCCTTGTCTCCATTGTGCCTTTTTCTCCTACCTCTCTTTTCCTCTGTTGTTTTTGTAGTGGATTCCTCAGTCTCTGAGAAAGAGGGTTTTTTTTTGCTTTTGTTTCTGCTGTAGTTTGTTTTGGAAAAGACATAAAATGCCCCTGGCTCCTTTAGGAAAGGATCGGTGATGGTGTGTAAATTCAAGTTACTATTACTATTTCCAAAACTGGGTTTTTATTTCCCTAAAGAGGCCGAGATTTAAAATTTGATAAGAAAACATAATTAAGAGTGATCTTGATGCATGTCGCAACTATAGTTAAAACACTCAATTGATATTATCTGATTTCTGTGTTATTCAGTGCAGCTGGGGATGCCTATAAGTAAAGGAAACAACTTTAAGTTAATAAAAAAGCACATTAAACATGGGGAATGGGATCTGCTCATTATTAAGGGAATGAACATTATTTTAGAAGGAAGAAGTAGTGTGATTTTCTCATGCAGTGCATTGTAATGCATTGAATTTAGTAACAGGAGAAATAACTGCGAATAAAATGGCATCTTTGTAAGAGACACTGTATAGGATTGGGTAACTAATTACGTTTGGAATCTTAAAGCATTCAAGCATGCAAATAACTCTGTTTTAATTGTGACTTCAACTAGAATACCAGCATTGCTTCATATGACTTACAATGAAAGAGAAATACTGTAAATCCCCATTCCTGAAAGGTCTCTCTCCATTTTTCAAAGCTCGGTCTTCTGGGAGTCAACCCAGCTCAGCTGAGCGACAGACTGACTGTAAACCCCTTGCCCATGTGTTACTTTAAAAGCTCCTCAATTCCAATGTATTATGACCGTCCAGTCTTCCTTGAAAATAAAGGCATATGTTTCAAAGTAATATCCTACCTACAAAATGTTTCCCCTTCTGTTCAAGATTTTTTGGATGTCAAAATTACTTAATGACAATGTCAATTTTTCAGAGTCTGTTTTATTCTCTTCTGCTTGCAGTGAAATTAATAGAAAATCAAAGGGGGAATATGTTCAGTAAAGTAAATTCATTCATCTAAGAATATGGATATATAGTCTAATATGAAAATATTTTTGTAAGAAATTTTTCCAGCATTATAAAAAGACAGCAAACCCTGATTTGCAGGGTCAACTCTGACTAGGTTATTCACATACAGCTTAGCAATTTTATTACATTTTTCTTAAAAAGATTTTTAATAAAAAGTGTTATCATAAAATGGAGAAATTTACTCAGTTCTCACTTTTGTAATCCTTCTTCTTTAGGTAGCTCTGACTTAGCTGTGTAGGCACCTTAATTTTAGTGGGACACTGATCTGAATGAGTGTTTGTAGGATCATGTCATTTTTCCCATTGATGCTGTAGCACTGAATAGCAGCTTCAGAATTTAGCTCTAATTTAGTTAACTACAGTTTCTACCAAAATATTATTTAATGTTATTAATTTTAAAACCTTAAAAGAAACATAGGTGTATTACTTACATCTTTAGGTAATGCCATTTTCCTAAATGAGATTTCCATTACAGGCCTGCTGCTGATGTTTTACTTGGAAAATTTGTTTACTCTTCCCTTGGGATCCCATATGTTGGTTTGATTTATAAATCATATTTAACCTCCAATTAAAAAGAAAGATTTAGCATGTTTGCTTCCTTTATGTTTGCAGTTTGTGTTTGATTGCTCCTAGTCTTGTTGCCATAACCTTTTTGACTGATTATGTGCACGTCACTAAGAACATGAGATACCCTCTGGGTTTTTAAGGTAATTTGCTCTTCTGATTGAAGGACTAGATATTCAGCTCTGCTCCCTGCTATGCCTTTCCCTTGCTGTGGAAAAAATTACTTCTCCAGTAGCTACTTTGTGACTGTGTTTTCAGGACATTCAGAAAAGATACAGCGTTTCCAGAAATTGTTTTAAGTTTTTCATTTTGAAAAACGAGCAGCGAGAGGGCGTCTGTCTGCGAAGCTATGGTAGCATCCCTGCAGCTAAAGCTACTGCCAGCGCTCTGCTTTGCTGGGGAGCTGCTGCTCTCAGTAAGACGGTGGTGATACCTCTGCAGATTTGTTTCATTTGCTCTTGGGGAAAGGCTCTGTGCTGCAGGATCAAGGCAACGCGCTGAGCTTGCTGATCCAAGGACAGGAAGGATTCGTTCCATCCAAGTCAGTATTAGAATTGAGAAATACAAATGAAACAGCAACCTTATTCACCAGAGGTGTGTTCCCCAAGTCTTGACACAGGCTGAACTTCTGCTGATTCCAGCAGGGGAGTTTGGGCTGAGTCACTGTCCAAGCTCATTAGGGCTGGTGAATTGGGTAACTCGAGCTTGAAGCCTATGTTGTTTCTCCAGAAACACTTTTTTTTCATAGACATTTAGAATACTTATACAAAAGATACACTCTTAGTCTATGCAATAAATTATCTATTTAATAAAATATTGTAACAATTACATTACAACAAGCAAGTGATTCAAATCATTGGAAATAATAACTTTTAAATAAGAAGAATGATTTACATTCTTTTGGACACTTACTTTAGAGTTAGACTATAAAACTGAGGTGGCATCCACCTGTGGCATCAAATCTGCTCTTGTTTGTATTCATGTAAACCTGAAATGAGATAATTTGTATTATTACTATTAATGATAACTAACATAAATGTAGGTCTGTGATTTTGAATGCTATGACTCTGGGTCATTTTCTGAAACATTTAGAAGCCACATGGGAATGGCTCGCAGGGAGAGGGGCTAATTTTGATACTCAGAGAACACATGCCTAGGAAGCAAAAGGCAGAGAAGGAAAAGTAGAGAGGGGGATGAAACAAAACAAAATAATATCAATTAATTACAAGATACAATCTGAATTTATACCACAGTGTCTGAAAGTGGAATGTAGCTTGTGTGTTTCTCTGGTATTAACATGGTGAAGGCAGAAAAAAAAAAAGTCAGGTAGTTTGTCTGACGTGGATTGATTGGGAAGTTTGTCCAGAAAGCTTGTGCCCTGTCTCTCCTTACAATGCAGGAGAGAGGAGGCTGAAGCTGTATGACACATGATACCAGCAAAAACTTCATAACAGAAATCAAGGTGTGTGTGTGGGGATTATCTCTCTTTTGGTGAGGAACTGTTTTGACTTTTAGGAGTCCAAACAGCTAATGGAAATTACTTGTTCCAAAGACAATCCCACATAAGCTTGGTTCTAGACTTGCTTTTCATCCACCCACCCCTTCTGTGTCCCAAATTCCAAACAGACTGAAAACAACAACAATAAAAGTCTTCTCTGGTTAGTGTTGCACCTAAAGTGTCTAAAACTAAAAATTCCCTCTGTTAAAACTACTGAACCAACTCCTTCACTGGTGAAAATACACGCAGTCCATTCGTTTCAGCAGCATTGGTTTATGTGACCTGAAGGGAGACTTTAAGTCCACCTTGGCTTTGAATTCTGGCCTGGATATTCCTTTCACTGGCACTGGTGCGTATCAGCCGTAACTTGGCAGAAAAGCACCAGACCCAACTTGTGATCCTGACCCAACCACTGTTGTTTTGCAGGTATCTTTGCGAGAACATTTTTAACTGAATTTGTGAATTGGTGGGAGGTTGTGTGTTCTAGGTTTTGAACACAGCTCTAAAATTTGGAAATACTTATTCTGTAAGTTGTTTCAAAACATTGATAGAAGCAGCAATTCAGAGGAAATGTTTCCCTCCGATCTTTGTAGAAGCTGGACACTAAGCACTTTCAAACAGGAACCCTTATCATTTGCACAGCAGAGGTTCTTGTTCAGTTAGAACTACATGTTTGTTTGTTTGCTTTAAAAAATTAGATTTCCCTTGAAAAGCAATGGTTTAAATTAAGAAAAGAAATATTTATAAAACTTAAAAACCAGGTTCAAGAAGCTCTGCACTTAAAACAAGTTCTAAGGGTTTTAAAAATCCATAAACACCATGGGGTTCTCGCACTCCTAATTATGAATGTTTAGATTTTGGCATTCATTTCCTCTGATTGAAATACTGCAGGATGAATTATTCATCCAGTATATACAGGGTCATGGAACTTAATCCCCTCCATTTATTTTAAGTGAATGTCATGTTTGTAAAAAGTGCCAGATTGACAGACAAGATTCAACCCTTCTGATAACCTACACATTGTATCTAAAGCTGTTTAGAAGTAAAAACTCTTGCGGTTAAAATTATTGGGTCAAGTCCTTCACTGATGAAAGTCAGAGATGAAAATCAGCTGGGTTTTTTTTTGAGTAGCATAGTTTTACATCACATAAGGTGAGGTTTTCTTTATCCCCTCAGCTTTAAATTCGGACCAGAGGAGGCCTCTGGCTGCCTTGAGGGTATGGCTCAAACCTCCCCTGAAGCAGAACTGCGCTCCATGCCGGGCCAGCCCTTACCCATCCCAGTGCCGCCTGCTTGGCTGGCTGAAGGCACCTACTGGCATTCACATCATCATGGTTTTGAGTGGTAAAGCTTTGTAGCACTGGAACTAAACCAAGAATGATTCATTAATTCAGCGAGGCAGCGACAACAGCTTTCCAGCATTGGTCGCCTCTGACAGGTCGCAACTGGCGTCCCTACGCAACTGCCTCCACGTCCTGCCCTCAGTGGTTAGGGCAAGATCTTTCTCACATTCAAAATAGTTAGACACTATAAAAACATCAGTTATCTCAGTTGCAATTTACCTAAAGGGTGGTGATGGGGGGCAGGTAAAAGGGTTGTTCTGTCTGTTATAAATCAGGATAGGTATTCTTTTAAATTAAGCTTTTACAAAAACTAGCGAATCTTTAGTCAAGTCCCATCTGTTTTATCAGCGACAACCCAAGTAGCACCTCCAGTGCAATTCAGTAACAAACTAGGGCTTCTCCATTAATTATAGTTCAGAGACTTTCATTTTACTTTGTGCCATAAGACCATACTAAGGCAGGCCACACAATGACAAATAGAAGTGAAGGAACATACATATGATTGGATTAAATATTCATCAACAGTGCCTGAGTTAATGATGTGAGCTGTTCCGGAGCTCAGATTTGCCCCAAATCTTGCAAAGTGGTCAGTTTCTGGTTGCTGAGAACCCCCTCGCAGCCTCGTCTGTAGGAGCTGCAGGAGGCCAGGACATGGGCTTGAGCATCAGTGGCCCAGCAAAGAGGTGGCTTGTTGGCACATTGCCTGGCACAGGTCTAGCCTGTGCCCACTAGTACACGATCAGCCTCTGCCCCAGCATGGGGTCGGGCAGGGCACAGCCCAGGGACCCTGCCCGACAGGCTGTGTGGATGAGGCCACCCTGTTTCTGTCAGAAGAGAGGAGAGCCGTAGGGCTGGGTATTTTATGGCACTGCTCACCCTCAGGGCCAAAGAATTGGCCCTGGTCTGGTTTATTTACATGTACAGACATAGTCATGAGCTCCAGCGACTTTTTTTGCCTGGACGCAATGTTTCGACATAGCAGGAAGTAATTTCTTGAGGACCAAAACTTGCCTTTCTCATAGATAGCAGTACCCATGTACTCTCGGCCTGTGGTGGTGGGGTGGGGAGAGGTGCTTGGCAAAGTGATTGCATCAAGCAGTATTTCACCTTGGCATAATGCAGCACTACGCACAACTTTGAAGGATGTGTTTACAGTCTTACTCTTCCTCAGATGAGATGTTGTTAGAGCATCTGCCTTTTCTAAAGAGCTCTAAGAGGAAGTGCCAGCAGTTGGAGAGCATCCTACAGCATGGCAGTCTGTACAGCATATGGGAAGCATTTTCTCTTCTTCTCTCTGGCTTTTCCCAGAGCCACACGTGGTAGAGGGGAGCAGTGACAACACAGGAGGGTGGAAGGACACGTGCCTCCTCTGTGGCCTAGGAGGAATCCTTTCAAAAGTACAGCCAAGAGTTCATGGGACATGACCACTCATAGTGAGGAATCCTACTTAAAATGGGGCTTCCAGGCACATCCTTGAGCCCACTGCTTGGTACCAGTCTGCTTGGGAGTGGGCAAGCCTGGAGGAGCAGGGTGGCCTCGCAGAGTCCAGAAAACCTCTTCTGAGCCTCAGGGGCTGGAGGCTTGTGCTGCCACAACAGCTGTGAGACTCTTCAGGGACTTGCCCCAGGTCTTTTCTCCTTCCACCACCCCTTCAGGGTTTCTGTAGTTCTTCTCTCTGCCAGGATCTCTTTGGGTTGTGGCTCTTGATGTCCCAGTGTTACAAAATGGCTCTAATGGCTCTACTGCCCCTGTGAAAAGCTTTTTGTTGCTGTTTGTTAGAAAAAAGAGAGAGGTGCTCTTTTCTTGTTTCACATTCTTCTGAAAAGCACTTTACACAGTGGAATAGGCAGGGAGCTTGGAGAACAGCAGCTTTTTAGGGCCTGTCACACTTTTTACTTTCCAGTAAATTCAGTGAAATAATTTTCCATGTGATTTAAGAAGTGTACTAATTTACAGTGCAATTATTTGAAGGTTTGTATTAATTAGCGTTGTGGCAAACACTGATATTTAGAGCTGAGGCTAAAGTGTAATTCTGAGACACAGTAGGGGACGTGTAATTGGAGTTGAAGGTCAGGTCACATATTTGGATTTTCAAAAGAATAAGGCAAGTTCAGCTTCAACAAAGTGTTTATGGATTTGGAATGACAATTACGTTGCTGCTGCAGCTGTATGTTTTGTACTAATTAATATACCTATTGGAGGCTTGTGGCTGGGATCCTGTCACTGCCTCCTGCTGTTTTAGATTGCTGTACACGTTTATATTGACTCCAGCAGGATTACTGCTTGGTTTCCCAAGTGGCAATGAGAGGATAGTCCAGCCAGTGGAACTGTGAGTTACACTGGTAGGAAACTCATGAGCCTGAAACCAGGCCAGTGCTGTTATGGAGGTAAATACTGGAAGTTTAGGCAGGTGCAATCCAGACAGGAATTGAACAAGTGAAATGTTAACATCATGTGAAGTTTTAGCAGAAACAAAAGTCTGTTTCATTTCTTAACTCTACACTATCCAGGTTAGGTCCAGTTCTACCAGGTGATTAAAAATGGCAGATGCTACATGAATTGCTGAATTGATACCTGTTCTTTCATACTCAGATAGGAAACATTTCTGGGAAAAAATATCATCCCAAATCCTAAAACATAAACACTACACAAATCGAAACTTAAGCAAGATAAATGATCTTGGTTTGTACCTGTTCTGCTGAAGAAGCATTTACAGGGTGTGAAATAAACCACTGAACACTTTTTATTTAAATAAGGAGTCATTCGTTGTGAAATCCTACCTTGGCAGACTGAAGGACTCTCCCTCCTCTGTTTAAATAGAAACCCTTCTCCCCATCCTGTGGAAAGACCTAGGAAAATAGCTCGCAGGAAAGGACCCAGACATGCAATTGTTTTGTGCACAGAACCCTAGTGAAACCAGGATGAGCTGTGAGCAAAAAACATTCACTGGGTAAAAAACTGGCTGGATGGCCGGGCCCAAAGAGTTGTGAATGGAGTTAAATCCACTTGGTGGCTGGTCGCAAGTGGTGTTCTCCAGGGGTCAGTATTGGGGCCAGTTCTGTTTAATATTGTTATCAATGATCTAGATGAGGGGATTGAGTGCTCCCTCAGTAAGTTTGCAGACGACACCAAGTTGGGTGGGAGTGTTGATCTGCTTGAGGGTAGGAAGGCTCTRCAGAGGGATCTGGACAGGCTGGATCAATGGGCTGAGGCCAATTGTATGAGGTTCAACAAAGCCGAGTGCCGGGTCCTGCACTTGGGTCTTAACAATGCTGTGCAATGCTACAGGCTTGGGGAAGAGTGGCTGGAAAGCTGCCTGGCAGGAAAGGTCCTGGGGTGTTGGTCAACAGCCGGCTGAACATGAGCCAGCAGTGTGCCCAGGTGGTCAAGAAGGCCAATAGCATCCTGGCTTGTATCAGAAATAGCATGGCCAGCAGGAGTAGGGAAGTGAACGTGCCCCTGTACCCAGCACTGGTGAGGCTGCACCTTGAATTCTTGTTCAGTTTTGGGCCCCTCACTACAAGAAAGACATTGAGGTGCTGGAGCGTTTCCAAAGAATGGCAACGAAGTTGGTAAGGGTCTAGAGCACAAGTCTTATGAGGAGCGGCTGAGGGAACTGGGACTGTTTAGTCTGGAGAAGAGGAGGCTCAGGGGAGACCTTATCGTGCTCTACAACTACCTGGAAGGAGGTTGCAGCGAGGTGGGTGTTGGTCTCTTCTCCCAAGTAACTAGCGATAGGACGAGAGGAAATGGCCTCAAGTTGCGCCAGGGGAGGTTTAGATTGGGTATTAGGAAAAATTTCTTCACCGAAAGGGTTGTCAAGCATTGGAACAGGCTGCCCAGGGAAGTGGTTGAGTCACCATCCCTGGAGGTATTTAGAAGATGTGTAGATGTGGTGTTTAGGGACATGGTTTAGTGGTGGACTTGGCAGTGCTAGGTTAACGGTTGGACTTGATGATCTTAGAGGTCTTTTCCAACCTAAACGATTCTGTGATTCTGTGATTCTGTAACATTTGCAAAGTTATATCCCAAGTACCTAGAAAACAGATTTTTTAAAAGACATCATCAGTAATAATAATACTATAGTTCTGACTCATGCTCTGAGCAAACAGTTACCAAAGAGTTTAAGATGTTCCCACCCCCCCAAGCTGCTTGTTACCTCTCCGCTCCGGGGAGCATTGCTTTGGGATCCGTGCCCACGCCTGCTCACTGCAGCTCAGGGCTGAGCCAACCCTCCTTCGGGGCTGGGGTAGGCGAGGCGCTGGGATGGGTCCGTCTCTCCTGCCGCTGCTATGGCTGTGGTCACTGCACACCCAGCTTAAACCACCACAGCACTACCTGCCAGGGCTCCGCTGCAGTGGCCAACACCCCATGTGAAATTTGGGAAAGGTGGGTAAATATTACAGCTCACCTGCTCCAACCCATGGGACTCATTGCCAAGAGGATGAAGGTGCTCAGCAAGAGAGATGGGACAAACTCATTACAAATACCTCCAGCAGTAGTTCTCAAACGTAATGATTAGATGCAACCATGGGCTTAAGGAGTCTGTGAACAACAGCTTGCGGGAAGGCGGGCGGGCGTACGGGGGGGCTCGGTGGTTCCTGCCCTGCTCTCGGTGTGTGTTCCCTAAACATCTGCTGCTGGTCCCTGTCTGGGACAGGCTGCTGGGAGAAGTGTGCAGGGCTGATGCAGGGTAGCTGGTCTTAAAAGCAAAGCACAAGGGGGCTGCTGTGCCCCTGAAATCCAGGGGAGTGGTTATGGGTGGCTCTCTGGGTGTCCCCACTGGCCCTGGTTCTTGTACAAAGCCCCAGCAGCATCTGAGGGCAGCTTCTTTTACGGCATATCTGCTGTGTCTTACTCTCTTAGAAACGTTTTTCCCTGTCGTTTCAGGCACCCAACGGCCTCCCGGCCGTCAGCAGTTTCGTGTCAGCACCAGCCATGCCTCCCTACGCTACACCAGCCCAAGTGTCACCTTACATGACGTACAGTGCTGCCCCGTCCGGCTACATGGCCAGCCATGGCTGGCAGCACGCTGGAGGCACCCCGCTGTCCCCTCACAGCTGTGACATCCCCGCCTCGCTGGCATTCAAGGGCATGCAGACGGCCAGGGAGGGCGGCCACTCGGTCACAGCCTCCGCTCTCTGATGCAGGAGCCGGTCCAGGACCACCACAAGCCCGCTAGCTGGTCGTCCCCTGAGCCTGGCTCACGGACTGCTCTCTTCGTGCCAGCGATATCTGGCATTTCTCCTTGTGACTTGTCTCCTGTAAGGCTTTTGGGATTGAAAGAGCTGAAGACAACATCAGAAACTGAGAGAAGTGTGGTGGTGTGCTCTTTAAGTAAAGACCTTGCATCCCTCAAAGGGCTCGTGGAGCCTTGTCCCACTCTCCTGGTCAAACCACACGTATTTATTCTTAATCATCACAGACTTTCTAAATGTGCAATTGTTATTAAGATTTGTGTGAAAAATCAATAAAGAAAAATCACCACAGAAAATTCTGCTATGCCTCCAGTCAGCAAAGGTGGCTAAATGGAAGGGTTTGCCGATCGCTGAGAGAACAACCCTTTCATTGAGGAGGTTATACAATCCACCGCTATTGAGAGATCACGTTTGGGTTGTTTTGTTGGGTTTTGGTAATCAAATATAGAACCAAGGCAATATGCGGCTCTCAGATTCTTCTGGCATGTCACCATCGTCAGGCAGTAGTAATACCTTTGTGTTTTTATCCATTTGTAAATATAGGCTTTTGACAGCATTTGTTTTCACCTTCCAGTACGTTTATTTCTACTTTTTTTCTTTTTTTTTTTTTTTTTTTTTTTTTTTTTTTTTTTTTTTTTTTTTTTTTTTTTTTTTTAAGTTAAAAAGGTGACTTTCTAGCTATTTTCTGTGTCTTTGCATGGTGGGGTGATAGCCACAGGTGATGAGGTTTAGGTAAGTTTTTTTTCATTGTGTTTTTGTGCCTACAATGGAGGCTTCAACATCTCATGAAATACAGTTACTTCTTTAGCAGAAGATTCAAAGGCAGAAATCCAGCCAAGTAACTCTCCCCAGCTACAGCCAGCCTCCCAGATTCATGAAACACCACATCCATGTTAAGTATACAAACAGAAATGGGTGGAAAATAYCTGAACGAAACTGAAAACTGTAGAGGAAAATGCTGTTAGTGTGCAACCTGTGCAGAGATGCTTACAAAGCCATGTCAGTCAACAAACCCACTGCAAAACAGAATTGTACCGTCATTGTCAGCTCACTTGTGTCCAGCATTTTTGCCCCCAAGACTATGTTGTAATTTTTTTAAGAGGAAGGTGCCTTTAATTTCTGCTTTAATGAATGTAAAATATGGCTCTTGGTAAAGTTTACATTGTTGTTCTGAAGCATTTTTTTCCCTTATAGGTATACTGGTGGTGGTGCTACAAACACAGTTATTATTTAATATTAACAAATTCCCTTTCTACATTTCTGTATCCAGTGGCAACTACTCTGTGCCAGTTATTTTGCTTTAAACTTTAATCCCAAGAGAGCTAACGTTCTGGTCTTTGAAAATTTACCTATTTTCCTTGGGCGATAATAAAGTTCTGACTGTTATTACAGAATGCTTTCCACATGCTGTAGGTATGTTCAGAATATGAACGTGGAAAAAAAAAATTAAGCCTGGCGTGACATTTCATATCCTTCATAGAATATTAATATATTGTGTATTTTTATAAATGTTGTGCAATAACTTAAATTACACTAGAGCTAGTTAAAGCAGAGGAGAAAAATTCATTCTTCCAATATTGCTCTATCTGTATATCATATTAAACATTCACTCAGTGGGAAGGTAAAATACAGTTCTTTCTTAAAATACRGTCCTCTCTTTGTGGATTTCCAGCTTTCATCACCGAGACAGCTGTGTGTAAATTTTCATAATAATTCAAGTAACCAGTACAAATGTTGCATACAGTATATCCACTGAAATATAGATGGACTCGACCGACTGCTGCCACTTTTGCTTTTTGCATTAAAAAATAGCTAACTGAACTCTATTTCTATAAAGAACATAGGTATGGTATTATGGCCCGAAAGAAAGAAACATCTGATCTCAGAAGTGATCCCGTATACTTCAGCCTCAGTACAGCAAAGGCATTTGACTGCTGTTTAGCTTTACTGAGATGCTGAAACCCTTGTTATTCAGTAGAACACTTTTTAAAGAATGTGTCTCTGAAACTACTAAAGGTAACGTGCACACAAGTGCATTTCCACGCTGCCACACTGTTAGTGACGTGACGGACATTATTCTGCCTTTATGCAGCTGTAGCTGAAATAAGATGAACCTTAACACCATGAAAAAGAAATTGGTTTAATTCTAGACAAGCTCTTCACTAAAAATAAAATGGAGAAAAAAAAAAGATAAGAAAAAGATCATGAGTCAATAAATGATTAAGTTGGCAACAGGATTTTAGCTTTCAACCTAGTTGTTTTTACTGGATTATAGAATTATTGAGTAAGTCTGCCTATTGTTACCCATACAGCACAAACAAGGTACATCAAAGGAAAAAAAAACAGAAAAAAAAGGAAGAGAAGCCTTCTGTAGCACAGCTTTTTGAGCTCCAAGAATTCACAAGCCTGTAACGAAGTGTGCCTATGTTAGAAGTTTTCAGAATTTTCTCGAGTAACAAGAGGTCATTTCTGGAATAAAAGTTGCCTTTTCTGAGATTCTCATGAGGCATTAGTGTGTTTTGGGAATTACTTGGAGAGACAGATCCTTAGCTTGTATGAGTTGTTTGCATTACCATGTCTTCAGCTAAATCGGGATAATTTATAAAGCAAGGACAAGACACGATGTCAATTATTCCTCACATGGGAATACACCATCATGAACCATTTTTGTTTTGTTTTGTGTTTAGGTACAGCTCTTTGTGCATCTGCCTGCTGCAGATAATACCTTACCTCCGAGAGGAAAGTCAGTGGAGCTGTGTGCAGAAAGTGTTGCTCAGAGTGAGCAAAGGTACCTGACCTTGGCCCTTGGTGAACTGCCTGTGATGGACTTTTTTTGTGTGAATTTTCATAACAATTTTTTTTTTAAATGTAAACCTACAATGTTAAATACTCCTTTGCCCAAGGACTTTTTTTCCTGCTTATACTCATGGGTAAACTGAAAAACACATGTTAGCTTATTAGCCACACAACTTTAAGCCACTTTACAATAAACAAAGGAGAAAAAAGGATTTTTTTTTTTTTTTTTTTTTTTTTAAATAATAAACAAGGGTCAACTGCTGCTGTCAGGTGCAGGGGTATAAATCTGGAGTGAACCCACCGAGGTGAATGGATTTATTTGGGAAATATGCAGTATATGTGAGTGCAGAATTTAAGTTTTTAATCTGAAAAGCCTACACTCCATTCCCAGAGTGTCAATTGTTTTCAAAGAAATCAGTGAAGCCTAATGCTCCCTTCTATGACAGCCCCACTGTGTTTGCATGGTCCTGGTACAGAAGACCTCCAGTCTAAAACTGAATCAGACCCCATATTACACCAGGAGTGAYGGGGGATTGGGCTGGCACGTTTATGGGTTTGTTTTCTAAAACAATGCTGTGTTTTTTGCTTTCTAATGGTTCTCTTTTTATCAAAGATCAGGCTGAGCTATTAACTGAAAAAAAATCATGTTGGAAAGGATGTAAAACCGAAGGCTATATATGTATATACAGTATGTTTAAAGCCTTTTATTTTTATATTTTGAATGCTCTAAATTAATAAAAGACTAATTATAAAGCATTTTGCTTTTAATTTTCAACATTATCTTAGTAGTGTCTTCTCTTTGGCTAAGTACCGATAATGAAATGCAACAACAAGGGACATTTGCCTTAAAATTATAAACTGTAACAGAGAGAATTTTATTGATTTTAGCTATGAAGTAGCATAGGTATGAGAAGTTGCTGTTGTCAAATTTAGCAAAAGAGAGGTTTATTGAGCATGTCAGTACAAGCATCCTTGAAAGCACTGAGAATGCATTTCTATTTTTAGCTTTTTGTTGCTTTTCTAATGCATTAAAAATACTCGTGAGACGAGACTTCACATGTGAACTGTCATTTTCAAGTAACAATCGGGAAAGATAGTTCTTTAGGATTGCTGGGAAAAAGGTTTGTACCTCCTTAAGAGGAAGAACATTTAAAGTTAACAGTGTGACTGTAGTATGGGTTGATACAGAAACTTTCAGCAATTGCAAGATATGCATTCATTTGACAACAAACCAAGTTTAGATAATGGGAATGTTTTTGTACCAGAATAATGTGTAATTTTAAGTTATTTAAAGAGTTCTTGAAAAGAAACTGTAGAGTGGCGCAACTGCATGAACTGAAACTATGTCTTCAATTAGTATAGCAGGAATGATCATATTTCACAGAGCTAGTTAGAATGGCTAGTAAAGACAGGAGTACATCACTGAAATATTATTTATATTTACAGTGACTGGGAAAAGCAACAACTTTAGCTTTAGAGCAACATTTTTTATCTATAGAAAGGTGCATTTCTTTGAGGTGTATGGCTAGCTAATTACGACTGCGTGTGTTCTATCAGTCTAGAACATTGTTTCTCCATCCCATGGTGGTAATGAAATGCTAAAGGGGCAGTCAAGGTGCATTGAGCATTTTTATCACAGGACAGCTCTTTAAGCAATTGTGTATGAAGGTGGATAAAAAATTCACAGTAAAATCTCATATGCCTAAAAGGATTTTTTTTCTGTTCATTTATTTACTCATTTCTTCTATGATCCCCACAGTTGTTTTGCACTTTTATGTAATTTGATTCAGGCTAATTATTTTCAGTATCTTCTGTGACCTGAGTGAGATTTATAGGATATATATGGCTAAGAACAAGTAGGACATTTAACAGTATGTGTGTTTTTAAGGTTGTGGCTAGTTGTGCTGTCCTTTTTCTATCCCAACTCCCAACAACTTAAGAAGATCTTCTATCAATGTTGAAATCGTACTGGACCAAATTGAAACTGGTCCCAAGATTGATGCAAGAGTTTGCAGAGTATGGGTCATGTTCTTAACCTGGAGTCAATGGAGCTGTCAGTTTACACTAGCTTAGTATCTGGCCCCACAGGATTATTCCATTTTTTTCTTCAAAATCCCCTGAAAGTTATTACCTTGCCATTTCAGCTGAAATGTATTAAAAAGTGTATTGATTACATAGTATAATTCAGCATCCAGAATTTTCAATTTGTCCTTGAAAAACTAACTTGTTCCTACGTCTCCTTTATATTTTCTCTTGATCCAGTAAAACAATTACAAATATCAACTGTGCTATTTACTTATGCACTTACAGAAAAGCATGTGCTTAAATGTTTTCTTGGATCAGGACCTGAAGACCAAATTTGTTTTGAACTGTATTAACATCAGTGTAATCTGAGGGCATTCAATACCATAAAGGATGAGAATCACTTTTACTTTATTAAAGTGTATTTTAGAATGCATATCATTTTAAAAAGTACATTTTTCTGAAGCGCTACTTCTGATCAACTGTGTCCTGAAGCCATGYATAAACGTATTCGTAAACCAAAAGCATCACTGCACCACCTGGAAGAAAAGATATTATTTTACTACATACAAAATTCAGTATTTTCAAGATTTTGTAAGCATTTGTAGTGTGTAATCTAAACCAGCATATGGCAAAGCCTTATTTGCAAAATGGATAATTCTACTAATTCCCTAATTCGTTAAAAATTCACCAATTCTTAAACCACACCAATTTTACTTAATATTAGACCATAAGATTGATGTGAAAAGCTTGTATGTTAAATCAAAATCACCCTCAGTGTGATTTTTCCTAACATTCTTTTACAAGTGAAGCTTTTAATCTGAATACGTGTATATTTGTGTGTTTGTTT
This sequence comes from Phoebastria nigripes, assembly GCA_035582835.1. NCBI lineage: Eukaryota > Metazoa > Chordata > Aves > Procellariiformes > Diomedeidae > Phoebastria > Phoebastria nigripes. Next base: position 2,572,137 of record JAYKAV010003110.1, read on the forward strand.
TGAGTTAGATTTGGCCATGAACGAGCAACTTGAGTGGTAGAATGACAAAAATTCATCACTAGGGTGAAGAAAACGCTTCCAGGTAAGATTCAAGAAAGGTCTTCAGCTGTTTGTTTACCACGTCTAAAGCAGAAGATCACAGTATTGAAATAAGTATAATCTTCCTATGCCTGTACCTGGCTATGAATCCACAGGCAAAGTTTTGATCTGATGAAATGGTATTATCTGTTAGAACTGATAACAGTATAAAAACCCAGCTTGAATGCTATAAAGTATCTTTACTGTTAGTGAAGCCAGATTAAAGCCCTTCTGTAACCAGGCTGTAATTACTGTACGAGCTAAAGAAGGGAAAATTTCAGAACGTGTGTATATATAACTAAGCATATAGAGAAGCTTCTAGTTGGAGAAGAGGGGGAAAGAGAATCAGATTCCAGGCTGCAGGAGTAAAAGTGTGTTACAATGTGCTACTTGTGGCTGCCAGCACTGGGGCACAAATATTTTCTTTCCTTTGCCTTTGCCTGTTGGCTCAGTCAGCGGGTTAGAGTGGCACCTCTAACAAACAAGTCTTCTGCTGAACTGGGCTGATCTTTCTAGGTAGATGGGATAGGCTCAGACAACCAGGCACACAGAACTACCACATGAGTTTTCCCATGTTATTTATCTTAACGAACCATCATCAGACTTGAAATCCTCTATGAACAGCAACTCACAGACAGCTAGACAGAGCAAAAGTTTGCAAAAGGCCTTGACCAACAAACAAATCATAGACACAATGTCTAAGATGTGATTTGAACTCAAATCAAGGCTGATTCCAATTCTCATACTATGTGATCTGTTTGTGTATCTCTTTTCCTGAAAGCATTCACATGTTGAAAGAAGGAATTACCTTTCCAGTCACAATAAAGCGTTATTGCTTCATCGGAAAGACAAATCTATATATTAGTCAATGGGACTACAAAAGTGTTTAAAATGAAGTGCACGCTTAACGGACTTGCTGGATCTGGGCCAGAATGCATAATCATTTGTAAGACGGAAAATTTTATTCCAAAATCTGCTGTGCTAATGGGTACTGGGGAAGCAAAACTCTGCCTTCTCTTTGTCCTGTATGTAATCTTGTATCTTTGGAGTATGAGGGAAAAGGCTTTTAGCTCCAGAGTTATGCCTAGCTGCCTTGTTCCCCCCCCCCACCTTCTTGCTTTATGCTGCACAATAACCAGGCATGGTCTAGCACTTAGCCAGACGGATTGGATATGCAAACATTTACAGACAAACCTAATGCCTCCTTTATACTGCAGAACAGACTCTGTACCTACTTGCTTTTAACCATGTGTGTT